>OX359291.1:90384830-90964405 GCA_947179395.2 Pulicaria dysenterica
TTGCTTGAACTCATACACACTGATGTGTGTGGCCCATTCCCAATTGAAACCATCTGTGGCAATTCATATTTTGTCACATTTATAGATGATTTTTCCAGATTTTGCTACATTTACCTCATTTCAGAAAAATCACAAGTCTTAGATTGTTTTGTAAAATTTAAGACTGAGGTAGAGAGGCAATTTGAGAAACTCATCAAAGTGGTCAGATCAGATAGAGGAGGTGAATACTTTGGAAAATATTCAGAAAAGGGACAACATAAAGGACCCTTTGCTATTTATTTAGAAGAATGTGGTATTAGAGCACAATACACCACGCCTTACACTCCTACTCAGAATGGTGTTTCAGAAAGAAAAAATAGAACCTTGATGAACATGGTTAGAAGTATGTTTGCAAGATCGGGGCTGCCTAAGTTTTTATGGGGAGAAGCATTGCGCACTGCAAATTATATAAGTAACAGATCACCTACCAAAGCTGTATCAGGTACACCTTTTGAGCAGTGGAATGGTTACAAACCCAATTTAAACCACTTTCATGTATGGGGATGCAAAGCTGAAACCAGAGAATACAATATGGAGAAATTGGATAAGTTAGACTCAAGATCTTTAACCGCATATTTTATTGGTTACTCGGAAAAATCTAAGGGGTATAAGTTTTATAATTCGGAAAGAGGTCAAAGAATATTTGAAACACTCAAAGCTGTGTTTTATGATGAGCTATTTAATGAAAGTGAATCATTGTCAAGTCCATCAGATCCCATTAGTAATATAGAAGAATGGTTTGTTTATCCTTCTTTTGAGCAACCTGTAATAAAGAATGCAAATGTCACGGATAATCCTATACCTTTAGTTATAACGCAACAAGAGAATGAACCAAATAATACTGAAGTTGAGAACAGGGAACATCATGAAGAAGTTATAGCACCAGAACAACAAGTACAAAATTTGATGCCAGTTAGGAGATCAACCAGGGAGAGAAGATCAGCAATATCTAATGATTACTATATATATGCAACAGAAATAGAGTTTGATTTAGGAGAAGATAATGACCCAAATAGCTTCAAAGAGGCTATGGAATCTGTGAATAGGGAGAAGTGGTTAACAGCCATGGAGGATGAGTTAAAGAGCATGTCAAAGAATGGAGTTTGGAATTTAGTTGATAAATCAAACTCTATGAAACCAATAGGTTGCAAATGGGTTTTTAAAACTAAAAGGGATGCAAATGGAAAGATTGAGAGGCATAAAGCTAGATTGGTAGCCAAAGGTTATAATCAAAAGGAGGGTGTGGACTACAACGAAACATTTTCACCCGTATCAACTAAAGATGCTTTTAGGGTCATCATGGCGTTAGTGGCACATTACGACTTCGAATTACACCAAATGGACGTCAAAACAGCATTTTTAAATGGAGATTTGGAAGAGGAAATTTATATGCTACAACCCGAGGGATTTGCAAAAGAAGAAAATAAGGTATGTCATTTGAGAAAATCTATTTACGGTTTGAAACAAGCTTCTAGACAATGGTATTTGAAGTTTGACCAAGTAGTGACATCATTTGGTTTTGTGGAAAATAAACTCGATGAATGTATTTACTGTAAGACCAGTGGGAGTAATGTGATATTTTTGATATTATATGTGGATGACATTTTGCTAGTTGCTAGTGATGTGAATCTGTTACAAACTACCAAGGTGTTTCTGATGAAGAACTTTGATATGAAGGATATGGGAGAAGCACATTATGTGTTAGGTATTGAAATTTTAAGAAATAGAAGCAATGGTGTTCTGGGGTTATCACAAAAGAATTATATCAATAAAGTGTTGCAAAGATTTAATATGGAAAATTGCAGAAGTGGTGAGTCTCCAATTTCAAAAGGAGATAAGTTACATAAGGGTCAGTGTCCACAAAACAATTTAGAAAGACAGACTTTGGAGAAAATACCATACGCCAGGCTAGTGGGGAGTTTAATGTATGCACAAGTTTGCACCAGACCTGATATAGCATTTGCAGTGAACATGTTGTCCAGATTTCAATCTAATGTTGGTCAGTCACATTGGGTAGCAGGAAAGAAAGTGTTGAGATATTTGAGAGGTACTAAAGATTATGTTCTAACTTACAAAAGGAGAGATAATCAAGAACTGAAGGTAGAATGTTACACGGATGCATCTTACAAGCAAGATCATGATGATTTAAAGTCTACTTCCGGATATGTGTTTATGCTGGCTGATGGTGCAATATCATGGAAGACAAGTAAACAATCATTGACTGCAACTTCTACTTTCCAAGCTGAATATATTGCAATTTATGATGCCGTATCCCATGCCATATGGCTCAGAAATTTTGTGGCTGGTTTGAAAATAGTAGATTCTATAGCAAGGCTACTCACTATTTATTGTGATAATGCTGCTGCTGTTTTCTTCACTAAGAACAATAAGAGAAGTTCTGGTTCCAGAAACATAGATGTAAAATACTTCTCTGTAAGAGAAAGCGTTAGATCAGGAGAAGTCGAGGTCTTGAAAATCGGTACAAAGGATCAATTGGCTGATCCATTAACAAAGGCTTTGCCTGTAGAGTGTTTCAAGAAGCACATCAGAAACATGGGAATACAAAAATATATTGATGATTAAGATATTATCATAATATAATTGTGTATTTATGTTAATTGTGTATTTATGTTATTCGAATTCACTACTTAAGTTATTTCATTAACTTTGTACAAATTAAGGTGTTGACATGAACGATTGAAAGTCTTGTTAACTATAATAAGCTTAAGTGGTGATATTTAGTTTTCAAGATAATTGTGTCTTAATACTCAAAGGTTGATTATTAAGTACTCGAGTATAAAATGCTATACATTTGAGGTAATTCATGTGGTTAGATTTTTAGTATTATGATTATTGGAGTCTGTACAATTCAATTGTACAGTAAGCTTCTATAGTCTGATGCAATAAATTTTGCTGACAGAATTTTGAAGATCAAACAACAAGTAATAAATCTTGTGCACACTTTAGAATGGTTGATTTGTTGAGTTGCTTTCAATATCATATATATATCTAGTTCAGTGGGAGATTGTAAGAAACCTAATAGAACAAGATATATATATATATGTATATAAAAGTACGGGTACATATATATCAACCACTAGGATTTATTAATTGTTTGTGGATAAGTTAAATAATTAATTTAAATTATATGTGTTTGACTTATGCAATTTGATCTGAATTATTAATTCAAATTATGTACAGATAAAGGAAGGGTGTTACGGGCAGTTTTCTTGATGGAAGAAACTGCCATAACTACGGTATTGACTATATATATATATCTTTTACGTCAGATTTCTTTTTCCCTCCAAGAACACAAAACACTTTCTCATACATTCTAGTCCCATCAATAGAGAGAATAGCATGTGTGAATCTTGAAGAAGAAATGGAACATCATAATACGTCTGCTACCGGTTAGAAAACGGATTCCCGATCAATTAGTATTTACATGCGTTTATATGTTAATTAATGTTTACATCGTATATCCATGTAACCAACATCAGTATATTATTTAATCTATAACTGATATAGAATTAGAACAATCTAATAGTAGCATCTTTTGCTGCGTTTATTAAGCAATAACCTCAGGAGGGATATCACCAGATGTAGCAGATTTCACTCTTCCTCGAAGACACCCTGAACTTGCGCCTATATGTGCCATTTCAACCACTTAAAATCTGCAATAGAAAGCACCAAAATCACCAACATTGTAGCCAAGCAGCTAATCAGAAATGCAAAATATACAAATGAAACTATTAGCCAATAAAGTCTGCGAAATGCAGAGGGTTATGTTAAATAAAACACAATAGTTTTCTCAGTTCAATGCATATCAGGGTCCCAACACCGGCTTAAATATGTTGGGATAAAAATTTCAGGAAGTCCTCTCAGCATAAACGCTCATTACCCAAGTAAATCAACCGAAAACAGAGAACATTTCTTTAGACCCGTATGACTACTAATTTTTATTCAAACTTAATTTGTCACAATAGGGTAATCTGTAGCATCTGTCATTAATTTGTTATAGGAAATATAACCATACTGTATTTGTAAGTTAAATCATTATTCGTCATGTAAACATTATCTAACATCACTGCAAAGACTATTGCAACCAGCACAGCTGAACAATCATGGAAGAATAAGATTGTCAATCAAGAGCATCTCCATATAGAAACTTAGTGTATTTAGATCACATAGATATGGCAATTAGAGAAACCAATTGCAGCCGTGAAAGATGAAAATACACACATGAATGCAGGAGGAGGGAGCTTATTAAGAGGGTACCTCACCTGACTCGAGATGTAACTGAATTTGCAGCTCCAGACCAAAAAATTGGCAAATAAAATGAATATCGAGTTTCTACCTTCATGCATTCTCAAAAACTTGAAATATCTTTACAATAGCATTCAGTAACCATTTAAGGCATTGCATGTTGATGTGTGCTTACCGATCTCTGTTGCAATCTATGTTTTCATAAATCCATAATCAGGAGGGATATCACCAGATGTAGCAGATTTCACTCTTCCTACAAGACACCCTGAACTTGCGCCTATATGTGCCATTACAACCACTTAAAATCTGCAATAGAAAGCATCAAAATCACCAACATTGTAGCCAAGCAGCTAATCAGAAATGCAAAATATACAAATGAAACTATTAGCCAATAAAGTCTGCGAAATGCAGAGAGCAATGTTACATAAAACAAAATAGTTTCCTCAATTCAATACATATCAGGTCCCAACACCAGCTTAAATATACTGGGATAAAAAATTCAGAAAGTCCTCTCAGCATAAACGCTCATTACCCAAGTAAATCAACCGAAAACAGAGAACATTTCTTCAGACACGTATGACTACTAATTCTTAATTCAAACTTAATTTGTCACAATAGGGTAATCTGTAACAGAGCACATAAATGCAACAACTATTTCTGATCACTGCATGTGGCTAAATATTATAATCAAGGGTCAATAGTGTTCTCATTAAGTTTAAAATTTAGAGAACAGAAACTACAATAAATATGATTTGCTAGTGTGTCTGCATTTCATACAATCGACTCGGTTATTCCCAAAAAGCATTTCACTAAAATTTTGTATTAACAGAAGTCAGATTGAAAATATATAGATCAAAAGAGGAGACAATATGTTCTGAGACAAGGGACTAATTGGTTCAAGCATTTTGTCAAACACCTAATGTGCATGTTGAATTTATAAACAATATGACAAGCTATAAAGGTATTACGACACTCGAGGAAAAAATTTACAAAATCAAATAAAGAAACTCACACAAATATATACGTAATAACAGAAAGCTGTGAATTTTAGGGTTTAATCGAGATGACATTACAACGAACGGTACTGCTTCGTAAAGATTCAATTTTCAAAACCTAATTCGTAATTGAAATTGGGGGTTCAAGAAATCAGAAATACATGGTAAGTTAAACACGAATCACTGTAATGAAATCACAATACCGTTGTGAAAGTTGAAGGCCGTCAATTGCTTGATTGAAGAAAAGCTTCTAATCGGTCAAGAAATACATATATACTTGTACGTAGATTGCATACCTTCTGCAGAGAGATAGGTGAGATGGGAGGAGGCGGTACAGTTTTTGCGTGAGAGAGAGAGAGAATGGGAGGAGGCGGTGACAGTTTTTGCGAGATAGAGAGAGAGGCGGTGCCCTAGTTTTTGCGAGAGCGAAAATTATACTGAGCAGGACACGTGGCATTATATTTTATGGGCGGGAAAAATAGAAAAAAATGCACCAGGAAGATGCCAAGTGTCCAATATTTACTCTTTTATTAGAGAAGGGAGATTTGTTCATGATAATGAACATTTATACATTGAAACATGGATGAAAAAAAACGTAAAAACTTAATGTTTGAGAATTACTTTAATCCGTTAAAGGTTTTTTAAATTATAATTTATTTTTGAAGTTTACACTCTATCTCACTTTAATCGTGAAGTTTTTTATAATAATTTAATGTTTAGTCTCACAACTACTTTCTTTTAAGTTTTGTTTGGTTTCCAATTTAGCCACGTAATTATGGGTTAACTGTTAACATGTTAAATCATTCCAAAAAATTATGGTTTAAAACCAAATTGAATGTAAACGGTAGATATTAACCCATTTTTAACCCTTTTATTTAAATGATTCAATGAGATAACCAAGTGGTTAGTGAATCCCCTTGTTGGCTCTTGTTAATGATATCCCAAACTCACTAATGTTCTCATAAAATACAATTATATTTCTTCTTTAATAAGAGCATAAAGAGGAATGCCTCGTAGACCTAGAACCATATTCAATATTATTTTAGTATCATATCATCATTCAAACATATTAAACTGAGAATCACACTATTGTGTTTCATCGTGGTCACACATCATTTTTTTATTTCATCCTTAACTCTATTAGTTGCATAAATAATACATCTAAATAAATTCTATAAAACTAATATAGTGTATATATAAAAATTACACCAAGTTACTAATTAAAAATACAGCAACACCAATAAAAAATGATGCAACAAATTAAATATATTACGTGTAACTCTTTTTCATGTTATTTCATAAAGGTTTGTTTGACACGTGAAGTTTTTTTTGTTATTTTCAAATACTCGTTAAATGCATTAAAAAGAGTATCGTAAGCCAACTGATGTATGACACATGTACGTTTTTTGAATTGTAGTAAAACCTAATTTGCTACTAGCATCGTATTGTTGTTTGTGGTGTTCATTCCGATGATTAAGAAGTATCTTTAACAATAAATCTATTCATCTGAAATCTTCATTCGAAGTATTCGAGAATATTCTAGACTATCAATAAAGTATTGGCGTAACAGTCATTCTTTGGCTATACAATTTTCTTTGGCTTTGCATAATTGTATAAGCCTCTTATAGACCTTTTATTTTTTTTCTTTCATGTCTTGAACTTTCAGCTACGTTATCACACTATTTTTGTATACATTTAAATGCTTCTTCGATTGCTTTTATAAACATATCGTCTCCTTTATTTAATGGAAGATAAATTACAACCGAACATCTTAGAAAATTCAATACACGGGGTCGGAAGGAATTTAAGTGGATAGAAAAAAATGATAAGGTGGGGGTTAAAAGGATTAATATTAAAGTAACTATGTTTTTGCATAAGTAATCAAAAATCAAAAAACAATTCTCTACATTCTAAAACTAATTCACTCACTGCTTTTAAATATAGGGCAAATTGTCGAGAAAGGTAATCTAAATATCCAAATTTTTCAATAAAGGTAACATCAATTTTTTCGGAGACGATAAATTGACAAAAAAATGGTAACGATTTAAAATGGTAAAATGGCCTCTTATACCTGTTGACCGCCTAATCAGCAGGTTAACGATGATGTGGTTGCACACGTGGCAGTCCAGTCATCACCATCAGTTAACATAATTGTATATGTGGCAGTCCATGTCATCATTAATTGTTTTTTATTTTTTTTAAACAATATTAGTCATTTATATAATAGATTACCAACTAATTAATAATAATTAAAACTTCTAATTAACATTTTATAATAATTAATTAACTATTAATAACTTACCAATTAATTATAAATTATCTTTTTAAATATTATTTGAATTTATTTTAAATAAGAATTTTTGTATTTATGTTTAATAATTATATTCATGTTCTTAATGATATGAAGATTCTCAATCGGTGAACCACCACAGCCGCCGCCATCCACCTCGCCGCCATGAATCACCACTGTTACTATGAACCACCGCCACCATGAACACAGATCTGAAGAGAGAAAGAGAGGTAGAGAGAGAAACCCTAAGATCACGATCTTGAACAAACACTCACACGAGAACCCGAATATGGGTCAAACGTCTCTCGATCTTGAACAGATCTATGAACAAACTCACAAAACCGTAAATAGATGAAAGAAGCATTTATGTAGTCATGTTTAGATCTGAAAACCCTAAATTCACAAAACCCTAAAAAAAATCAGATCTTCAAATCAAACAAACACACAGATCTTGATTCAAACGTGTAGATTTGGAACTTCAAACACCAACTAACACACACACGATGGTCAATAAAAGAAATGAAGCGGAGGTTCTCAAGAGAGAGAAAGAGAGAGAGACCTGGAACATACGAACACAGATCTGAAAACCCTAAGTTACAACCACCGCTGCCGCACAGATTGCGATGGTGCGATGGTTGAGGTGGTGCGATGATTGCGATGGTGCGATGGTTGCGGTGGTTCGATGGTTGCGGTGGTTTGATGGTTGCGGTGGTGCGATGGTTGCGGTGGTGCGATGGTAGCGGTGGACCTACGAGATGGTTGATGTGGGCTGCAGATGTAAGAGTGTAGAGAGAGAGTTGCAGATGTAAGAGTGTAGAGAGAGAGTTACAGATGTAAGAGGTTAGAGAGAGCGATGGGAGAGATGAGAGAGTGGTTGGAGTCTTGGAGAGATGCCACGTCAGTTTTTTTTTAAAGGCCACATAATTTTTTTTTAAATGAAAGTTTTTACCACCTCGTCAAATTTTAACCTGCTACCGGCTAAACAAGTCACATGTTTCCTTTTTTGTCAAAAATTGAAATTCATAATCCTTTCTTGGCCCAAAAAAATTGATGCTACCTTTATTGGCAAATTTGGATATTTTAGTTACCTTTCTCGACAATTTGCCCTTAAATATATAACAAATAAAAAACTTAATTTAACTAACAAACATAATCTATCAGTAGTTAGCATACCTTATGCAAGTACACGATCGATCAAACACTCGGGAAAGGTACCACTATATGTACCACAAATCAATAATTACTATATATCAATTTGTAAAGTAAGAATGCAAAATATCATTAAATTTTAGGGGCAGTTTGGTAATTTTATTAATAAATATGAGAAATTGATTTCTTATGAGATGTTGAAACTTAAAATGATGACACATAGCACATGGATAATTGTATTATTTCTTCATTTTTATAAGTTTTTATCTTTCGCCATCATTATTAACTTTTTAATTTTAATCTTTTTATATATTTTTTTCTTTAGATTATTAATTTCCCATAAAAATGTTTGCAACAAAATTACTTGTTTCTATGACAAACATTTTAACAATTTTAAATATTTTGGAATAAAATCAGTAACTAGTTAATTAAAATAGATTATTTGATTTGAACCTTTTGTGTTCACTAAATTAAGCTATATATGTAAACATATTTAGCATCAATCGAAGGACGTTGACGTAACATCGGTTTTCACGCGCTTAAAATTAGAGAAAATTTAAGCTTTTTAAAACAAACGCAAAGCGGAATTAAACATCATTTACAAAATATTATAAGTGTTAACTGACTCGACAGTTATAATACAACAAATACCCCAAGTTCAACCGTCAGGTGTTACCAACTAACCGACAAACCACCGACCATCGGATCACATATATATATAACGAGCAGTGTTCCGCAAAAGATATTTACAACCACTACCAACAAGTTCCCGCCTCACATAGGCCAATAACTACGCACCTGCAAAAAGGGAAATTCAGGCACCGTTAGCTACAACTAGCTAGTGAGTAAGATTTACACATAAGCATCAATAAGCAGGTTATCCCAACTACGGGACAACACATAAGGCTATCCTAACACATAGTGTCGCGCCAACGAGTCAGTAGGAATCATATCTCGCAGGGTGGGAAGCCCCGCTCAACGATTCAAACTGGGGACCATCAGCAATAACTATCCGCAATGGTGGGGGAGCGAAGAGCAGTCCACCAAACGCGTTACGAAGCTCGAAGCTTATCAACACGGATCTCAACGAAAGCTAAGATCCCAACTCACGTTAAGGAGCGACGGTTTGCAAGACCACCCCGGTGTGCTGCACACCGAGTACCGTTGATCCCCGTTATTCCATCAAAGGGATCCAGCCTTCGGGAAGAAAACTGACCTTAACCATGCCATCAACAGTCCGGACCAATACAACACACAACAACAACCCAGCGGGTTCAACTATACGCATGCGATTCATAACCAACGTGTAAAGCAACTTAGCATGGCAACGGTATACAACAACATGGCATAACATACCTCATATACGCACGTGTGCGACATCGTCAACATATTTCAATAAACAACAGACAACGCTACTTACCGAGACTCATGGGAAACCGGTACTCACCTCGAGATTACAGGAGACAGATATGAATTCGGGAATCCCAGGAGCATACGGAGTCGTCCGGATCACCTAACACATTAGGTTCAGGCTTAGACACCAAACAACGACAATTAACGAGACTTAAAACACAAGACAACAAAGCTGCCAACATAACAACACACCATGTGATCGCAAGGCAACACCATGCGATCGCAAGACACATCCATGCGATCGCAAAGGCCCTGCCCAAATCACCCCAGCTTACGATCGCATGACATAACCATACGACCACAAGGGTGGTATCTTGGGGGCTTACGATCGCAAGTTACATTTCCTTCGTCCGTAGACGGTAAACCATGACAACGACACCCTTACGATCGCATGACCCATGCATGCGACCGAAAAGCACAACAAACACCCATGCGATCATAAAGGGACACCATGCGATCGCAAGGCTTATGAAACCTTCTTGCGATCACAAGGCCTACCCATGCGATCGCAAGGACCCCCGATACAGTAGGTTCTTGCTCTGTTCGAACACAACAGCTGTTAATCGCATTTTTGACTCAAAAACCAACTTGAATCCGTATCCAAGTGTTTACACATGTTGTCCTAACACACCTATGAACATCTTTCTAACATAAAACAATTTCAAGAACATAATTGAATCCATCAAAATGGATCATTTCTCCCTTTTGGCTCAAGAACTAGGTTTAACAATAAACTTACTTGAAGAAGATGATTTCAAGCTTATAGAACAGATTCAACACTTGTTTTCTTCTTGTTGCTTAACCTCTTCCTTGATTCTCCAATCAAAATCTCAAAACTCCAAGTATGTGTATGTATCTTAGCATGTACGTAAGCATAATATGTGTTTGTGCATTGTGTGTGTTTTGATCAAGGCAGGGGATAAGAACCCTGATGACCGACTTAGGTGGGTCTAATACCCCACTTGGGTATTTCGTTCTCCTATTCAACTTAAAACACAACTCAGGGTTATCCGTTTCAACTAACGGAGATATTTTCGAAATCATTATCTGAAACCGTTTAACAAATTACCGACTCTATCTATTAACAACACATTTCCAACTTTAGCCACATAACCACGTGTACCAACAAATAACAACAATTTATCAACAAAACAACTTAAACAACTTGGTTAATGTCAACGTACAACTAAACCAACACAATGTACAACATGTTACTACTAGGCCCTAAATTAGGGTGTTACAGTTGATGTTAATCGAATATTAAACATCTAAAAAATAAATAGTAAGCAGTAATTAAGCATATAGTTGTTGTATTGATTTCGTTAAGTTTTAGCTAGTTATGATAAAAGTGCTTTGCTAAGTAAATAGCCTTTTTATCATGATATATTCAAGGCTAAGAAGGTAATTCTATAAAATATCATGATAATTTATTTCTCACAATATTTTGATGCCCACACACATAATAACTACACTACAATGTCATCTATCTCAACATATAAAACATAATGCAATAACTAATAATAATAATAGAAAGTAATCAAGTTTACAACTTTATAATCAAATTAAAATTTCTATTATTTTTACAATTTGTTTTAAATAATTAATTACGAATTTTGAAAAATAAAAGCATTCAGTGATGGTTAAGTTTCATAACTGTTACAAAATATTATGATTATAGGTGTTAAAAATAGGGTTTAGTTCTTAAAAGTACATCGAAGTTGTCACTTTTTGCTATTGTGTATATCCATCTTTCAAGACTCCCGTTTAGTACATCAAAGTTCCTAAAACTCACGATTTATGCATTGGGTTACCTGCTAAGCAGGTATCCGGTAATTTCGAAATTTTTGATTTATTTTAATGCCCCCTAAAAATCCACATGTGTAGCCATGTCATTAATCTTTGCCACATCATATTTACCTCTTTTAATTAAACTATGAAGAAGAAGAACATGAAGATGATGAAGAACATGAATCAGAAATCCAGAAAACTAATGAGCCCAGAAATCAATCGATGAACAAACCCTAAACATCAGCTGTATGAACAAACAGAAATCCATCTACGAACCCAGAATCATATGAAGAATATGAAATCACTAAACCCAGAAATCACTGAACCCATAAATCGTATGAAGAACATGAACAAACCCTAAACATCAGCTGTATGAACAAACAGATATCACTAAACTTGTAAAAACGAAGAACACTAAACCCAGATATGATGAAGAACAGATCGAAGAACACATGAACTCGAAGCATTAAACTTACCTCATCGAAAGGGTAGAGGGAATCAATCAGTTGGTCTGTTGGTGAAACCCTATTTTGAAACCCTAATCGATTGAAGATGATGCCCCAAATCTCTGAGAGCAGATTGATTAGGAGCCCTAGGAGCCCTAAATCGCTGATTGAAGATGATGCCCGAATCTCAGATCTGTTGAACCAGTCGGTGGTGGAAGTGACCTCCGATGGTGTTCGTCGATTGCAGGTCATCGTCGCCGATTGTAGGACATCGTAGGTTGCAGGCCGAAGGTGAACCAATCGTCGCCGATCATTGCAGGTTGCAGATCGATATTAATGGATTTTTTGCGCCGGCCGAAGGTGAACCAATCGGCGCCGTTGAAGAAGAACCCTAATCTAAGAACTCATCTAAGCTCGAGATTAATGGATTTTTTGTAGGTCATCGTCGATTGCAGGTCATCGTAGATTGCATGTTATCGTCGATTGAAAGGGTCGATTAAGGGATTTCTTGCAGATTAATGGTTATCCTTTATTATTATTATTATCATTATTATTATTATTATTATTATTATTATTATTATTATTATTATTGAATTATTTTTAAGCAAATATAATCCATGTCAGCATCCAATCAGGTGCCACATCACCATTACCTGTGCCACATCACCATTACCTATTGAATAGGTTACCCAATACACTAAATGGTAGTTCTAGGAACTTTGATGTACTAAATGGGAGTAATGAAAGATGGGTATACACAATAGCAAAAAGTGACAATTTCGATGTACTTTTAAGAACTAAACCCTTAAAAATAAGCTTAAAGAACTTTTATGTAATAATACTGAACTTGATTATCGTTAAATAATATTTATATAAACGAGATGCATGTAAGAATCTAATGTATTAATGTGCTATTACCCTACGCATCGCGCGGGCAAAACAAAACCTAGTTATTGATCAATCATAAAACTCGTATATACAAAATAAGCATTCTACATGAGACTTGTATATTCTAATTCACGTATGCATAACTTGTTAAATTTCTTAAAGCGAACACCACGGTCATACGTTATCTCAGTATATAAATAGTATCATCATTTGGTCAATTGTAATGATAAAACAACTATATAATAACTCTTATAATGCAAAACCTTTAATGCACCTATCTAAATCATGCTCTTATAGGTCTAAAACACCTGGTCAATCGTAATGATAAAAATACTATATATAATAACTATATAATGATGAGGCTTTTGGATCTTTTCTGACTCCTAGTAATCTAAATTTAGTCTTAATACGAACACCAAACATGTTATTATACATTTATACTTTCGAATTCCATATTAACTTAAAAGATCATATTGAAAAAATATGCAACTTTCCGTGATAGAATGATTCAGATCAGAGATACAGTCATACAACAAATACAAAAATCAAAAGAAACTAAATGTCCTCTATAACAAATGAACAAACTAGCATAACTAATGACATCTTAAGACAGAGGGCGATCATGGATACCAAGTTTTGCAAACTTTGGACTTGAATGTATCTATTTCATCATTCCGTATGCTTAACGGTTTATAATACCGACTATACTGTAAAATGATATACTAACAACTACCGATTAAAAGAATTCCTAAAATCGTAAAAGAAACCCCTAGAAAAATGTATTGTATGTTGAACCATAAACAAAGACACATACTTATGGTTGATAGAATTTCGGGCGTGAAGTGAATTAGCCCGACGCACAAATTTTAGTTTCGTAAAATGGTTGCTTTGACTACAAGAATTTAAAAAACCTAATTTCCACATTTCAAGTTAACAATGCTAGAGGATAGCGATGGTGATGACAATATTTTTTTCTTATAATAGAGATTCGAGAAAGAGTACGAGAGATAATTATTAACACAAAGAGAGGGAAAAAATGTAGTTCTCATTTATTTTTATAAAGTTAATTACTAATTTAATATTTAAATCAATTAATGGATATAAATATGGAAAAATTATACATGTTAACAATATGTATATCAAAAAAGATATTTATGCATGGTGTCACAAACCTTTAAATAAAAAATTAAAGTAAAGATTGAAAATACTAAAGAAACTAACCGTATAAATAATCTCAAGTTGGAAACCGATCAAAAATCAAACAGAGAAAATCAGATTATAAAGAAACGAAACGTAAAAATTACGACTTATAATAAAAGTTACAGTTTTGACCAATCCAAATAAATCAAAAAATAATTAACTAAACTTTTCAACCCGGCTGGACCAGGGTCACCGAAGTTGTGGATACAAGTTACACAACTGAGTCGGTGCCACGGTTGAAGAGCCAAAAAGGGTATAACTAGCAACTAGGTCATCTCTTCCCCCGTTAACATTCGGTACGACACTCGAAAATCTTCAAATCCCATCCTTCTTCGTTGTCATCTCAACATTCGCACAGGTTTTCTCTCTTACATCCGATTTTGAGATACGACGAGGCTAAAATTTGAAGAAATTAGGGTTACAGGGATCCAAGTTACATATTACTATCGGAAAGCAAAATTTATCAGGTAATTCAATCATGTCTTATCTCTTGTCAATTCTTTATGCGCGTTTGCATGTAAAACTGCGGTATTCATTCATAATGTGTGTTGAAAACGTGATATAGTTACTATATATTGGCTAATTAGGGTTTTTATTTGAAGGATCATTAACTTTTCATTTGTTATATATGTTTCATAGTATAAACTACAATATGGAAGATTCAAAGCATAAATCTATGAAGAAGGAAGATACTGTGAAGAAAGAGGAAGAGAAGAGAAGCCATCGAGATAAGGAGCGTAATGGTGATAGGCGTAAAGAGAGGGAGAGAGACAGAGACAAGGAGAAGGACAGAGAGAGAGAAAAAAGTGTCGATGATAAGTATAGAGATAGAGAGAAACATAAGGAGAGGCATAGGGAGAAAGAGAGGAAGGAGAGGGAGAGAGAGAAGGAACGAGAACGTGAAAGGGAACGGGCAAAGGAGAAAGAGAACAGAGACAGGGAGAGAGAACGTGAGAGGGTGAAAGAGAGAGAAAGGGAGAAGGAGAGGGAGAAAGAAAGAGAGAAGGAGAGAGAAAGAAGGGAGAGAAGAGAGAGGGAAGAAAGGGACAGAGAAAAGATGAGAGAAAAACGTCGAGAAGCCGAGCGAGATCACAATGGTGGTGGGGGGAATGATGACGTAAAAGATCGGGACAGAAAGAGGCGGAGGAGGGAAGATGATTACAAGGAGGACAGGGAAAGGAGTAGTAAGGTGTCTAGCCGACGGAGGGAAGATAGTGTGGATAACATTGGGGTGAAGAAGGTTGATGAAAATTATTCGGATAAGAAAGAGGTAAGGTCCCGCGAAGAGGATATGGAAGAAGAACAACGAAAGTTGGATGATGAAATGGAGAAGAGGAGGCGGCGAGTGCAGGAGTGGCAAGAAAAACGAAGAAAGGAGGAATGTGAAAGAGAACAGCTTGGAGTAACCGGTGAGACTGCAGGTAAGACTTGGACTTTAGAAGGCGAGTCTGATGATGAAGAAGCTGCCCCTGTAGAGAATGAAGAAGGTGACATGGATGTAGATGACAATGTGAAAGACACCAATCGAAACGGAGATGGCATGGTTGATGCGTTGGATAATGGTGATACCATGCCTGCTCTACAGAATGGTGGTGATATGGATGATGATGAGATTGATCCTTTAGATGCTTTCATGAACTCCATGGTGTTGCCTGAAGTTACCAAGTTGAGCAACACTGAAGTTCCTGTTTTGGATCAAAAGAGCTCTGATTCAAAGAAGGATGACAAGAATAAGGACAATGGACCGCAGCGGAGAAAACCTGTGGGGAGGATCATTCCTGGAGAAGATTCTGACGAAGAATACCTTGGTCTTGAAAATGATGAAGATCCTTTGGAAGATGAAGATGATGACGAGTTCATGAAAAGAGTGAAGAAGACAAAGGTTGAGAAATTATCACTTGTTGATCACTCGAAGATCAAATACATCGAATTCAGAAAGAATTTTTATATCGAAGTAAAGGAGATAAAGAAAATGACTCAAGAAGAGGTTGCTGCTTATAGGAAAGAATTGGAACTGAAGGTACATGGAAAAGATGTACCCAAACCAATTAAAACCTGGCACCAGACTGGACTCACAACTAAAATTTTAGAGACGATCAGAAAGCTAAATTATGATAAGCCGATGCCTATCCAAACACAGGCCCTGCCAATTATAATGAGTGGTCGAGATTGTATAGGTGTTGCAAAGACGGGTTCTGGTAAAACCCTAGCTTTTGTATTGCCAATGTTAAGGCATATAATGGACCAGCCAGAACTTAACTCCGGAGATGGACCCATTGGACTTATAATGGCACCTACAAGAGAGCTTGTTCAGCAGATTCATAGTGATATAAAAAAGTTCACCAAGGTAATGGGTCTCCGCTGTGTGCCTGTGTATGGAGGTTCTGGTGTTGCCCAACAAATTAGTGAGTTGAAAAGAGGTGCTGAGATTGTTGTTTGCACCCCTGGCAGGATGATTGATATCCTTTGTACGAGTGCTGGGAAAATCACAAATTTGAGAAGGGTATCATATATGGTCATGGATGAGGCTGATCGTATGTTTGATATGGGTTTTGAGCCACAAATCACCAGAATTGTCCAAAATACCCAACCTAATCGTCAGACTGTACTATTTTCTGCTACATTCCCTCGCCAGGTGGAAGTATTGGCCCGGAAAGTGCTAAACAAGCCTGTTGAGATACAGGTGGGTGGGAGGAGTGTTGTCAATAAAGACATAACACAGTTAGTTGAGGTGAGGCCAGAAGGAGAAAGGTTCTTTAGACTCTTAGAGCTACTTGGAGAATGGTATGAGAAAGGTAAGATTTTAATATTTGTCCAATCCCAGGAAAAATGTGATTCTTTATTTAGGGATTTGCTGAAACATGGATATCCCTGCTTGTCACTTCATGGAGCTAAGGATCAGACTGATCGAGAATCCACGATTTCCGATTTCAAGAGTAATGTATGCAATTTATTGATTGCAACAAGTATTGCTGCTAGGGGTTTGGATGTCAAAGAGCTTGAACTTGTCATCAATTTTGATGTTCCAAATCATTACGAGGATTACGTTCATCGTGTTGGCCGTACAGGGAGAGCAGGGAGGAAAGGTTGTGCCGTCACATTTTTATCGAGTGAAGATGAAAGATATGCACCGGATCTTGTAAAGGCGTTGGAACTTTCAAATCAGGTTGTTCCTGATGATCTGAAAGCTCTTGCTGATGGGTTTATGGCGAAGGTAAATCAGGGACTTGTGCAAGCTCATGGGACTGGTTATGGTGGTAGTGGTTTTAAATTTAATGAAGAGGAGGATGAAGTGAGGAAGGCAGCAAAGAAAGCACAGGCAAAAGAATATGGATTTGAAGAGGATAAATCTGACTCAGATGATGATGATGATGGGGTGCGGAAGGCAGGAGGCGACATCTCACAGCAGGCTGTTCTTGCTCAAGCTGCTGCTCTTGCTGCTGCCAGTCAACAGCCTTCTACTGGCGGCGTGCCTGTACCTCTGCCAGGTGTTCTTGGTATTACTGGTGTCACAGCCGGCAATGAAGGAGCTGCTAGGGCTGCAGCACTGGCAGCCGCCATGAACTTGCAGCACAATTTGGCAAGAATTCAGGCTGATTCCTTGCCCGAACATTATGAAGCTGAGTTAGAGATCAATGATTTCCCTCAAAACGCCAGGTGGAAGGTAACACACAAAGAAACCCTAGGTCCAATTGCGGAGTGGACTGGAGCTGCCATCACCACTAGGGGCCAATATATACAACCTGGTAGGATCCCAGGACCAGGAGAGAGAAAACTCTACTTGTATATTGAAGGAGCTACTGAACAGTCTGTTAAGAGGGCGAAAGCAGAATTGAAACGTGTTCTTGAAGACATCACAACACAAGCATTATCTCTTCCAAGTTCTCAACCAGGCCGTTATTCTGTTGTTTGAGAAGTGGACTCGGTTTATGCATAAGGTATGTACAATATGTCAATATTGAATTGCCTAGTTGCTTTGTTCCTGAACTGAAATTGTCTCTATGCAATTTTTAGTTTACATATAGATGTTGCATATAGTTAGGACATATGACAGTATGAAGCAAAATATGATCCTTTTGTTGTTCTCTTTGTTTGAATCATTGAATGTGCTTCTGTTATCTGGATGAATGTCATATTGATGGCCGCATGTGTATACTATGTATTTATTTTATTCTTAATGCATTTTTGTAGCTTTGGCTTGAAGGAGGATCCAGCTTGCCCATGTGTAGAGCAATTTCTTTGCCAAATACAATTGCTTTTAGTGGCTGCCAAGGGATGTCGATCATGAAGTTTTTATTGTGGTCTTTTCCCCTCCCTAATTAAATGTAATGACTGATGTATACTGAAGCTTCAGTCTTGAGTTGCATACTCTTTCTATCTGATGTTTGTTCTGATTTGAGCATTCATTTCTGATTGTAGGTCGGTTGGGGAACGGGCCTTTGTTGCTTCTTTGACAGTGCTCTGAAGTTATTGCTTCAATTCATGTAGCACCATGACCTTGCATGTGAGACCTGATATTTTACTTGCATGGGTTATAGAATATAATAGTTGATCAGAGGAATTAGGGTTTACTTAAAGCTTCCCTGCTAAAAATCCTTGTCCCCAAACACCTAATTATTGTTGCCATGCTGCCTGTTTGTTCAAACAGTCTTCTCGTATATCTGGTGTTGTAATTTCTTAGTGGAAGGACGCATACAGTTATGGAAGAAACAAGAACCCCTTTCCTGATTTTTCATTCACTTTCCTTGCTTCCTTTTAATCCCTTCTTCTGTTGTCTAAAACATCCACAACTCTTCCACATCAGTCTATTTTACTTGTTTTATTACTGCCACCAGCTCTATTGGTCTTTCTTCCTTTTTATTGACAATTTGCTTTGGTTGATCCAAAGAACAACATTCCCTTATGATGTGACAACTATCTGTGGTGTTACACATCAGGGTTATGAGTTTGGTAGCACCAATCAATCACAAGATGTGACGGATTAATTGGATTTACTAGAAGTGGACCCTATTGCTATATAATTGCCATTTTAGAGGGAGGGCGTGTTTGAGAGTAATGTGGTGCCTCTGCACCTTTTTACTTCTTTGGGTTCAGCTCGTTTGTTGCTTTTATGGTAATTGTATAAATGAATAATGATTTGCGTTTCAAGATGTTCCATGAACATGCAACATTACTTTGGATAGTTTGCGACCAGAAACAATTTACTCTCTTGCCATTGTCATTGTGCCAAATTTTCTAGTGCTTTTGCTATTCCCATGTTGTGTCATTTAAGTTAAGTTCAGTTTAGACATTTTATATTAATCTATGGTGTAATATAATTTTAAAAGCATTAATGGAATGGAGGAATAAATGATTGAAGTTTTAATTGTTTTATATCAATACCTCAGGCAGAAGTATGATAGCATGTGGATAAATATTTATTTCTTTTGTCAATCCAATGACTTTCACGACTGGTCGTCATGATTTGACATGTTTTTGCTTGGTCATATTTCTAATTTATATTATGCACGCGTGAAATGCTGAAAACCATGCTGAATGTATTATTAATTCTGACAATTTTAGCATCACAGGCTAGTCGTGGAGGATGAATCCAGTTACCTTATATCAAGGACTATGCATTATTGGGAGTAGAGTTGAAAGTAATCGCATTTTTGAGAAGTTCGTGAGTCTCTTCACTTGTGAAAGACTGATGTGCTTCTGACTCCCTTGGTTTGTTTTATTTTGTTATTATTGATATTTTTTTTACTTTTTGAGAATCCAAATTCTGGGGATATTAACTGCTGTTATTGCTAATACTCTTAAAAAGAATCTTGAAAAAACCAAACAGCTGCTACTTTGAAATCTGGTTTTGCATGGCCCAGAGTTACTGTAACCATTTTATGAATGGAGTTGAGTCACAGGTAGCTGTTTCTGATTATGCTACTGGTATTAAATTTGCAGAATGTTGAATATTTGCTGGTATATGATTTTACTTGCAGTACTTTTCTAGAGCAAGCAGTATGCTAATGGCGTTAGGAACTATTCCGGGATAGTTTCTTCAACAGTTTCAGGTTATAGTGTACATTTATGTAATGCATTTTCTGTTGCTTTTAAATTTAAATCCGCGTATATTAGCACTACATCCAAGTGTCAAAAACTTAGTTTAACGGGAATGATCATAAGGGCAACTTAATTTACAAGACTCCGACTTTTCGGATTATGATTGTAAAGTACAGCGCTAACAACACCTGGATGATTCGTGAAATTGAAAACTGAACCAAATCTTGATAGAATGTGATTGTATACAGAAGGAAAAAGGAAAAAAAAGGAACTTTGTTGGGTGTTCTTAGATTGAAGATCAGGTTCCAAATTTAAGATGCCCCCAGTTGAGATGTGGAGATTAGGAAAATGTGTCAAAATGATATGGTTTTAGATGCTTGTGATGAATTAGATGCTTTTATTCTATATTCAATTGGGGTTGACTCTTCTTAAAAGCCAAATTTTAGGTACTACAAGGATCTTGTGTACTGACTTGTGTCGATTAAGGTCCTACCAACATCTTTTGTCTGATTTTGTGATTATAAATGGGGGATGGGGTTTGCTGAAAAAAATACAAATGAGTAGCATACAATACTTGAAAGGCAAGGGTTGTTAATTCTCCCTCAAGGGCGTTAGTTTTGTCGCAATTTTCAATTTGCTTTGAAACTTAACATTAAGCAAAGAGCTCTTGAGGGAGTAGTAACAAAAAATGTCTGTGTTATATACGTGTGAAGCTGGATTTCGTTAAGGCAACTTTTCACCGTCTCTCCCTCAAAGACTTCTGCCATTTATTCTGACTAGTGAATAAGTCTGAAGTCTTTGAGGAGAGATGGCGAACCATTGTCTTGATCCTATATATTAATCGTAGAATGTATCCTCGAAAGTTTGAGCAACTAGAACTTTTCATCCCCCCTTCCCCTCCTCCTTTTGTGTGGTGTTTGATGAAATTTTCCATTGTTAAACTTTTGTTGAAGCAGTTTTTTTAACATAAGATTACTTAGTTATCTGCCTGTTTTCGTATTGTATTTGGCAAAATCTATTTCATAGATCTCATATATGTAGGTTTCTAATCATGGACTTTGTTCGAAGGATGGTCCGGTAAGCTTTTCTCTTCTCTGCTCTGTAGAAGGTCTCATTTATCCAGTTTCACCAGTGTGTGTCATCTTGCTTGAAAGCTTTAAATGGTTTTATATGGAGTGAATTCATTATGCAGGCTGTACAACTCTAGTGTTAAAGCCCTGTAATCATACTATTTGTAGTCAGTAAACCCAAACTTGCGCAGTTCAAATGGTTTGAAATCTTTAGGTTTATTAGGAGTCTAGAGTACAATTTTCATACTCGTGGATTGTCTAGTAAATAATTGATTCATATGTGACAAAAGAAATCTCTAATGTCTGCCTCACAAAATCAATGTTTATTGTGGATTTGAATGGTTAACTGGAACCCGTAGCATTCAACACTTAAGATGGCACTAATAGAGATTGTGGTTTTCTGTTGACCTGTTATTAGACACTTAATCCTTGTACAAATTTGTTAGCATATAACGCGTATATGATGGAAGAGGGATCTTAACATTAACTTTATTTTCTAATACGGTTGTGCATAAAATGGCTGTGTTTTAGTCAGGTGATAATATATAGACAGGCACAAAAGAAAAGTAATATAAAGTTAGAGTGAGCTATAATTTTGAATCTTGTGGTTTGATTCAAATTTTGTTTGTGATATGTTTAGGGTTAATAAGATCAAGCCAGGTTGTGTTGATTTGGTTTGTCGTCGTCACTTTTAGTCATCTTTATGGGGTTTTGCCGGAGAGAAAGATGATGGCTGGTGTTTATGATTTGATGGATATGAAGATGAATGTGGTGGCTAGGACCGTAAAGGAACCAATATTAAATGAATGGAGCTTGTTTGTGTTCGTTTGTTTAACTTTAGTTGAACAAATAAACATACATGAATGGAATTTTGTGTTCATGTTCATTGGTTTAATTTTTGCCGAACTAATAAACGAACACAAACGATAAAAGAACGAGCCCATTTTGACGTGAGTTAAAAAATGGGTGATGTCGGGTCAACCCAAATCATTTTGCCACCTCATTACGAATTCCTGCAGATGTGTACGAAATAGATGCAAACATCGACTTTTATTGGTTCTAAGTAGATAGTCTTGTTTTCATATCCATTTTTGCACACACTGTGGGAGTTCATATCAGGTATGTTTTTTTATTTTTAAATCAACAGAATCTAAATAAGCCAACATCATCCCAGATCACATGTTTAAGCTACTAGAGTTACTGAACTACATGATATGAATAAAAGAGAGAGAACTGATAACGTACATTTCAGTTGTATCTACTTGAGTACCAATGATTTATAACCGAACCTCACTATCCTTTTGAATCTTCACCTGAATAGGTCCAAAAGGGGGATATCAAATATACATACCCCTAATCAAGTATAAACAGAAAACATGAACATGGTAAAATTGATTCATACAGATCATAGGAGATACATATGGTGATTCAGCAAAGAACACATAAATGAACAACTGTACTCCTTCATTATGTTTGAATATGCTAAGGTTATGATTTATATAAAATGCAAATTACCATAAGCAATTTCAATTAATATAGATCTGAATCACATAGTTGACAACAAGCTTCAGCAGGTCACAAGAGAAGTATAATCACTAGATTATGGCAGCTCAAACGAGAGGGATGAAGCATTTTCTGAGCAGCAAATGCCGAGCAATTTCCGAGCACCTAATTCATTGAAAACACATTACAATCAACAGACTAGGGTATAGAAGAAGCTAATGTTCACCGAATGGAAGGAAGCGAATTAGGATTGAAGCTAATTACCTCTTTTATCTGAAACCCAATCCAAAGCAACGGACGTGTAATGATAGACGGATTATGATTAGATTTTGAATCAAACGACATATCGAGGGACAGGGAGCTTTAATGTATCGGTATAGAATCAAACGATTAGGTTGCTAAGTGTTCGAGAGGCAGAGACAATATCTGTCTAAAGGGATCAATTTCAGCAAAGAATCAAACGATTAGGTTTTGAATCGAAGATCAACCATAGCTACTAAGTGTTGGTAATAATAAATGAAATTGAAATTTGTATCGGGGATTAATACGTTTTGATAATAATAAATGAAATATAAAATATATGTCTAATAATAATAATATTATTATTATTATTTAAGAGTTTTGATTAAGGTTAAAAATAATATAAACTCTATTTTTGATTAAACTCTTAAACTTTTTATAATAATCATTACCTTTATTCTTGAATTGTTTAAGCATTAAAGTGTAAGTTTATTTTTATTAACCATTAAACTTAATTTTTGTGATGGATTTTATGTAGGTATATATCGTATTATAGTTTGATCATTAGGCCAGGATGTAAATATATCGTTATAGAACAAACGATATTTTTGACGTTACAACCTCTGCCTTTTTGAGTAAAAAAATATACTTTTTTCTAGCACAAAAAAACAAAAATTTAATAATAATAAAATAATAATAATAATAATAATAATAACAATAATAATAATAATAATAATAATAATAATAATAATAATAATAACAATAATAATAATAATAATAATAATAATAATAATAATAATAATAATAATAAAAATAATAATAATAATAGTAATAATAATAATAATAATAATAATATCTTAACAAAAAGACAAAAAAAAAAGTTAAATCACAAAAAGACAAAACTTTTTCCTATCTTATGTATAATTATAGTTAACACTTTTATTTGTTACATTATTATAAAAGATATAGAAGAAAATTATCTACGCTTTTTATGTATAATATTTTAATTGTTTTTACACATCATCAAACGTGGCCTTTTATACCCAGTCTTAAATGTTAACTTTTAATCCATCATTGATTTTATGATATTGTACACGCTTATAGCTGTGAATAATTTTTAAACAATTATTTATGTGAAAAAAATCAAAGAAAAATTCACACTCTAATAAGTCGTGGGAAAAAAATGTGTCAACAATTAAAACTTTTGTTGTAGTGAAAGTTGAGTTTTGTATGGATAATTAAGAGTTATCTATTTTTTAAACACGTGATATCGTAGTAGGATAATATGTGTTCCCTGAAAACAATGAGAATGGATCATTATAACTCTTTTGAGGGATCATTATATCCAAATCTTTTGCACATCTTAAAACAATGAGTATTGATCATTATAATTTCGACCCACCCAATTCTCCTTAAGATTTCTAAACAACAACGCACCACTCTAAAGCACGACTAAAAGTTCTCAAACACCACCTCCAAAACTTGTTAGGAAGGCTAGAATTCTCTAGGTTTTTAAGACAAATTAAAAGTAAAATAGTTTGAAGACCCTTTTCTCAAGTTAACTCTTTTGATCGGATCTCAAGTAGCTAGGCGTGGACGTAATTGCTTTCATAGAATTTGTGGCAAAGAAGCCCTCTTCGAGATTGATCAGGTTAGTAATGGTTGGTTTATCTTGGGAAAAAAAATTCAATTTTGCACCATATATTCTTGGATAGTCATATTATGCTCTGTTGTTGTTATTAATGGAATTGAAAATCTAGAATCTGTTATTAAAACTTAAATAATAAAGATAATAAAGATAAAAAGTAATAGGGTCATCGATGATACGATCGATAGCTTCACTTGCCAACTCTTAGCAAGACCTCTACTCTACACATTATATATGAGAAACTATTTTCAAATGCTATTAAAAAACTATAACTTTCAATTTTATTGTTATGTTTTTTACTAGTTGCCTCTTGGAAATTTAAGATTATGTATATACTAGATACGTATCTAGCCGTGCTAAGCATGGCCCTTAGACAAGATAAGTTATTTTCTTTATAATTTTTTAAGATCTTTTAAATGAGAAATATATACGTATAAGCTATGTATAAGTTATTTTCTTTTATGATGTTGTCAAAAACATCATAAAAGTACAAATAAAATAGAAAAACATGCGGATATAAGATCTCGCTGAAAAAATTCTGACATGAGAGCAAACATACTTATGTATTAAAATTCATTTCAGTATTTGTCAAAAGCATTCAAAAAAACTACGAAGATTTTGTACATATAAGGAAGAATATATGTGATGAAACTAAAAATAATCGAGTAAAAAGGGGTCCACGTGAGTAAAAGAAGAAAACTTTGACATCCTCAAAGTATAAAATGACTTTCAAATCATGTTGTCCCACAATAACACATCCAAACATTATTTACCATATAAAGAAGGTTGGTGTATTGAAAAATTATCATATTATTTTTAAACAACGAAGTTATGTTAGTAGATCGGGTCCGCAATAACATTCATACGGACAGTATGCGAACCCCAAACCACTCCCATAAGGGATTAAACCCTCCTCACCACTACTAGGAATAATAGCTCCATTTTTTTTAAGGAAACTATCATCTCCAAGGGTTGAACCCATGACCTTTAGGATATTATAAAATCCGGATACCACTAGAACAAGTCCTAGTTAGTGAAAAAAAAATGTATCACATGATAGTAAGTTAGAAAGAATTATAAAAGTACACAATTAACCTAATCAATTTATCCAACTAATCTCAACTTTTAAGTAGAGTGTGCCATCATAATCATTCTTTAAAAATTTTCTAATCCAGCTAGGTCAACTAAATGCAACTTAGCATAATCATGAAACATAGAATCATTTGAATTGTGATAACTGATAATATTTGAATTTGTGTTGTACATTTGTACTAATATAACTTTAAAGATCGCATGTTGATGTTTGCTTAAACAATTGAAAATGTCAAAAGTTTAACACTTAAAATGAAGAAAAGTTTTTGTAAAATAAGGAAACAATTGATCCAAGTGATATTTACTGAACTATTTATAAAACTTTTAAGATTATATCATGACTGGTTTTTTGTAATCGTGTTTCCCTCATTAACAATCCATGGTAAAAGCAATCACTCACTTCTTTTAGTGTTTTACCATACATGACAACCATAGTTGTGGTTGAGCCTAGGCAACTTGGAGGCTTGAAAACTTCCCTTATTCACAACGATCACTGGAATATTAAGATCACAAAAGAAAATATCATATAATAGGAAGCCATAAACTGATAATACTACAAACAAGTGTGGGGATAAGTAGCGGATTAATTTAGGCAGGTTTCTCTATTAGGTTCAAGTTGAGTTGATTAGGAAATTAGGAAACATGTCAAAAAGGTTAACATGTGCTATAAAAAAAACAAAACAAGTAGTCGTATCGTTGATATGAGCACAAAAATAGCAACTCTCTCGGCTTTAAAAAACATAGAGCTAAACAATTAGTTATTTCCTAGTATTATTTCTCTAAACTATTCTTTTACTTTCAAACTCTACAATTTACAAAAGTACGTTTAGTAGACATATCATGTATGCTTATTAGGGGTGGCAATCGTGTCGTGTTCGGGTTCACGGGTCACGGGTTGGTGGGTCAGGGATGACTAACACGAACACGACACATATAAATATACGGGTCGAGGTACATGACACGACACGATTAAGTACATGACACGACACGACCCGTATAATTAAACGGGTTCACGGGTTCACGGGTCAGATGCTAGTTTTTTTCTCCTGTTTTAATCAAATACATAACACAATATATAAGGCTCAATCATTAGAGTAACCAACCATTCAAAGTTCCAGCTTCAACTTCAAGTTCAAAGTAGCACCCTACTTAAATTTCAAACACACACCAAACATTCAAAGTAGCAAGCAAACATCCTGGAAAACACCGAAGCAAAGTAGCAAACTTCCTGGTGAACAACAGACACCAACCATTCAAAGTTTAACCTACTTAAAGTTAAAACATTAAAAATCCAAACACAAAATAAGATGCCAAATGTAGTTCAACTTCAAGTTCACAAAACCAGCCAAATCTCTAACACTTCTTCAACCTCAGCCACATGCTACACAGCTCACAAATCTATAATTAACAAAACCATAAAGAAGTTAAAACATTAATAAAAAAGAGCTTCTAATAAGAATAAACAAAACAACAAAACAACAAAACTCACCAAATATAAACTAAAGTACATTTGAATTTGTGGCCTCATCTTTATCCTCATCAAAGTTTATAGCCATAATATCCCGAGTTATTTCTTCAAGATCAACTTGTGATTTTGCTACATTTTAAATGATGAAAATGAATAACTAATACATAATATGCAGGCTGTTACAAACTCTCTACACTAAAGAATGATGAGAAATATATTACCTTTGTCTCCAAATAGCCAATCTTGGGTACAAATCACAGCTTCAACAGTAGAAGGCATCATAGAACTTCGATATTGATCCAAGATTCTTCCACCAAGACTAAAGGCCGACTCAGACGCGACCGTCAAAACCGGAACACAAAGTATATCCATAGCCAATCGAGCCAATTATGGATACCTATATTGTTGGACTTTCCAAAACTCAAGGATATTTACATTACTAGTTCTTTTAGCCCTTGGCTCAAGAAGGTATACTTGCAACTGACTTTTTTTAGTCGAACCACTATCAACATTATCAAATTCATCAAACTCCTATTATATGGCAATTGTATAACAAAAATAGAATGAATTAGTACATTTAACATCAAATAAAGTTATAATGCAAATGTGATAAAATTAGTTTATACCTGCAGAATGCTATGATTTGCATCTCCTTCCCCGTCATTACCTTGCCTAAGACCCGGCTCATTACTACTCGAAAATGATGATGGACCTGTTGAATTCTTGGCAGCTTGCATGTACTCATCAAAAAGTGCAAAGAGGGCCTCCTCATGTAACGCCCCAAAGTTTGTAAGTTCCTATATACGAGTTTATATCAAATAGTATGTTAAGTGTTAGACATGGTTAGCAAGTTGTCAGTTGTGTTTATGTGTAGTACGTGTTTATTAGTAATTGAGGGATTTAAAGTACCAAGTCTGAAAGTTATAAGTCCAGGGACCAGTTGTGCCAATTAGTGAAATATTAGATATATATGAGTCTTTGATTGACTCTTGTTAGTCAAAATTTCCAGTTGATGCAAACACACATATGCGACACATACACAACCTCACTTGTTGTTACTGAATTCGATTCAAGAAGGAAGGATTACCATCTCAAAGTGATTCCATAATGATCTTATAGAAGAGGTATGTGTTCTTGATGTTTAAAATTGAGTTTTAGGTCAAGAAAGTGGATTCATAGGTTGAATCCTTGAGAAATATGTTAGTCTTGGATTTTGATGTTGTTTGATGATCCAAGATGTTGTATTATGTGTTAGAGATTGTTGTTTGGTCAGAAAACTAGTTTTGAATCGTTGCTAGAGGGTTAAACCCCGATTCATAGTTGTTGTTCGAACAAATCAAGTTAGACTGCTATACCGACTGTTCCTACGGCCGCAGGGATGATTCCCTACGAGCGTAGGAAGCTGTCAAGGGTTTGTGACTGTTTTGTCTCCTACGGTCGTAGGTGAGTGTTCCTGCCGGCGTCGGACAGAGTTTTGGAAGATTACCGTCTAAGGACGAAGGATTATAACCTACGGGTGTAGAGCACCTAGCCTATAACCGTAGGAAGCGTAGAAAACTCCTACGGGCGTAGGTTATAATTCCTACGGCCGTAGGGAGGGCCAGAATCATATTGTGTCATTTGATGCTTCATGTTCAATTTAAGTTGCCGTAGAGCGTATAGAAGTTAATGTAGCACATGTTTATTGCTTGTAGGCAATAAGAGACTGACGTTTCTGTGAGAGGAGTATATCTCTTAACTGCTGCTAAGGTGAGTGTACTTACCCTTAATCAGATTAGTATATGTTTGTGCACTAAGTGATTAGTATATCAATTGTATGTTTGATGTGTAAAGTTAAAGGCTGTTGTTCAGATGTTCAGTAGCACTATGTTATAGTATTTGATATGAGTAGTATGCATTATGTACAAAGTGAAAAATATGATATATGAGTTGTGATGTGTGTTATGTATGTGCACGAGTACAGAAAGTACCTGGCTTAGAGAAGCCTTGTACAAAGAAAAGCGGATACTATGTATCCAGGAAAGGGAAATGGGTATATTGAGATCCTTATACCCAAGTAAAGCGTCAAGGGCTTGGTGTTTGTATCCAGGCAAGTGAAAGGGGTATATTGAGATCCTTATACCCAAGTAAAGCGTTAGGGGCTGGTTACGCGCGAGGTGTGATCATACCCCGGGACAAGTTAACAGTTTGATTGTTTTGCAGATTAAAGTTGGGATGTGAGACATCCTGAGAAGAGATACTCATGCTATATGTGTTTATTAGTTCAGTAGTATGCTCACTAAGCGAAATCTTACGTTTTAGTATGTTGTGCATGCAGGTAACCAGTTTCCAGCAAGGGTAAGGCTCCGGTGCTCCGCAGAGTTGGATAGCTCCCAGTTTTTGAAAAGAGTACTTTTAACACTGTTTTTTTGTAAAACTGTTAGCATTAACGTGTTGTAGCTAGTTTTCCGCAAACTCTGATGTTTTAGAATTCTAATTAGTAGTAATTAAGTTTTTAAAAGCTATTTTAGAAAAGTGGTGTTACACCTCAACTATTTTAAATTGTGGTGAATCTTTTCCATAAATCTTGGTATAGCAAAAGTCAACAAAAGAAAGCTTATACCTTGGATCAAACACCACCGCAATAGCTGAAAGAAGATTAAAATCAGCCCCATACTTCTTGAACTTAATCCACATCTGATCAGCAATCATCTTCATATACACATTAGAATTTTTTGACTCTTCAACAATTTTCAAGTGGATTCCAAAGATTTTAGGAAAATACAAATTTGACGTTGGATAAAGAGTACCCGAAAATTCAGTAGTGGCTTTATAAAAAACTTTCAAAAAACTGCATATCTTCTCAATTCTTTCCCATTCCTCAACTGATGGGCAACTTTGAAAGTTAGAGTCACTCATGCTAAGATGGCGAAAGGCAAGATTATAGTAAAGTGAACTAGAAAGCATCCTATAAGTGGAATTCCACCTTGTAGGAACATCTTGCATCAAAGCCCTTTTGTTATCAAGAAGATTTTGTGAACAACATTGAGAAAACTTATCTTTTCTCCCCTGAGAACCCTTAACATATTTGACACAATCTCTAATTTTTTCCACAACATCAATTTGTTTCAACCCATCTTGAACAATTAGATTAAGAATATGAGCACTACATCTAAGATGAAATAACTTCCCATCATAAACCAAAGCATTCATCAAACTAAATTGATTTTTAAGCAACCCAACACACACATCATTATATGAAGCATTATCTAAAGTTATAGAAAATAACTTCTTCTCAATTCCCCAACTTTTGACCATATCACTAATTTTTTCAGCTAAAGCAACACCAGAATGTGGAGGTGGCATGTGAGAAAAGTTCAAAATTCTTTTTTGCAAAACCCAATTAGAATCAACAAAGTGGGCAGTCAAACTCAAATAACCATCAGTAACAATAGAATTCCAAGCATATGAAGTTAAGCATATTCTACTTGGACACCTAGCCAACTCATCACGAAGTCTACTACATTCACGGGCATGCAACTTTTTAATATCAGACTTTGCCGTGTTCCTATATATGAAACTAACTTTTGGTTCTCAGTATGAGAAAACTTGTCTAAATCCTTCATATTCGACAAAAGAGAAAGGCAAGTCATGTCTAACCACAACCTGAATAAGCAATTCCCTAAACTTTTCTTGATTAAATTTCGGATTTCTTGTGTCCAAATTACCTTTGTTAGAAGAAATCATAAACTGACCAATATCTCTTGTTGTTGTCTTGATGCATGATTTTTGATGACGGTGTAAATTACATGTAACATGTTTACTTGATGCTTGGTATTTTGAACCACACTTAATGCACTCGCACATCAGGGGCTCGTTTGGTTTTTTGGGCATCAAACGGAAAGTCTTCCAAGCATCCGAAGTTAATTTTCTCTTTTTCCTTTGTTTTGTTGAAGTACTTTCAACACCTTGGGATTGAGATCCAACTGGTGGTCCTGTTTCTTCAACTGAATCATCACTTCCATCTTCGGTTTCCACAGGGTTGGTATTTGTACTCTGATTGTTGTCCATATCTCAACTACAAAAACAAACACATACATATTAATTCTGTAATTTAACTAATCTGTGATTCTGTGTGTCTTAAACAGTTTCATCTGTGATTTACATAAACTGAAGAACATTACAACTTTTAAACAAACACATACAAACTGTTATTAATCTTCAACAGTTAAGAACAATCAGTTTAATCAATGATTTAACTAAACAGAAAACATTACAATCTTAAACATAATCTTAAGTTCTTAACTAAGAATATAATCATGGTTCTAGCAAGAAATCTGGAACTGAAAATAAATTAGCAAAATCCAAATACTATCAACAAATCGGGAAACATACTAACATAATATGGAATATAATCCAAATTCTAGCAAAAAAATAAACTAAGAAAGTAGGAAGTAAAAACTATTGAAGCATGCATACTAACATAATCTGGAATATAAATCATTGTGTACTATGTAGGTGATAAGAATAATCTGGAATATAAATCAGTGTGTACTAACCAACAACTGGTGCTTGTTTGATTTCGCGGCGAGAGCTGCAGGCGTCGAGGACGGCAACGGCGACGCCTTCGAGGACGACGACGGAGAAGGGTGGATTCGTGGAATACTGGAAGCCCCCGAGTCTCGACGGCACTCGGCAGTGACCGACGAGAAAGCTGAGCAACGAGAGAGTTGAGCGGTGTGAGAGTTTGAGGAGAGAGTTCTGGAAAGTGGAAACCCAAACGGGGTGTTTGGTTGGGGGATTGGGGGGATTTGGGGGGAATAGGAATTCAAATCCCATGGAATGAGATGTTTGGTTTGACAAAAGAGGGTGGGATTTTAATTCCCAGGGTTTCATGAAATCCTATGGATGAGGGATTTCCAAATCCTCCCACCCCCCTAGTATTCTGAAATCCACAGACTAGGGATTTGCTCCGGCGACCATCCGGCGTATTTTCTGGCGAACCTTGGTCAACAAAAAACCGCCGCCGCCGTCTCCCCTTTGACTCTGCCGTCACCCCTTCGCCGCCCTATCACCCCTTTGTCTCCATCGTCACCTATTCGCCACCCCATCACCCCTACGCGTTCCAGAAACCTATCCGGCGAAGAAATCCGGCTAAGAAACCCTAGCTTCGTTTCAGAAATCCGGCGAGGAAACCCTATCTTCGTTTCCCGTCGTCGTTGAGAAAACCCTAGTCGTTTCCCGTCTTCGTTGTTGAGAAAAACCTAGCCACAGATCTTCAAACCTTCATCGCCCACCGCGCAGATCTTCGTTGTTGAGAAAACCCTAGTCGTTTCTCGTCGTCGTCCGCCTTCGCCATCGAGCTTCAAACCCTTCGACAAACTTCGAAAACCCCCGAGCTTCAAACCAGTCGTAGATCTGTCATCTTCGTCTTCGTCCGTTCAAACCCCGTCGCAGAGGTGGTGGCCGGCGAGATCTGTTCAAACCCCGTTCATCTTTGCCAGCGGTGAGGTGGTGGTCGGCGAGATGGTGGTTGGTGTCTTGGATGATTCCTGTGGTTGTCTTGGTGAACCAAACAAAGGATTGGAATTTAAATCCCCCCAAATGAATTCCCCCCAAATGCAATTCCCATGCATAAATCTCATTTCCCTCAAAATCAAAGAATGAACCAAACACCCCCTAAATCTGAAAAGGGTATGGGGTTATGGGGTGTCGGCTGTAAAGTTAATTAGGGCAACAGGGGGGAAATAAAAAAATTTGAATTTTTTTAAAAAGCCTTAAAATTAAACGGGTTGGCGGGTCAACCTGCGAAACTTTTTTCTAACCCGTACACGACCCGTTTAATTATACGGGTTCGCGGGTCAACCCGAAAATGACCCGAACCCGTTTACGGTAAACCCAAACCCGTTTATTTTCGTGTCAGGTTCGTGTCGTGTTTCATGTCGCGTCAAGAATTGCCACCCCTAATGCTTATAGATTAGTACTTTCCAATAGTCTAAGACCTTATTCTCTTGATCAGACCTGTAATGCTTTAAAAAAATTACGATAAAATCACAATTACATAAGCTCTAACTTTGGCCATCATCATTACTTGTAGTCGATGAAGCAAATCACCATATACATGAAAGAGTAAATTTAAAACTTGTTTATATTGGTGGACCCATTTGAAGCTAAATGGTTTAACCAATTCATTGAAGCATTTCATCGAATTCTTCATATGCATGTAAATTTACAAAGTTGGTTGCAGTAATGCAAACATAATAGCTACATCATTTGAGTGATGCGAGAAAATTGTAACATCAGAAGCTAAACCATTTATTTTATTCATAGAAGCATTTCATCGTATGGTTTATAGATATTTAATTTACAAACTTGTTTATCCTAAGCAACAAAAGTTAATTTGGTCAAAAGAAAGGATGATGATTTTGATTTTTCATGTTCTCGAGGTAGAAAGAATAAAATATATTTGGAGAGAAAAGCAATAAGTTTGTGTTCCCGAATTAGATTAATGATAATTTAGCCACTTATGAATAGTCATAATTTTTTTCTTCCTTTTATTTTTAAATCCCACTTTTAGAATGAAAGTTTAGAAAAGAAAGTTAACTAAACTTTCATTTCAAATCATTTCCTTAAAATAACTTTGAAATACAAAACTTTTTTTTTCGTTACAACTTACAAATCTCTTCCTAATTCAAAAGCACAATATGAAAGATACCCGATCAATTAGCTTATTATCTCTTGATCAAGAACTTACCTTAAAAATAATTTTGAAGACCTCACACGAATAACAAGATATGATAACGTAGGAATAAAAAAACAAAACCAATTTTGGCACATGAAAAGAATGATGTACATATCCCTAACTCCAAAGTAGATGCGTGGCACATGTAGAAGACACAAATGTGTTGAACTAGGACGCATGTTGCTTTTCTTATATTATAGAAGAAAGATAGATAGATAGATATACATATTGTCAAACATTTTGGTCATCCGAATTAATGAAGGAAGTAACGAAACCTAAATGGAATAGCAGCTATGTATGTAAATGCCAGGTGTACGTCCGGTTAGGCAAAGAAAACCGTTGTTTCTGATCTAGCTAGCTCCCAACGCCACCAGCTAAGTCGGTGGTTTATTAGCCGCTGGGTTTCTTGCGAAAGAAGGGGCCACACTCACCTACATGCAACCCCACATTTGGCCATCTTTCTCTGGCATACATATAAATATATATGTTAGGTGCATGTGTGAATTGCCCATAACGCCCTTAACCTTTTTTTGTATAAATCTATCATACTTCCATCGATGAGTGTATTCATTTTCACTAGCATCGTAATTCTGCAACAGTAATCAGTTTTGTTTTATAAATTATCACTTTTAAGAATAGTATTAGCATTGTACCCGCGCAATGCGGCGGTGGCAAACAGTTTGTGTTCGATAACGTGTCGATTTCAAGAATGTAAATGTATGATATATACTTACACAATGCGATGTGAGCAAATAATTTTTAATCAACAACATATCCATTTTATTTTAACTTTTTCTATTATCTTTATTTCTTCTTTTCCCATAAACTCTTTTATTAATTTTTTAAATAATTTTTGAAGAAAAATAAAATAAGAAAAAGAATAGAAAAATAACTACATAGAAAAATATTCTATTTTTAAAACTTTTGTTGGTGTCTTTTTTGATTAGTTGTTAATAGTAATTACCATTAATTAGTTGAGGTAATTAAGGAGATAATTGATTGGGTTATTGCTTTGAAAGTTTGTACTATTTGCATAAAAATATGTACTACTTAAAATTAAGTAGTCTTAAAATTTTTAAGAGAGAGAATGTTAAATGCTTTATAATATAGTATAGATATAGATATAGATAACGATATGTTATTCGTACGATTTACTGTCACAAAAAAGTTTTCTACACATTATGTTCATTTAAAAAATTATTTGTATAAACTATAATCTTAAGAATTAATTCTAAAAGACATTAGAATAAGAAAAAAAATTTATACATACAAAATAAGGTAAAAAAATTTAAATAATATTTTGGAAATTATGTTGATATGGTTGGATGATTGTGTTTGTGTGATGGTAAATTTTTAATGATTAGAAAGTTAAAGTAATTTAAGAGAGAGTGTGCAATGGTTAAAGATTCGATGGATGATATTAATTTAAATATAATTAAAGGTCAAGATTTTGTTTTAATTGAATTTTAAGAACTTGTAAATTTAAAAAGATGAAAGAATGTTAAATTATTTATATAATAGCATAAATATTTACTACGCACACCTATACCTCTGTTTAATTAATCTTTTTACTTTTTAATCTTTAATCTTTAATATTTAATTTTTAACTTAAAATTTTAAATTTATATTAGATATTAAAAATAAAAAAATTATTATTGTAAATATATAACGCCCCTATAACCTAAATTAAAAGTTACTTATAATTTTAGGGATAAAATAAAGTTAATTAGACTTTGATAAAATTATTGTATTTTCACATAACTAAATTAAACCGTAAATGACTAAATTTCTGAAAATTTTACAGTTTTAAGATAATACATTAGTTGGTACGTTACGATGTTATGTCTCATATACAGATATTTTTAAATTATTAAGCGTGTATTTGTGATTACGAAGACAATCTATCTATCTATATCTATATATAAAAGGCTTGCAAATTTTTCTTTGATAACTATTAAATCAAATATATTAACCAATCAAAACCTCCAATTTCAAAATCCTTCAATTTTACAAAATAATTTTAGAAAAATGCCTATAAATCGATTTTAATTTTATCTCAATTTGGAGGGTGCTACATGAAAATTGTAAGGGACTTTTATAAAATATGTGGAGGACTTTTAAGAAAATGTTAGGGGGTTTTATAAAAATATTATAATAATGTAATTAATTATAAGTTGTTTATAAATTATGTATAGTAACTTTTGATATATTTTGTTTAGAGAAAAAATAATCATATATTTACGATCGTCTTATTTTTATCTACGTTTTGGTATAAATTTTATTATAATATGAAACTTTTTTAGAATTCTTATATTCGTAACTTTTTGTTATCCATTAATAGTAATTGGTAGATAATTTTTTGTTTAGCCGAGTGGTTATTTTGAGATTATGGTGATGAGCCGAGAGGTCAACTTGAGTATTTTATTCAAAGTGTTTTGTTATTGATTTTAAAGAATTTTCAGTGTTATTAGAAATATGTATGAAACATCTATTAAAAATATGGTTTAAATAAAATGTATCATTAAAAGATGGTATATTATATATTTAAAAATCTAAATTTAGAGATCTTTTATGATGGTGAAAAAATTATATTGGCAATAGATGTGTTTAGAAATTTGAGTCGGTTTTCAGTTCGAAATTATTATCTGATTGACTTCAATATTTGAATTTATTAAAAAATGACACCAGATAATACATGTTCTTTCAAATTAGATTATTGTTGTTTTGGGTTTAATGAATTATATGTAAGTTTTTGGTGATATTTCATTTATTGTATTATTTTTATTTGAAAATTTTAATATCTCAAATACACTTTCGAAATACACGTGTGTGCACGGGTCAATAAACTAGTTTATATATTAAGCGTGTATTGACGGCCGAAGTTAGATTTAGACTAATTAAAATTGTTGGATGAAATTAATTTATATTCAATCCTAACTCTCTAAACTAATGAATTACAACAGTGTTTGTTGTTGCTTCAAAGAAACGTGATCACGATTCCATATCTTCATCCACTCAACTTTTCTAATTTCAATCTTACATTTTTCGGTGGACGCTCATAATTCTTACACTCGTATGAGTCGTATCCCTATTCCTCACATGCTACAATCCTCTATATTCTATAGGCTTTATTAATTAATACATGAAACATTAATTGTGATAAGTTTTACGTACTAGTCCATATATAACAGAGATTTATTGTGAGAATTGATATTTAAATTAGGATGAGAGAACAAATCTTAACCATTAATTAGATGTCAGTCTTTTATATTAAACGGTCGTAACCCACTTGTTGCACTCATGACCATCGCACTTAATGGTTGGGTGATAAATAAAATGAAGGGTAATCATCCGATCAAATCAAATGAAGGGTTGAGATTAAATCTCTCCCTTTCACCTATATAATTTATTCAGCACAGTATTAATTAAGAAACGTTAATCAAATATGCTAAATAATAAATGATTCAACATTCAATACCGATTGGTTTCATTCAGTTATAAACAAACAACCCTTTACTCTTTACATTACAATATTTTTATGCTACGTACTAGTCAAATATCGAGTTAGGTCTGCCTTCGGGCTTCGGACACTGCATTTTCTCACTTGTTATTTTCCTGTTAAATGTTGTCAAATTTAGATTCGGTTTGTTTCTCAAAATTCGAAGATTGAACTTGAATTGAAATAAAATTCCGTATTGTATTATATTTGGTAAACTTATATGTTTAATATGTTTACATTTCCTTAAATAATAAAAAATTCATTTGAATAGAATTTATAAAATTAATTTCATTCCTTTCAATTTCACAAAATAAACTAAGCCTAAGTGTTAATTAAAGACACGCTAACTAGGTATACATTTCATTTTTCTCTTGCGAAACAAATATGTTTTTTTCTAATCAAATTAGTTTAGGGGTATAAAGGTCAAAAGAAAAGAAAATGGTGAAAATAGAAAAGGTACGTGGCAAGCTTGGAAAACCACGTGAGGAGATTCTCCCTCAGGTAACCATATAAAGAGTCCTACCAGATCTCACTAACCACCCAAAGACTGTGACCCAAATTTTAATCTCTCCTCTCCTTCATTTCTTCAATTCTTGTTCAGAAAAAGAAAACATTCTGTGTGTGTGTGTGCTTTACTATGTGTTTTCAATACATATTTATATTTATATATGCGTGTTTGAATTATCAAAACTAATTGTTTGTGAAACTTGTGAGACAACCGATTGATCAAATCTGGAAGAAACGCCTTCGATCAGTTCATCATAGATATATACATTCGTTCGCAATCCTGCTGCGGGAGTTCTCCATTGATTGGAGCTTTCGCAGCAGTGGACACGTAAGTCTCTCTTCTGTTTCTCTCTCATCACACACACAAAAACACGCACAATTTGATCAATTGATCGCCAGGAAACACATAATCAAACAAACGATTGAGATATATGACATGTATCGGTCGATATATACGATGGATCGAATTACTGATCATAACCTAGCTTTGAGTTAAATTTTAGGTAATTTGTGAGGAAATTGATCAATGCTTTAATATTTGAATGTTGATATAACTTTAATTTTGCAGATTTGTTCGATGCAAAATCCGAAGCAATGCGTCGCTGGAACAGCTTGAATTGAAAGCCGATCGGTCTTCAGGGTTTCCGGTACGTACGTAACGAATTAAAATTATGAAGCTAGAAAACAGGCAAATTAAGCGGCCGGTTGAATTTTTCAATATTTTTGAACGGTTCACGATTAATATCGTTTCTGTTGTCTCATGCTGATTTAATGCTGCTTACATATATATCGTGTGATATATAAACAACTATTTGTAGAATACTGCGGGCTGGGTTGTTGTGTGCATCGCCATCTGTGCATGTGCTTACTTTAATGAATAATATTTCATTAATTATACGTTGGCACTGAAATCAGAATTGAAGTGAGTGACTTGGTTTTGGGCAAAAAAATGAGGATGGTGAGAATAATTTTTTTTTCCGTTCATAGCATGAACAAGCAAATAAATAGGTATAAATTTTGTAAGTTTTACTAACTTATACTATATAACAAATTATGTTATCTATACTACATTATAAAGCATTTAGCACTTTTGCTTAAACTTTTAAAAATTAAGTAAGATGAAATTACTAATATACCCTCATTTAAACCTAAAAGAAAACAACTAAATGAACTTAATTATATTCTTAATTACCATTATAATAACTAAACATTCTATAAAAAATAATGTTTTAAAAAATCAAGTCAACACAAATTAATTTGTAACTTATAAGATATTATAACAAATTGAAAGAAAACTAATAGATAGTTAAAGCAATAAAGAATTGAAAAGAAGAAAATAATATATATATTTTGCGGATGAAAACTATTGAACATCATCATAGTGTGTGAATATGATATCCCTACTTTATCAAAAATAGACATGTTATCGAGTGACAATTATTTGTCATCGCCGCATTACGCGGGTACTATGCTAGTATACAAAAGCTACCTAATACTCTTCACCATATCACATCACTATATATTAAAAGTTGTATTGTTCATCCTTTTATTAATACCCTTTTCGGCTAAAACTTTAATCAAGATTTTTAAAACAAAAAATTAATAACAAAAACTACAACTTGATTATTCAATTGACAGAGCAATATATCTGGATTCTAGCAATAATTGTCTAATTGCTAGTATATTCTTGCTGTAATATTATTGTATGATATATTAGTTGTATCTTCAAAGCATATATTTCTATACCATTTTACACACAGTTACTATGTCCAAACTGATTACTGAAAGCTTTTAGAAGGACAAGATTCATATAAATTAATGCCGCTACTGCATATGAGTTTTATCATCTAAGACTCACAGTTAGGGGGCCTAATTAAGACTGCTTATGAGTTTTATTGATCACCTAAGAATCACAGTTAGCTAGGGGGTCTAAGATTGACCGTTATACGACTCCTGTTAGGTAGGGGGTATAAGATATTATAGGTATAATTGAATTGCTTTTTTTTTAATTATATCAGAAGATTTACATGCCTTATAAAGGCAGATTACATCGTTGAATAAGAGCTATTCTACAGGAGATTATATAGGAGCTATTCTAGGATATGTTGACTATACAATTTGCAGATACAGTTAGGTAAATACATCTGCACGTGTTGTGTTGAAAGGGCTGGACTATTTTGATTCATTGGGATGTACATCATTATTGGGCTCTATATCCTTGATACGCCCCCGCAAGATGGAGGCTCCATCGGAGACTCCAATCTTGGATCTGTTTCTCAAGAATGGAGCTCAGGAAAGAGGTTTTGTTAACATGTTTGCCAGTTGGTCTTGAGAATGAACATGAAGAACTTTGAGGAGACCGGAAGCAATCCGATCTCTGACAAAGTGATAGTCTAGGGCCACATGCTTCATTCGTGAGTGGTACACAGGATTGGCACATAGATATGTTGCTCCAGCATTGTCACAGAATAATGTGGGAGTAGTAGTTATAAGTACACCAAGTTCATGTAATAAGTTCTTGAGCCAAATAAGTTCAGTTGCGGCATTTGCTAGGGCTTTGTACTCAGCCTCTGTAGATGATCTTGAAACGGACTTTTGGCGCGTTGATTTCCAGGAGACAATATTGGTACCTAAATATAATAAGTAAGCTGTAGTTGATCGTCCTGTGCTGTGAACACCACCCCAATCAGAGTCTGAAAAAACTGAAAGTGTTAAAGAGGAGTTGCGTTGAAGAAGGAGTCCATGATGAATGGTTCCTTTGAGATAACGAATGACACGTTTGAGTGCTTGCCAATGTGTTTGGCGAGGATTATGCATGAATTGCGAGATTTTGTTTACAGCAAAAGAGATATCGGGACGAGTAAAAGCTAGGTATTGAAGTGAACCGACGAGTTTGCGGTACGCGTGGCATCAACAGTAGGAGATTGATCAGTGAGAGACAAATGTTCGGTCGCACTTAGAGGAGTGATGACATCTTTTGCGCCATCCATGTGACATTGAACTAGAAGATCTTGGATATGTCAATGTTGAGAGAGGAAAAGACCAGTATGAGTGGGTATAACTTCGACTCCTAAAAAGTGATGAAGCAAACCAAGATCTTTGAGAGAGAATTTATTGCTCAGTGCTTGAATGAATGAATCAATGAAGTTGGAATTGTTTCCCGTTAAAACAATGTCATCGACATATACCATAAAAAAGCACGTGACATCTTGATGTTTGTAGATGAATAGAGATGCATCAGCCATAGACTTTTTGAAACCAAAGTGTAGGAGAAAGGTAGTGAGCTCAATGTACCAGGCTCGAGGAGCCTGTTTTAAACCATAAATCGACTTCTTGAGTTTACAGACATGGTGAGGATACTGAGGATTAACATACCCTGGTGGTTGAGACATGAATACTTCTTCATGAAGTGTACCATGAAGGAAAGCGTTATTGACATCTAATTGGCATAGGGGCCAATTATATGAGAGAGCTATGGACAGAATTGTGCGGATTGTAACCGGTTTAGTAACCGGGCTGAAAGTATCAAAATAATCCTTCCCATATTGTTGAAGATAGCCTTTTGCAACAAGGCGAGCCTTGTATTTAGATATAGAACCATCAGGATGTCGTTTTATACGGAAGACCCACTTGCAGCCAATGGGCGTATGAGTGGATGAAGGGACGAGATCCCATGTGTGGTTTTGGATAAGAGCATTGAACTCAGAAGTCATGGCACTTCGCCATTTTGGATCTTTAAGCGCTTGGTTGTAAGTGGATGGCTCCAGGGACGGAGGGATGGGGTGAAGTGTAGTATGGTTGATAAGATTGGAATTGAAGTACTTGGAGTTAGGTTTTCAGTGGCGAGTAGGATGAGAGGGTGCATGGGCAGCAGGTGGGGAAGGAGGTGGTGAAGGTGGAGGTGGTGGTGGAGGTGAAGGTTGAGGTGTCGGGTGAGGTGATGAAGGAGGTGAGATGTGAGAGGTGGAGGGAGGAGTTGAGGTGGAAGTAGTTAACGGAAGGGAGATGGGTATTGTATTTGTGGTAGCAGGTAGAGGACAGCAAGGTGTAAAGAGAGTAGTGGAGGTGGCATTAGGGACCGTGGGTGCAGGAACAGAGAAATAGGGAAGGTTGGAGCAAAAAATATCAGCGGTGGGTAGAGAGATTGAGGATTCAGTTTGATAAGGGTAGATGTGTTCAACAAATTCAACATGTCTTGTAACACTGTTCTCACTAACACTATTATAAACACGCGCGGAAGCTTAATTAACAAAATATAATATAATATATATTTGATCAAACACAACTTAACAGGTTTGCTTTACAAATCATTTACAGTGTTACTACAAAACAGGCTCTTTACAAAAACATCAGATATCAGAGTTAGATCAGTCCCAAAATTCCAGTTTAGCTCTTTAATCCATCTACCTGGATTCTCCTGAAAAGAAATCAACAGTGGGGAATTAGCACAAAGCTAAGTGAGAGAATAGATACCACAAACATACAAGGCATCAAGCCCAAACCAACAATGCTCAAACAAACAAGGAGAACCGGCGGTCTTGCGGGACCTTCAACCAAATGCCGGCCAAAGCAAAGGTCTACCGATAGCCTAGTTACAACAGACAACAATAATAGCATTTCTTGATTACAACAAATGCTATCAAGACGACTGCTAATACTGTATATCTCCAAACTTAGGCCCAGCTGAATAACAACCGCCAAGCTGATCTCCGGAACAACATGTATATATACAATTCAACAAAGAGCAATCAATCAGGTGATATATCTCATACATCCAAGATATATATCCACTCACCGATATCTTCAATGCTCAGGGAACTCAGTCTTTCCTACTACTGAGTCTTTCCACCACCTGAACAAACAACTAACAATTAGTATTTGCTTAATCAACAAACAATAAGCATAATACTGAAATCAAACATACATGTACATATAAAACCACAAGTACATATATCAACTCAGGTATATACAACCAATATACCACAATTCACAATTACCCTTTACTTACTGTAATCTTGTGAATTCATCCAACTCCTTAGCTTAGGTAATTCATACATTCCTTTAATAAGCCAAGGCAACAAGTTCATGTTCTAAACTTGATCTTTCATAACACACTATTCATCAGTTCCGAGCATAGGCATGACTGGAAATCCGATTGTGTTCAAATCCGACAAGATAAAATCCGATTAAGCCAAATCCGATAAAATCAAATCCGAGAAATGGCAAATCCGATAAAACATGAAAACCGATCAACCAAATCCGAGCAAAGGAAATTCCGATCAAGTCATCCAATCCGATCAAATCATTAAATCCGATAAACTCCAAATCCGATTAACATACAATCCGATAAAAGTGTTAGGCATCTTACCAATCGGATTTCATACTTAAATCATGCATTCCGATCAATCCAAATCCGATAAAAACAATCGGAATCCAAGTAAAGCCCATCAATCTGATAGAAGCTAAGGCAAACAGTTATATTCTCTCGAATTCTATCCAATACCGATCATTTTAATCGGATATCAACAATCCGATAGATTCAACTTCAAAATCCGATCAATTCATACTCTAGCAAATCCGACAGATTCAAACATCATACAAACTTCAACTTTTGATCTGATTTTTAAGCATGCAACTTAATCTAAGTTTCCAGGATTGATTTCTAACATATAATGTTCATCTTAACATTACAATCTATCATACATGCAACCTAAATCACGAATTCATCAACAATTGCATTCAATCGGATTTCACATCATATTCATATAAATTCATAATTAACATCAATTAACATATAGTTTCTGAATTCTAACCTTTTGATGATGTTATCTGCTTCAGATTATTTCAATGCACAATCCAAATCAGCAAATAAGTTAAATTCTTTCTTCTTCTTTCTACTCTCGGCCGTAGTCAAGAACACACACACTCACACCTTTCTAATTTGCATGTAATGAACAATTAAGTGTTGTGTTGTTTACTAGTGAGGCCATAACCGGCCACCTCACCATCCACTCAACAATAAAATTATTTTAATCATAATTATACACATTTTAATTAAATAAATTAATTAAAACACATAAACAATTAATCAACCCATTAATTAAAGGTAATACTACTTAATTACCTTAATTCTACTAGGCCGGTAAGGAGGGTGTTACATGTCTAGAGTGATATAATCGATGAGTGGTAGGTTCATAACATTTATAAGCTGATTTGGAAGAAGAATAACCAAGGAAGATGCATGTAGCGGATCGTGGGTGAAGTTTAGATGTGGAGTAAGGTCTTAACCAGGGATAACAGAGACAACCAAATGGTTTAAGCTTGTGATAGGTAGGAGGAGTGTTATGTAGTTTTTCATAGGGAGATTTGAAGTCTAGAACTAGTGTGGGAAGGCGATTTATAAGATGAACTGATGTTTGAAACGCATGAGTCCAAAAGGTAAGAGGTAGATTTGCATGATGCAAGAGTGAGAGTCATGTTTCAACTATATGTCGATGTCGTCTTTCAGCAATGCCGTTTTGCTCAGGTGTATGGGGAGGGGTGGTAAAGTGAGAGATACCATGTTGTTGGAGATAGGAGGTAAGTTTAAGAAATTCACCTCCATTGTCAGTGAATAGAGAGACAAGTGGAGTGTTGTAGTAATTTTCAGCAAGAGATCGAAATTGAGGGAACAAAGTGGATACATCAGACTTCTTTTTCATTGGATACAACCAAATATATCTGGAGTAAAAATCAACAAAAGTGACAGTACAAGTAACCATCATTTGAGTTTTGAACAGGACCCCATACATCCGAATATATAAGTTGTAAAGGTTTATTTGCTTGGAAAGAGTTTGGACCAAATGGTAATTTGTGGCTTTTATTAATAGAACATGAATTACAATGAAAAGAAACAGTTGATACTTTATTACAAGATAATCCTAAGTGTGCTAGAAGAATCTTCAAAACTTTGATGGATGGATGACCAAGTTTGTGATGCCAGGAAAGAATGGAGTTATTGGAGAAAATTGTTGAATTTATTCTTGGTAGCTTGCGAAGGGAACAGATGGCTGCATAGTAGATATCATTGATGTTCACTCCCCGCATGAGGATTGTTCTCGTGCGCAGATCCTTGACAAGAAAGAAAGTGGAGAAAAATTCAACGGAGACTTTGTTAGTTTTGCAGAGTTTAGCGATAGAGATAAGATTATTATGTAATTGAGGAACGAATAAAACATTGTGGAGATGTAAAGGACGGGAAGAAGTGGGAATACTAGAATGACCAATATGAGTGATAGATAGAGTTTCACCATTTCCTAACACAATTTCATCAGGTCCTCCATACTCTGATAGGGTGTGAAACGACGCGGGGTTAGATGCAACATGATGGGATGCCCCACTGTCAAACATCCATGGTGGTGTAGCGGAAGGTGCACTTGCTGAGGTAGTGTTGACCATGGGATTGGGGATCCATGGAGATTGTGATGTTTTCTTTGAGAAAACGTGCAAGCTTCCTGCAATCTTTAGTGTTGTGCCCAGGGATATTACAATATTGACAATAGCTTAGATTACAATTACCTCTTTGATAATTATTGTTGCTTATGCTGTAGTGTCCAGTGGGACGAGATGATCGAGTACCAGTGGTGTTGTTGTAGTTCCGGTTTGAATTCCTGTTGGCATAGTTGGACTTCGGTGGGTATCGATTTGAGTATTTTTGGGTGTTGTTAATTGTAGCAATGATTGCTGCTGATTGGGTTTCTTTTAAGGTTCTTTCATGATCAATTAATTTGTCAAAGAGGTCCGGGAATGTGATTGGTGTGTCTCTGACTTTAAGGGCAGAGGAGATGTGGGTGTATTCGTCACCTAGTTGGCCCAAAACATGGACAATTAAGTCCTCTTCATCGACTGGACTTTGGGCTAAGGCAAGATCATCAGCAATTTGTTTCATGTCATGGAGGTATTCAGTGATTGAGCGTGTACCTTTAGGGTTATTTGCAAGCCTTGTTTTTAAGGAGATAATACGAGATCTAACAATCGCATAGCTATCTGTGAGTCGTTGGAAAACTTCACGTGCAGTTTCAGCAGAGGAGACAACTGGTTGGATGGTCTCTGAGCAGCTTCCAAGTAAGGCCCCCAAAATTATTTGATCTTGACGAAACCAGAGATGATATGCCGGATTAGCTTTTGTGTTGTCGGTGGAAAGTGTCTTTGATGGAATTTCTGTAGCACCGTTGACATAGCCGTCAAGCCCTAGTCCGATTAGGGTTGCAACAACTTGCTTTGTTGGCTTTCTTACGAGATAAACAACAAAAGAACCAAAGTTTCTGCTTTTATTTCGTAATTTCGATACAAGTTCTGTACAATCGAGACCTATTTATAGACTCCGCCGGAGGCGGTTACATGGCAGTTACAAACGCCGTTGACGGCAGTGGCTGACGGCGGCGGTTGGCTGTTAGTCGGTTACCGGTGGTGTGGCTTTGGTGGCTTGTACATTACAACCTAAATACATACTTCATACTAAATACAAATAATAATAAACCTATACTAAAGTTTTCCATAATCAAGATTAATCTAACATTCTCCCCATTAATCTTGATCATGCTGAAGTAGCTCTCAAACTCCAAGTAGTTGTCTCATGATGACGAATCTTGTCCTTGCCAATGGTTTTGTCAGTATGTCCGCCCGTTGTAAATCTCCACTGACGTATTCAACTGCTATGTCATTCCTTTCGACGCATTCTTGAATGAAATGATACTTAGTATCAATGTGTTTGCTTTGTCCATGAAAGACTGGATTCTTCATGAGTGCTATTGCCGACTTGTTGTCTACGTATATTGTGACTTTCTGTTCATCAGCTTCAGTGATCTTGCTGAGTAGACGCTTCAACCAGAGTGCTTATGTTGCGGCCGCTGTTGCTGCAATAAACTCTGATTCGCATGAGGATAGAGCTACTGTTCCTTGCTTCTGAGTATTCCAACTGATAGGTGAATTTCCGAAATAGAACACTATTCCTGTTGTGTCTTTTCCTTCTTGTGTGTTGACACCGTAACTGCTATCACTGTATCCTTCAATCTTGTTTCCACCTTTATGTCCATAGATTATGCCGTAGTTCCTTGTTCCTTTGATGTAGCGCAGTACTTGTCTGATGGCTTTCATATGCCGTTCTTGAGGTTTCTGCATAAAACGACTAAGTAATCCAACTGGATAACTTAGGTCTGGTCTTGTATGTAGTAGATATCGTAAACATCCTATTATGCTTCGATATTCAGTGGCGTCAACATATTCATCCTCTGTCAATTTCGTCAGTTTGAGCCCTGGCTCCATAGGAATCTTTGCATCGTTGCAATCGAGCATTCCTGCATCTCTGAGTATCTTATTTGCGTAGCCAATCTGCTTTATTGAGATTTCTCCTTCGTGTTGTGTAACTTCAATACCGAGGTTATAAGCGAGTAAACCGAGGTCGCTCATTTCAAACTTGTTCTTCATTTGATCCTTGAAGTTATCAATCTCCTTCTTCGATGTACCTGTGATTATCAAATCATCAACGTATACTCCTACTAACAGAGTTGAACCCTTGTTAGTTCTTGTGTAGACTGCTTGTTCCAAGACGCATTTCTTGAAACCAAGTGTCTTGAGTGTGTTGTCTAACTTCGTGTACTATGCTCGTGGTGTTTGTTTCAAACCATAGAGTGCTTTTATTAGTCTGTACACTTTTCCTTCGTCTCCTTCTTTTATGAATCCTTCTGGTTGAGAGACATAAACTTCTTCTTGCAATTCTCCATGTAAGAAAGCCGATTTTACATCTAGATGATGTACTTCCCATTTGTTGTATGCTGCTAGAGCCAAAATCAAACGAATTGTTTCAATTCGTGCTACTGGTGCAAAGACTTCATCGTAGTCTATGCCATGTTCTTGAATGTATCCTTTGGCTACTAGACGTGCCTTGTACTTCAATATCTTTCCATCAGCGTCTCTCTTTGTCTTGTATACCCATTTTAAGCCAATTGCTTTGTGATCCTTTGGCAGGATGGTAAGTTTCCATGTGTTGTTTTTGTTGATGGAGTCTAATTCTGCTTCCATTGCTTGAATCCATCTTTTGTCCATTGCTGCTTCTCTGAAATTCCTTGGTTCATCTTCTAACAGCAATAACTCTTCTGTGTAGACATTGTTAAATATCTGGTCTGATCTGTCGTAGACATCATTTAGAGGTCTAAAACCTTTTATAGGCGTATCATCATATCTTTCACGTTCTGCTGAGTCTGGTAACTCGAGTATATTGGGAATTTCTTCATTTTGGTTGTTGTTGTCTGGTGTGACATCATCATTATCATCTTCAGAGATGTACTGATCTTCTTGAGTTTTATACTCTACAGCAAAATCAGTCCATTCTGGTCCGTCTATATCATAATCTTCAGTGTATTCTTCCCAATTCCATGTTTCATCCTCCTTGAATTGTACGTCCCGACTTACGTGAATCTTCTTCTTTATTGGATCAAACAACCGATATGCCTTTGATCCTGGTTCACTGCCCAAATATACCATTCGTACACTTCTATCATCTAACTTTGTCAAGTGTTGTGATGATACCTTTGCGTATGCGATACATCCAAAAATCTTGAGATGATGAAGACTTGGTTTCCTTCCTTTTAGAGCTTCATATGGTGTGATGTCCTCAAGTGATTTTGTTGGAGTACAATTCAGTATCAATATGGCATGTCTAACTGCTTCTGCCCAAAAGTTTTGTGGCATATTCATTGCTTTCATCATACATCTTGTTGTTGAAAGTACTGTCCTGTTTCTCCGTTCCACGACTCCGTTTTGTTGTGGTGAGTAGGGTGCAGTTAATTGCCTTGCAATGCCATTGTCTTTGCAATATTGTGAGAATTCTTTCGATGTGAATTCTCTTCCTCTATCTGTTCTGAAAATCTTCATCTTGACTCCAAGTTCATTCTCCACCCTTTGTTTGAATTCTTTGAAGATTCCAAAAGCCTGATCTTTTGAATCTATAAAATATTCCCACATATATCTTGAGTAGTCATCTACTAGCAAGAATATATACCTTTTTCCTGATGGGGTAGGCGGTGATATTGGACCACATAGGTCTCCATAAACTAACTCCAATCGTTCCTTTGATCTTGACTTTGCCTGTTGTGGGAAAGGTGCTCTGCTTTGTTTTCCAATTAAGCATATATCACAAATACTTGCAGTATGCTTGATGGGTGGTATTCCATAAACCAATTCCTTCGAGTTGATTTTCTTTATTGAGTCAAAATTTAAATGACCCAATCTTGCATGCCATAACCATTCTTTATCATGTAGGTTGGCTAGTAAACACACTGGTTTACCGACGTTCAAGTTTGCCTTGTATAGCCGATTCTTCGATCGCGTAACTCTTAGTAGAATGTTATTGCTTGAGTCGTATAACAATAACTGATCTCCTTCCATGACTATCTTGCAACCATTTTCTGTCAACTGTCCAAGACTTAGTATATTACTTTTCAAATTTGGGATGTAATATACCTGGGAGATAATCCTTTGTTCTTTGTTTTTGCATTCCAATATTATGGAACTTTTTCCTCTGATTTCTACATATGATCCATCTCCAAATCGTACGTTTCCTGAGATATTTTCGTCAATCTCTTTGAAGTGATCTTTGACTCCCGTCATATGGTTGCTGGCACCGTTATCTAAGTACCAAAGACTTTCGTACTTCGTAGACATCTTGTTTAGAACAAGATTCTCCTTTTCTTCTACTATAACTTTCTTATATTCTTCGACTGTTGCCATCAACAGTGTTGGTTCCAAATCTTCCTCTATAAGATTTGACTGTTCCTTTTCTTGTACTTTCTGTGGACAATTCCTCGAATAGTGTCCATACTTGTTGCAGTTATAGCACTGTACTTTACTCATATCAGGAGTAAATTTCTTCGATTTGTTATCAGTTTCCCTTTTGAAACTGTTTTGAGAGGACTTTCCGAACTTCTTGTCTGATCTGAACTTGTTGTCCCCTCTTCCCTATGAGTGGTTAATTCTGCCACGTCCACGTCCTCTGAAAGATTGCCTGCGATCTTCTTGTCGTGTGAACATCAAGCCTTCTTGACTGTCCGAAGATTTTTCTTTCTTGTATTTCAATCTTTCTTAAAATGTCTTTAGCCTTCCAATTGCTTCGTCTAAAGACATAGCGCCTAAATTCGAGTATTGTTCGATGGATGCAACAATCTGAAGAAATATGTCTGGTACGACATTCAGTAATTTCCGTACAAGCGTAGATTCTTCAAATGTTAATCCCAAGCTCGCTGCCTTGTTGATAATACCCGTCATTTTCGTAGTAAATGAATCTATCGATTCATTTTCCTTCATCTGTAACATCTCAAATTCTGATTTGAGTGTTTGTAACTTCGCTTGTTGAACACTGGTGACACCGACGTGTCTTGTTCTTAAGGCTTCCCAAATTGTCTTTGCGCTCTTGTACTTAGATACAAGAAGCAACTGATCTTCCGGTAATGCTTGATAAATATGGGCAATTGCATTCTTGTCCATATCTTTATCGACTTCGTCTGTCGATCCATTCTCAATTGCATCCCATAACTTATGTGCCTCCAATATGACTTGCATCCGAATTGCCCAAGTCGTATAATTTGTTGATTTTAACATCGGGCACTGGTAATTGGTCGAGTAACCAATTTCCTTATGAACTTTTTCTCTTTTGTCCGTATCTTCTCCTCCTGACATACTTATGGATTTTTTTTAAAGATTAGTTTAAAAAAACTTTAGTCAAAAAATAAAAATCCTTTGATAAAAAATTAAATCAAAAGTTTTTAATTTGTGATTTTAATTAAGTTTTTTTTTAAAAAATGTGATGACCCCCCTTTTTTAAAAAAACATGTAGCCCTTTTTTAAGAAAAGAATTTATATGCATATATTAAAAAAACGTATAAGGAGATTGAGAAAAAAAGAATTGAGATTAGGGTTTTTTTATCCCTTTTGTTCAACCGTGAGGCCCTTTGCGGCGCCTCTTTCTTTTGTCGACGAGAGAAAAAAAAAGAAGCCCCTGTGCTTCCGATGAAAAAGTGGCCGCTGCCCCCTTTTTCGTTTTCCGATCTGCTGCGCTGCCCCTGTGGCGACGGTCGACGATGACTGCAGTGTCCTTCGGCCTAACCCTTCTTCGACCCTTGTACGAGCGGCAGTCTTATCACCACCGTACGGTTTTGACTTCGTCCGATCTTCTTCTCCAACGATTTCCTCCGACGAGGTAAGTGTCCCTTCTCCGATAAGGGTGCCAGAATGGCGGTAGTTCCCTTCAACAGCCGCCTCCTGGGTATCCAAATGTTGGATTTTCCGGCGAGATCTTCCGATTTCGTTCTCGGTAGATGATGAGGCTTCGGTTCCCAACCAAAGCTCTGATACCAAATGTTGGCTTTCTTACGAGATAAACAACAAAAGAACCAAAGTTTCTGCTTTTATTTCGTAATTTCGATACAAGTTCTGTACAATCGAGACCTATTTATAGACTCCGCCGGAGGCGGTTACATGGCAGTTACAAACGCCGTTGACGGCAGTGGCTGACGGCGGCGGTTGGCCGTTAGTCGGTTACCCGTGGTGGGGCTTTGGTGGCTTGTACATTACAACCTAAATACATACTTCATACTAAATACAAATAATAATAAACCTATACTAAAGTTTTCCATAATCATGATTAATCTAACATGCTTTCGCCAGACAGGGAAGTTGTTGGCTGTGAGTTTAATTGGAAAGTGGGTATGAGTTGTCACTTCAACAATGGATGACATGGTGATTTAAAAGGATCGAGAATTGAAGACTCAGAGGAGCTAGAATAGCTCTGATACCATATAAGATATTATAGGTATAATTGAATTGCTTTTTTTTTAATTATATCAGAAGATTTACATGCCTTATAAAGGCATATTACATCGTTGAATAAGAGCTATTCTACAGGAGATCATATAGGAGCTATTCTAGGATATGTTGACTATACAATTTGCAGATACAGTTAGGTAAATACATCTGCACGTGTTGTGTTGAAAGGGCTGGACTATTTTGATTCATTGGGATGTACATCATTATTGGGCTCTATATCCTTGATAGGGGGTTAAAATTGGACATAAGGTATTATTTGGAACATCATGACATTGATAAGAAATCAAATTGGCAGGGAAAGATTAGTGGTTAAACACACCACTAATCGAATGCTTTATTGATAAACCTAGAGTTCGAGAACTAGGTATTCTCCAATACGTAAAACAGAAAAACGCAAACTCTGATTAACGACAATGGGATGGCCGATCCCTAGGTAAAGCCGACTCCTAACCAAAAACGTAATTAACCCCCACAATTAACTAAACGACAATTAGCCCCCTGCCATTAACAAATAAATAAATAATAACTATTGTTTAATGACGATCAGCCCCCTGTAGTGCTTTCAGCTTGTGATTTCCTTCCCTTGCGGCTGTATACCTTACCGAAGTGAGTCGTATCAGACATCTCTCCCCGGCCAACCTGCAGCGAGTCCTCCATCGGGTTATGCTACCCATTTATCTTTCCTCCTTTAAACCTTTCTTCTATGTTTATGTCTGCTTTTCTCCTTCTTCACATCGTTTGTTTAAATCTCTCTCCAGAAAAGAAAGACAAGCACAACAGATTTAAAAAGATAACAAGGATGAAAAGGAGTGGCATGGTTCCAATTTAACAAGGAAGATGGAAATTAAAATAAAGAGATTAAATAGATGAGAGTCGATTCTTACATAACAGTTTTTAGTTAATTATATAATAAAATATAAATAATTAATGCATATAGGGCAAGTTAATTATATAAAATAGCTTTATATACCACCTCCCATGATAAATTGTCTATTTAATCAAGGAGCCAATATGTATCAAATATTTGTACAACCCATTATGTTGAGCACGTGGCCTAACCCCACATGCATTTATGTATAATCTTTTTGTTTCTGCTGTTGAGAATTTTGATGTCTCAATTTATTAAAAGCCTGATTACTCATATATAGACCAAGACCACCCTCTCAGCCTTTCCCGAAAGACAAATTGATAAAATAAAATATTGGCTATAAAAAATAACTAAATATACACTATACTAAATTTTTGTATGATACATGAATAGGTTTAAAAACTAATATTTATTAAAATATTAATAAATATATGTAAAACAGTTATACAACATGAAAAAACGAGAATTTAGAAAAATGGCAATATAGATGTCAAAATTCAAAACAACCGTGGAAGCGTTAATGATGTGAGAGATAAGAAAGATGTGATAATAGAAACGTGGTTGGTACATGATACAAATAGATGTGTATATTTTTTGTACAAGTCGTCGATTATTATTATTAGAGAAAATAATGTCACATATTTATTGGTTATAATTATCTATTTAAAGTGATTATAATAATTTAAACTGATAAAACTTGTTTGTTTCAATATGATAAAAGTTAAAATTTTGATTTATAGATAAAAATATTATAAAAGATAAAAATATTATAATTATCATTTAAAATATTATAAAAGATAAAAATAATAACTATAAATGAGTATAGACAAAAATAATATCTTAATATTTTAAGGAGGTCATATATGATATACACTCTAATAATTTTGATTAGAGTTAAAAGTTAAAATTGGATTTTAATTTTTATTAAAATGAATGATTTAGATTTATTTTTTATCTAAATCAATGACTAAAATTGTCTATAAATTTTTTTCAAATTAGTTTTTTATTTATAATAGAAGATAAGAAGAATGATAATCAGAGGCTATAAATAAAAATAAAAATAATTTCATTTTTAAAAAATAGTAATATAATTATTTTTTGTTAAGGAAATTCATAATAATCATGTTTCTATTCTTACAATAATCATATTACTATTTTTAACTAACTATATTATAAAAAAAAAGCATTTTGTCTTGCATTATTTTTTACTCTTATCCACATATTTAAGGGTTATGTTTATCATTAACCTGTAAATAAAAGACGAATATGTATAAATTGTTACATAATCTTAGCTATTGATTTAGATAAAAAAAATTAATTATCAAATCTAAACCATACGTTTTTCTATAAATTAAAATCCACACGGGACACCTTTCGTAGTGAGGGAAGTCCTCTGTTTTTAGGTTGACAAGCTACTTTAGTTTAGTTTCTGTTTTGACTTTTCTTGTTCAAAGTTGATTCAATTTAAACTTTAATTTGAATCAGAATTACTAGAATGAATTTCATATATGCCCTCCGTAAACTTTAAAATCTTATATTTGTTCACCCTAAATTACAAATATCATATTTATCTTTTATAAAATTTTAAAATATCGTATTCATTACAGAAACTTTCATATGTCTTTCTTAAACATCAACATATCCTATTTGTTCACCCAAATTTACAACTAATGTATTTATAACAGTTCAAAATATCATATTGAATATATTTTTTGTGATATCATTTTAAATTCTTGTTAGTTATACATAATGAAAAGTTGAGTTTATTGCTACTAATTGTTAAAATAATGATCGTTGGCTTGTACAAGAAATATATATAATCACATTTCTTCGTATTATGATATCACGTTTTTGTCATCTTATCTCCCCCTCTCTCGTTTTGACGTATACACTACTGGTCTAAGCATTGACGCCTTTGATCGCTAATTTTTATTCTTACTTCTTTCATACTTTAAAATTATTTAATATTTTTATTAATATTTATTTTTTTAAACCAACCTTCATACGATAACCATCCATACAATTAGGGATGGCAAAAAACTCCGTACCCGATGGGGAACCCGTTCTCCGACCCCGATTTGACCGGGGAATCCCCAAATTGACCAGGGATAGGGATGGGGATGGGGACGGGGATTCTCCGAACTTAGAAACGGGGATGTGGGCGTGGATGGGGATACCTCAGTTCCCCGACCCCGACCCCGAACCCGATCATATTATATATATATATATATATATATATATATATATATATATATATATATATATAATATTTAAAGTAAAATTTCTCATATAAATATGTATTTGTGTCGAATCTAACATTTTTTTATATTAATATGCATATTAATAAGATTGATTTTTGTTTGAATACGATTTATAAAACATAAAGAACGAAAAAAACTAATATGATGAAATTACTAATATAGTTTTTGTAGAATCGTCAATGAAAGTATTATAAGCGTCTTTCATGAACATATATATTAGAGAAATTATCTATTTAATCTATGTTGTTATGTGTATTATAGAACGAATACGTAAATATACGATATCTTTTATCAAGAACATTGCATATCTAACGAAACTATTAAAATACTTGATTGATTACATTTTGATAACCCGTTGGGAGAGTTAAGTTAGATTTGTAATTCTAGTTTTGTATGAAAATTATGATGTATATTTATTTAAAAAAATCGATTTTGTAGATGGAGAAAATCCCCGATTCCCCGCGGGGATCCCCGAAACCCTACGGGAATGGGGATGGGGATGCAAGTCAATTCCCCGGCGGGGATGGGGACTGGGGGTGGGAAACGGGGATGGGGATGGGGATGGGAAGAGCGATCCCCGATACCCCCGACCCCGTTGCCATCCCTACATACAATATAGTTAAACTAATATTATATGAAGTGAGGATTGTCGGAATAGAAAATTAAAGATTCTAACTTCCAAATGTAGGAATATAAAATGTTAAAGGAGACTAATTTTGGAAATATATACGACATAAACTTCTATAATTCACAAAATTTTTAAAAATGTGAAACTTCTATATTTTTAGGAAATATAATTCACAAATTCAAGACGTAAAAATGGGATAAAACTAATTTTAATATTAAAAATTTAAGAACAAAATATTAAATTATAGTAATTCATTTCATTTCTTGAAGAAATGAGGAATAACTTATTTCTTTCCTACATGACTAACAAATATCTTATAATTAGGAAATTGAATGTTGGTTTCCTTTTCCTATTCCACCATAACAAACGCAACATATCGATGATTTTATTCCATTTTCATTAAGTTATATAAAGAATCATTTAAGGGGTTAGTTAAATAAACAATCCCAATTTATTAAAAAAACACCCTTCATAATTAATAATCTAGCTTCTTTTTCATTTAACATACAAAAGATCTAACATCCAACTAGGTAAACGAGAAAATGCAATACGAAGAAGTGCATCAAACAGCATATACGAACCAGAAAGTAAAAAAAAAAAAAAAAAAAGTTGAAATTAAAGCAAGACGTACGTATACTTCTATGAGAAATGGCCTAAGACCCTATGAAAATTTGCCAAGGCTTCCAGAATTCCAGCAAGTCCTGTCAACCTTTCCTTTTGAATATCGGTTAGCAATACATTATAAGGAGCACCTTTGGAGAAAATATAAAGATCATCGTTTCTTATGCAAACTCCATTATATGCTTTTGTTGCCCCTCAGTATTTTAACTTTTAATATTGTTAATTTTTGCGTAAATATTTAGAAAAATAAATAAAAATGGTATCACATCTAACTCGATAAAGTTTTTTCGATTAGACTTGCATCTTGATGATCACTAGCCTTACGTTGATCTTATCTTTGTATTTGCTCTAACATTCTGAAGCTAAAGGTATCAAACTTGTTTTAAACCTTCTTAATTCTATTTGGTGAGTTTGATGTATTCACTCTGTCTTCTAGGATTAGACGAGTTTAGGTATAGCCTCTCCGAGGACACAAGCATCATATAATATCCCTACATAGTGAGAATCTTGGCGGGCATAATTTTTTAAGAAAATGCTTCAAAATACTTGTACGGTCTCCTGTGTGAAAAACTATAGAATGCAACTTGGGTTACACCGTTGACAAAAATGAGTGTTTCTAGTTATGAAGATTGTTTTAAATTAAGTGTCCAGTTACTTTGGAATAGGCAGATGCTTCAAGCACGGGTAGCTTAGGATAGAACGCTAAAAAAGAATTCTTTTTCACATCGATATCAACTCCACAAGACAACTACAAAACATATTGTCCTTTGCTTCAAACTATTAAAAAATTGCACAATATTACAAATTTCTTGTCTAAGATAATCAACTATATTTGTTTAATTTACGGTGACAAACTTTAAGTTACTTCTCTATTGAGGTAACTCAATCTTAAACTTATCTCAACTTCACAAACTGTAGTTTAAGGTGTGTAGATGCGAAAAATGATCATTTTCAATAACACGTATCAATCTATACAGGAAAATTAAAAGTTTGTTACACCATCAACACTCACTTTCTCTAATCCATGTCACATCAACATCCATACTCCAACATTCTCTAACCGATAAATCCTCACATCCAACCCTCTTCAACCCAAATTAAATATTAAAAAATGGTTAATGATTTGTGCACAACACTTTTTGGCCATACACAATAATTAAGATATTTTTGTTTCTACCAACTCACTAACTATTAATCTCAAAGTTCAAGAGACAACTTTTTGTTGTGTTTGACAAAAAATTTGTGTACAAATCAACACCTTTAAAAAATATATATTAATTAAGAGAGTGAAAGAGAGAAGAAAAGGAAAAAGAAACCCGCAGTGGGTTAGCAAGCCAGCCAGTGTTGGAACCTTCTTGAACCCTTTATGCAGCGACGGTGTGCTAGCGCTAGATGGGGAACCAGTCAGCGCCCGATGCACATGGCCTTATCAAGATATAAAGAAAAATCAGTGTTCTGTGTCTTTCTTTGTAATATATAGATGGGAAGTGATTCTTTCACTTATTATTAAAAGTGATTTATTAATACTTTTAAAGCTATTCTACAGGTTAGTAAACCATGTATTTAACTTGGATGAATCAATTATATAAGTGAAAAATTCATCCCTCTTGAAATGGTCTACCCTAAATTTAGCTTTTTAGGAAATAAAATGTTTATTACCTCAAATAAAATTAAAAAACGGAAACATTGCCAAGAAAAAAAGAGAGAGAAATAATAAAATAAACATCAAGTCAAGATATTGAAAGTTGCCCGGTTTTCACGGATTTTAATTTTAAAAAAGAAGAACAGTTCGGAACAATTGGAGATTAATTGCGTTTGATGCCAATAGTCTTTTCTCCACAGCTAGACCGTATTAATCATTGTTATCTGACGTGGCATGATCGTATTGGTGATTAGTTTGAGCTCGCCTCTAAATAGTACACATGTTAGGCTCAACTGTAAGTCTGTAACTGATTTCAAGTTTCTAGCAGTTAACACCATCTCGGTCAAAGTTGGCGAGTGACGTGTTTAAAAAGGTCCCAAGGTACACGAAGTTCCTTGAGAAGATACTGTGTCGTGTTCATATAACTATTGTTAGTATTTTAGCATCAATTTTAATGAATAAAGAAATAAGCCTTACCCCCTCAGATTCTCAGAATACATGTGTAATTTGGTGATATCTAGACTGGAGGACTAATGTTGTCGTTGTTACCAAGGTCCCAGATTGTCGTCTTTAATGTCTTTATAAAATGTTCATCGTTTTTATTGATAGTTTCAGAGGACGATGATAACCCAAATAAACATAAATTTCTCATATTCTAAAAAAATTCAAAATATGTATCAGGCTATCTGAAGGTAAAAGATTTTATTGCGCTAACAATGGCATGCAGTAGTATGTCGGTTTCCAGCCCGTCAACTCCAAAAGCAGAAAGCCCGATCTCAGCAAAGAGACCAAACATCCTTAATCGCTCAATCTCAAGTCAAAATCTAAGGCAGCATGCAAGGATTCAAAGGGCATACTCTGACAACAATCTATGTTATTCTGCTAATCGAGTTCAGGCCTCCATGAACCAACCGAAATTGAAAAATAGTCGTTCAATTGGGATTTTTGACTTTAATCTATCGACTTCAATCATCCCAGATTCAATCAAGAAATGTTTATTTGATTCAGAGACAAGTTATGACACAAACACAGATAATGATTCAGAAGAAATAGACGAATTGGATATAGAAATTGAGAAAGAAGAGAAGAAAAGGGCTAATTGGATTGAGAGGCTATTAGAGATCAGAAGCAGGTGGGTTCAAAAACAGAATAATGAAATCGATGGCGATAACGAAGAAGAAAAAGGGTGTGACGAAGATGGAAACTACGATGGGTGTGAAATCGATTACAGTGATGATGAAGATAATATAAGCATCATCAATCAGGAAACATTCTCGGCAATGTTGAAGCATGTTTCTTGGTCTGATACCAAACATTTCTCACAATTGGCTTTTCTATGTAACATGGCCTATGTTATCCCAGAAATTGAGGTACGTAAATTTTCCAACCCATTGCTCATTTGCGCTTTCAAACAGAACGAAAAGTTGTAAAAAAGTAAAAACTTGTATGACATTCTTGTAGGCCGACGACTTGAGAAGATATTATGATTTGACTTTTGTAACATCTTCATTGGAGAAGAAAGCATTAGCCAAAGCCATTGCACAAGACTCAATTCGTGTACCTGTAAATACTTCAACAACCAACCAGCAGCTTGAAAAGCGTATAGCACGTACTTCTGCTTACGAGATAGCAGCCTCAGCAGCAACATATGTTCAGACCCATGCAGGTGGTTTTATGAACCTTGAATCTGAACCACACCCGGCGGAGGATGACGAAATCATCTTAGGTCATAAAGACACCCACCCATTGGAGAAAACAGATTCCTCTACAAGAGTGTATAATTCAGAAATGGCTGCTTATATGGCAGCTTCTACCATGACAGCAGTAGTTGCAGCACCTGAGAAAGAGAAACAGGAGGCAGCAAGGGATCTCCAGTCACTTCATTCCTCCCCTTGTGAATGGTTTATTTGTGATGATTCCAGCATATATACTCGGTGTTTTGTCATCCAGGTACCAGAAACTCGCTAGTAGCCCATGATTCTACTAACTGGATCTTGATCTGACCAATTGAACCCTCGGGGTAGTTTTGAATTGCTAACCATTCTACAAAATGATAATTTCAGGGTTCAGATTCGGTGGCATCATGGCAGGCGAATCTCTTTTTTGAACCGGCTAAGTTTGAGGTAGGATACTTCTCTTAAAACTGACTTTTGATGGTTGCAAATAGCAATCATGATCCCAAAAACCATGAGGTAAAAAGAGGGTGTGATTTGACGATAAAAAGTGTTACAGGGAACAGGTGCGCTAGTCCACAGGGGAATCTACGAGGCGGCAAAGGGTATATACGAGCAGTTCATGCCACATATTATGGAACATATGAACAGATACGGTGAAAGAGCAAAGCTTCAATTCACAGGTCATTCTCTTGGGGGCAGCCTCTCTTTACTAGTTAACCTGATGTTGCTGACTAGGAATGTTGTCAAACCGTCGGCTCTACGACCAGTGGTCACCTTTGGTTCACCATTTGTGTTCTGTAATGGTCAAAAGATTCTTGATCAGTTGGGGCTAGATGAGAACCATGTTCATTGTGTCATGATGCATAGAGACATCGTCCCCAGAGCATTTTCCTGCAATTATCCCAACCATGTTGCCCAATTGCTCAAACGTTTGTGTGGAACCTTTCGCTCCCACCCCTGCCTAAACAGAAATGTAAGTACAAATTTCTGATGTGATTAAATTTTCGTCTCCCTTATATCTTTATCTGCCTCGTACTTGCATTGAAAAACCAAATTGCATTCTAAAAAAAGTGATTTCTGTTTTGGGCAAGACCCTTTATTTGAACTTGGGAAAAAACTCTACTTTGAAAAAATAAATTACATAATTTGGCGCCATGTCAATGTCACTACAGGAGAAAAAACATCAACATGGTTATAAATCATCGGCTTATAAAACACAAATTAGATTACCTTCAGTAAAAGAGTTGAAATGTTTGTGGTTTTTTATTTCTTGAAAGTGATGAAAACAAAGATGGTCACCCAAAACACAAATCAGATCAAAGCTGATTACATTTTTTATGCAATTTGCATGCATTAAACCTATTAAGCGAATTCCATTGCTTAACACCTGCTAAATTCTGTATCTTGAAAATCAAATCCTATATAGCTAATATTATCATTGGCATGTTGCGTATGCAGAGTTTGCTGTATGCGCCACTGGGCAAAATGTTCATTCTCCAACCTGATGAAAAGTCGTCCCCACATCATCCTTTACTCCCTCCCGGAAATGCTTTATATGCTATGGAGAATATACACAGTGGTTCAACCAAAACAGCTATTCGGGCGTTTTTAAACTCCCCACACCCAATAGAAACCTTACAATATCCTACAGCCTACGGATCAGATGGAACAATCTTAAGAGACCATGACTCAAGCAACTACCTCAAGGCTGTAAACGGGATCATAAGACAGCACACAAAGACATTCGTAAGGAAGCGTAAAGAACAGAGGAACTTGTTGTGGCCATTATTGACTGCACAATCTCCACATTATTGGAGTCAAGAAACAAAACTCAAAGAAAAGAAGTTGACAGTTTCAGATCAAAAGAGACTGGTTACTACAGAGGTGGCGTGAAACTCTTTATATGTAGTTAGAAAAAAACTATAACTAACCTAACTTGGGGTGTTGTCCATAAGAAGTTTGCCTTCAAATTTGTTCACTAATCACCTTATTGTAAATTTTGTTATTATAGTATGTATTAGACTATTAGTAATAAAATTAAAAAAAAAAACAAAACAAAATGGTTTAATGTCCAAAATTCAGTTTACCTTGAATGGTTTAACCTAGTACCGGCAATAATGACCCGAATCAGATTAAATGGGTCAAATTGGACTTTAGTGATAAACATTTGGGTCAGGTGGGCTTTTAACAAAAAAACACACAGTCATTTCGGGTGTAAAAGAAACAAATAATTCTGACTACGGGTCATACAGGTCAAAGAATAGACAAGGTGTTCTCTGAATCTCTCTCACCGACAATTGACATAGACAACCTACTCTGTTGCACCATAATCTCTTGATTAAATTGAGTTCAATTCTAAAATCACATATCGAGATTCTGTATAGAAATTGCTAAGCGTGACTTCAAAACAGTCTTAATCTTTCAACCATTTCAAGTTTTGCTTATGAAATTATCTGTTTTGGGCTGATTGTTGATTGTTTTTAATCACCGACGTCGTTTTTCGGTGACATGGGGTCGAGTCCAACTGTGGAAACTCCGGCAGATTATTGTATACAACCACGGGTTCCGGTGGCATGCACAACAATGGCGGTCGCGGTTCATCGTCTATGCACTGTCTGTTTGTTTCACTTCTGTTATGTAGTTCAGTTGGGATTTTCCATATCTTTTATTCATTCAGGAACCCTAATTTGAATTATTGTAATTCTTTACTCGGTTGCCAAGAGGATAATGAGGGTTCATAGTAATCGGAGTTTTCTATGAGGATTCCCCCTTTTCATTTAAAACTGTTGAAGCCATAAGTTTTCAACCGAACCGTAAGTTTGTGTTCTTATGCTCTGTTTTTGGATATTTAATGATCTAGGGAATTAAAATGATGAATGATCATTGATCACATTCTTTTGTGGGTTACTGTTTTGTGATTTCTTTAATCAGATATTAAAACATTTGAACTACTGTTTGGTTGCAATGAAATTTGATTGTTGAGAATCATAATAATCAAAGAAATTATTTGACCCGTTTTGACCCGAGCCCATTTCAACGCAAACCCATTTTGACCCTAGCCCATTTCAACCCGAACCCGTTTTAACCCGTTACCTATTCTGACCCAACCCGCCCGTTTGGCCACCACTAGTTTAACCCTAAAATTAAGTTTAGCAGTTGGTTTAACCCTTTTTGTAACAACTAGCTTTCTAAGGAATCGAATTTGAGGACTAAAGTGTAATTAAGGGTGGCTTTGGGTTGGTTTGTGATGATTATAGGGTTGTAAAGCCAGCAGATTTTATTATGACTAAAAACAAATAACTTTTTATAAAAAGGGAATTGAAATACAGAAAGAACGATTCTTGAATGTACAAAACTGAAAGCTGATGATGAGGATGATGACGACAACGCCTAAGATGAATCTAATTCAAGAATTCTTGCAGTTTACTTCTACAGGTAGCGGAAGATAGTCCTAGAGGATCAAAAGAGCAAGTAATGAAAAATTAAGAACAAGAAATATCCGATCAGGCGGTGTGAGCAACTTAATTGGTAAAGGCCCACGGTGAAGAAATATTCAGGGTGAATCTAATTTAAATTTTCTCGCAGTTTACTTCTAATCGTAGTAAAAGATAACCCTATCCGATGATTAGGCAATAAACTGGTATCAGACGGTGATCTGAGGCTCCGAGCCACTTAATTGAAATAGGCCCATGGTGAAGAAATATTCAGACAACACAGATGGCGGTGGTAAGAAGGGTGTAATTTTCAGAGACTACCAGATACTGGATTAGGTCAACTGAATTAGACCTTTTAAGATACTTAAAATTCTGAATGTAAAAGAAGAACCCTAAGGCGTTGATAGGAAACTATTTCCTCTGAAATGCTGAGGGGAAACAATAAATTTATCATTATTAATCCTAGCAGATAAACAACCAATGTTATAATCTGAAATATTACAAGCTTACAAGTAAGACTGCAGCAGAAAGGCATTCACTACGCTATTTCTCCGATTATGCATACAGAAAACTAGTATTCTATTATGATTTATGATCATTAATGTTTATTGACTGAACTCTAACAAAGTAAAGATAAAATGCATACATTTATAAGAAGTAGAAGAACATGCCTCAGAGAGTGATTTTAATCAGTTGTCAATGGTAATTTTGTTAACACGAACACAAGTATGATGTCAGAACCTCTCACCGACATACGTCAGTAGTTTACGTTTATGTGGTTGTAGCAAATACAACGGTTTGTTTGATATAAAAATCGCATGTCCAGTAGAGTTAACTAACTCATTTACTCAAAAATCAGTAACCCTACTTATATCTTTCAAGTGATTTTATAAACCAAAAATGATAAAAGGATTGAATCCTTCAAGAAATAACTTAGTGACCTTATCAGTGGCATGTTACATATAAGAATATCATTCATTTAAACAATCTGGCAGTTTGAGGTTCAAATCAGCCAGATATGCAACATATTAATCATAACAAAAGGAACAAAGATCATCAGCCTACACATGTGGAGACAACCAAAATCATAAGCACAACTGCTCAAAAGTGAAACTTTATCAAATTAAGAAAAAGATAAGCTTCAGCAGTGAGCTTCTGTTTGCATAGTAGTAGTAGCAGACTACATAATATGTATGAAAGAAACAACGAAGGATTAGACATTACATGTTCCCTATTTTCCTTCAGCAGCCATCCTCTTCCGTATTTCATGTGCAGTGTTGAATATTCCAAGTGTAGGCTGGTTGCACACGTAGCACTTTTTCTTCTTTGCATGGTGCTGCACATCATGCAATTCCAAAACAAAATTCCTTTAGCCCAAAATTACAGAAACATATATGTGTAAAACTTTGCAACATTAACAAATCAATCGTGTTTAAAAGCAACAGAGGATTTCTAAAGCCTGGAGACATAATTGCTCTTCGAATGTCCATCCAAATTGTTACATGCCATGAACAAAGCTATAAATATTTTTTTTTAAATATCTGGATGGAGATGGACCAAGGTGAAATTTATAAAGGGAAAAACCGAAGGTGGTTCATGAACTACAGAAATTGAGAAGATTACAAATTGCGTCCTTGTGGTTTGCTCAAAATTTCACTTTCCATCCTTAAGTTTTTAGAATTACATTAACGGTCACTATGGTTTACATTTCGTTACGATTTTAGTCCTTTATACTAATGGCCGTTAATTTTGCTATTAAAAGCCCCTCATGTGCAAGGCACATGAGGGTATTTTAGTCAATTTAACCCTATCCTTACAGCCAAACAACTCTACCATTTTCTTAATATTTCTCTACTTTTATAAGAACCCTTGTGTTTTTGCATATAAGTAAACAAAAAAACATTTCATCTCTCTCTCTCTCTACGTATCTGTTTCTCTGAAATAAAGATGCTCTTCTCCATCCTAGGACCTCCACCCCCATCGGCAGTCACCGGGCAACCAACAAAATCGCACCACCTCCACCATCGGAGATCGCCATATGACCAACAGAATCGCATCACCGCCACCATCGGATGTCTACACCATTCTCTCTCTCTCCCTCCCTCCCTCCCTCTCTCTCTCTCTTCATTACAATCACCATCAAGACCAACACTAAAACCCACCTGTTTGCCCTAATCACAAAACAAAAAAACTTACATATTTTTGCCCTGATTTTATTGCACCACCAGAACCACTATTAAACCTAACTGATTTCAAGAACAAATCAATTTTGATTTCTGAGATGCACAAATCGATTGAAGCCCTAATCTAATCTGAAGTGTGCTATGGCGATAGAGGCAGTGGTAGAGGCAATCATCAGGTTATGGCAGCGTGTTAGCTAGCGCTGGTGGTTGTGACTTGCGACGACGGTGGTTGTGACTCCAAATGTAGCATTGGAGGTTATGGCGATAGTGGTGGTTGTGAATCCAAGGGATGCAGTGGCGGTTGGACGGTTGGTAAAGATTGTCCTCCTCTTCTGGCCTTCGTTTACATGTTAGACAGCGGTGGTGGTTCTACATGTTCGTAGGCGGCGGTTTACATGGGTGTTGACAGCGTTGTTTCATGGTGGTTCCAATCATGGATAAGAGTGAAAATGACCAAAATACCTCATGTGCCAGGCACATGAAGAGCCTTTAACAGAAAATATAACTGCATTTAATACTAAGGACCACATCTGTAACGATATATAAATCACAGTGACAATTAATGTAATTTTGAAAACTAAAGGACGAAAAGTGAAATTTTGAGCAAACCACACGGATGAAATTTGTTGTTCACTCTACATACATTATTTATTAGTTGCTTTCCGTAATATTAGTATTAGAAAAGCATGATGCGGCCCAGCCAGAAGGCTCGATAGGAAATAAAGTTGTTTGATCATCAAAATACTCATCATTCATTTCATCTAACTTCTACTTCGAATATGATCGGTTTATCCAACATAAATAGCAATGAAGTTACACTACAAGCCTTTTCCATTGTGTCTTGTAATAATCAGTTTATCTATAGTAATTTCTGCATACAATTTCTATTTCACATATGCATATCTGGTTTCCTTATGTTGTAATACACTGATGTAATACCCATGCTGTTTCCACTGGTATAAATCCACAAATACAAATGCACCATTAATTAAAAATTTGGGCAAGGTAGATCTAACCTTTAAAGCACAATGCTCGCAGAAATAATGCTTGCACTTGGTCACAACAGGGTCAACAAATGGCTGCCGGCAGATAAAACAAGCGAAGGGAAGTCCATCATCATCCTCATCATTATCAGATTGATCATCACTGTCATCATCATCATCATCCCCTTTCATTGCCAATTTCCTCTTTCTTGCCTTCTCTGCTTCATCCCACTCTCTCTCCATCTGCCATCCCGACTTATAATCCCCACGATCATGCATAAACTTACACGAATCTCCATACCCACAATACCCAGTCTCCTTATAATCCTTACAAATGTCTGGCTGGTAATCAAACCTTGCTGAAACCCTAATATGAGCAGAAGCTCTCAATGGTCCGTGAGAACCACCAGCTTTCTCACTAGCAACTGTTTGTTCTCGCCTAAAACCTGCCTTGTAATCAGTATACCCATGGATACCTTTATACAATTTCTCATCACCAGCCCCACTAGCCTTCCCTTTCAAAGCCTCATTTGCTTGCTTAAGAACTCTTTCCCTAATTGCCCTTGCATCTCTCGAAAAATCTGTCTCTGTTTCTAGGGTTGCAGTCGCTCTACTGTCATTTTGAACTTGAATCTCTTTTGAAGAATCAAATTGAAAAATCGATGCTTTTGTATCTACCTCCAGTTGTTGTTCTGATGTAGCAGATCGCTTTAATGATCCGGTAGCAAAATGCAGTTTATTATCTGGTGCAAGAGGTTTCTTCTTGTTAATTACGACAGAAGGTTCTTCTTGTGCTTCAGATTTCTCATCATCGTCTTCATGAGCTCTTTTCCGTATGTTTTTGTTCTTTGAGGGTTTTCTAAAAAAATTGCACACTGTACAAAAATATCAAAAAAGTAAGAAATTGCGATTAAAATCGTTATCAATAAACGGTCAGATTTCATATTTTCATAGCTACCAACACACACACACACACACAAGAAGGCTACAGATATCGTATACCTTGTTCGGTTTTTAGTGGTTGTTCTTCCGGTGTTTCAGCCATTTAGGGTTCTGGATTTCAGTGGCGGTGAGTGCTGATGGGATACCTCTCCGAAACCGAGAACCAATTTCCGGTTAATAAAACCAAGAAACGTCGGTAGGGTGGCCGGAGAAGGAAGGGGACTAGTCAAGAGCAGGGGAAGGATGCGGTGTCTGTATGACGGGTGGCTCAGTCCCAATCCTGAAACCTCTTTGTGCAACGATGACAGCTACAGCAGAAAGATGGGTGGCGACGTTTCGCTGTCTCTGCGTATTTGCAATATCCGGTGGGAGAGAACGACGAGGAGGAGGCTATTTGGGGAAAGACGAGAACACGAGGGTTGTGATACTAATTCACCCTTAATTTTTTTTTACTAATATACCTTTAAATAATCTTCACATGAAAATAGTTTGTTGTTTTTAAAATTAAAATATTGTTTTAAAAATAAAAAAAGTTTTGCAAAAATAAAAGTTATATATTAAATGATATGATCGGATATAAATTATTTGTTATATTATACATGTATATTATATAACAGAAATGTTACTGGTAGAATTATTCGTCACTGAAACATTACACGAATGTTATGTTGCGTATAAATAAATAAATATATATATATATATATATATATACACACTCACGCTCCGTCCTTGAGTATTTTAAGACGGAAAGTGAATAAAGAGAAATAAATGAAAAGATGAGGATTGATTGACTTTGTTCTTTTAGTTGAAGGAAAAAAAAAGAGGAGTTATTTGTACATAGCGATGTTTTATCATGCGCAATATATATAACATTTATACCCTTAAAATCCTATTGTTAATAATTTTTTATCTACGTGTTCAAGGGTATAATTATCCAATCAAACTCATTTTGTTGTGTATAACAAATTAATTTTTGTGTACAGACACTTTCCAAATAAAAAAAAGGACATAACTTCTTTCCTTCTCAATCATCACACTTTTTGAATGAAACATTTTGAATCATATACTTACACATTCTCCCTCCCTTTCATTTAAAAGATAACACGATAACACTTAGTCATCTCAGGTAACAGACAAGACAACAATGCACTAACTAGATCACTAATACAAAAACATTTAGTATTAAAAGCTAGAGATAATCTTTTATACCCTTAATATACCAATTTATAACACACTTCCAAAGTCTAAAACAGTTTTATTTAAAGCTTGGGGTAACGGCTGGCATATGGATTGCATAACACAAGTTTGTTCACTACATCATTGTCTTCACACTTCTTAAAACACATGAAAACAGGTAAAAACGTCTAATGAGCTAAAAATTCAGGTGAACAAATGTTATATAATATACATGTATAACAAATGTAAATTCATATATAAAATCACGGATCTCTTACTCGTACACATATATTAAATTATGACATTCTACTATTAACATCATGCGTAATTAAAATGATTATATTATTTACCATATTGATTATCTTTGCAAAGTCGTTATAATTCATACGCCCATATTTATATATTTCAATAACTGTTGTAGTTACTATTAATAGTTTTACCTTGAAATCTCATTCCTCCTTTAGGACAATCATTCGGATTTCAGGAATGATTTTTAATTCTTGCTTAATGAAATATGTATACTTGATCGTTCTTTATAATGGATTTTCATGTATTTCATTTCATGAATGCAACACGGTCACATACGCGGCCGTGTCAACCTACAAGGCTTGGCCTACATGGCCAACTCACCTTGTGTAGTCCGGGGTACAACATAGTTTGTCATATCCTACATGACTCGTATCACTTGACACAACCGCCCTACGTGACCTTCCAATAGCTACATGTCCCGTATACGCTTTTTGTCCATCCTAAATTTGACTAAAAATATTATCATGCAACGAAATAATAGTATACTATAAGGTGCATAAACACCAAGTTAACAATAATATATAACATACAATATCGAAATCACCATAAATTTGACTTCATCTTACTTTTCTCACCATAACAACATAAGTTGAAATATGATAGTTTAACCTTAGTTCAAAAGATTGGCACTTGATTTCTTGTTAGTTGCAGTTGAAATCTTGATTATGGGTGCCAACATACACATGCAAGGATTATTCTTCCTTTGAATCTTCATATTTTCAAGTTTCTTTTTCTGGAAGCTCTCACTCTAAAACACCAAGAATACACGGTAAGTGTAAGTGTCCAAAACCGGAGATGATGAATATGATATTGACTTTTTATCGTTGGCTTAGAAGGTTTAATTATTCTTAATCGTGAGTTAATCACACTTTCTCTCTCCAAATTAAAAGATTCTCTCTCTAACACACACACCAAAAGTCTAACACACTTTAGTGTGTGTAATTGTGTGAAATTGCATATTTCTATCGAATTTGTGTGGATAAAAATACCCCTTATTAATTTACTACTTCTGATTATAATAACTTCTATTTCCAACACATTCTGTTTACCATTAATATAATTTGATCTATATGGTCATCCCTTGTTACTTTAATCTTATTATTCTTTTCATTAAATGTATAAAATGTTCTTTTTGGAATTCGGTGTATTACATGGAACCTAAAACATGAACCCTTACCCGAATTTAGTTTTTCTTTTAGTTTGGGGTTTTTTGTCATGCCTACACACAATAGCAACATTGTGCCTGTAACCTTTTCAAAACCATGGCATAACCCATGGTGTCTTCCTTGTTGTGTTAGCATCTATTAGGTGTGAAATAATTTGGCCGTGATCTCCTCACACTTTGTCAAGCCCAAGGCTCTTATTGACGTTATACTGTAACGCCCCAATGTTTGAAAGCTCCCATCATACGTTTCTTACTTTAAATGTTAAGTGTTTACGTGTACAGTAAAATGTCTTTATGTGATTATGTGAAATATATTTTTATGATCATAAGTAGAAGGGCCAAAGTGCAATTTCAGCAAACTAACTAGTTCAGGGACTATTCATGCCATATACTCAAAGTATTGATCCTTAAGAGTTACATTGACCATACTTGGTCAATTCCCAGTTCTTGCACTATCACACCTACGACACACACACATATACATAAACTTTGGTTGCTGGAATCGATCAAGGGAGAAGGAAATTACATCTGAGTGTGATTGTTATTGATACTATAGCAAAGGTATGTGTGTTTTTGTTGAATTTTAAAGAATTTAGGTTAAAGGTTTGGATTCATGGCATGGATCCTTGAGTTGGTTTGTAAATGTTGTTTGTGATGTTCCTTATGGTCTAAAAGGTCGAACAACATGTTTTTAGATGCTCTGTGATCCCAAAAATCAGGTTAGAATTGAGTTTAGAGGTGAAAACCTCGAATTTTCGTATGCTGTTCGAACAGAGCAAACTGGTATGCTGAACCGACTGTTCCTACGGCCGCAGGGAGTATTCCCTACGGGCGTAGGAAGGTAATTTGGTGTTCTTGAAGTTCTGTCTTCTACGGCCGTAGGCAGGGGTTCCTGCTGGCGTAGTATTGTGTTTTGTGGAAATACCGTCCAAGGACGAAGGAATAGAACCTACGGGCGTAGTGCACATAGCCTACAACCGTAGGAGGTAGAGAACAAGTCCTACGGGCGCTGGGTGGATCCCTACGGCCGTAGTAAAGGAAACTCCTACGGGCGTAGGGAAGATTCTCTACGGCCGTAGGGAGGCTCAGAGTCAGAAAGTGTTGTTTACTGTTTCGTGTTCAGTTTAAGTTGCCGTCAAGTGTTAAGAAATTAATATAGCACTCGTTCTTGAATTGTAGGCGTTAAGAGCTCTACGTCACCCTATTAGGTGTATATTTTCTTAGCTGCTGATAAGGTGAGTATACTTAACTATCTTTAGTCGGTACATATGCATGATTTACTTGAAAGAATGTGATTTCATGATACCTGTATATGTTATGTGTTTAAGATGTTTAATTATGTTATTGATATAACGATGTTCAAGGAAATATAGTATTTAGCTAAGAATGGCTTTATACTAAGAAAAGGGGATGCCTAGTTACGAGTAGTCGTACTGGGACTTGAAAAAGAAGGAAAGAGGGGTATATTGAGATCCTTATACCCAAGAAGAGTGTCAGGGGATTGACTACGCGCGAGGTGTGGTCATACCTCGGGACGAGTAACCATTTATGGTTTTACAAGTTGTAGCTGGGATGTAAAGCATCCCGAGAAAAGTACTCATGCTTTATATGTTTATCTGTTCACTAATATGCTCACTAAGCGTTAGTTTACGTTATGTGTTTTATGCTTGCAGGTATGGCAGGTAGCAGCAAAGGGAAGGCCCCAGCGGTGTAGTCGGTCGGATAGCTCCGAATATGTTGTTTAAACACTAACACTACTTTTGTTAAATCCATTAGCATTTTGTGAATAGATACGTGTTTTGGTAAACTTAACTCTCTTTTGGAAACGATAATTGGCAGTTTATGTAAACATAGTCTTTTGAAGAAGTGGTGTTACATATACCCTCTTAGTCATAAACTTCATACACCATTGTCCTAATTTTCACATGCATTTATCTCGCCGTATATAATATTAAACAAACATATTGATCCCACAAAATTTCAATTGTTTTTATGTAGTGACACTAGTTACATTCCGATGTTGTGTGTAGTTTTATAATAGTTTTTTAAACATTAATAAGCGACTTTGTAAAAACAATACAAAACAAGACCCAAACAACATTGAATCAATAAAATTTGTAGGTTACTACTACTAATTTGAAAGTAAAAAATGGAATGTGAAATTGAACCCAAACCATATGAATCGGTTTTGTAATAAACTTTAAAGTTTTAAATAGGCAATAATTCAAATCTGAACTTTTACTTAAAAAATATACGATCAATGTAACATATTTACTATCTAATCATCATGACAAAACATATCAATAAGTATCAAATTCTACTTAATAAGTAATCTTAAATATACTTATAGATGCTATATCACATCCTCTTAATTTTATTTCTTCAAATCTCTTTTAACTATTTGATTAAATTCGGCAAGTATTAATTGTAATTAATTTATAACAAGTTATATAGATTTTATTGGTAATTAATTTCCATTAACTAAAAAGAAATCATTTTCTCCCCAGATTCCCATCATCAGTGGCATCATCGTTTGTCTAATTTCGCCATTTCCCCTTCTCAATCGCCATTTCAAAAACCCCTTTCTCTTAAAAATTTGCAGGAAAAAACCCCACAAATTCGCAACTTTAATCTCTCTCCAATCTCCATCCGATTCCCCAAACCCTTTCCCCAACAATCGAACCCTCATATTTTACGACGATCATTTTCTTTTTTAATTTTGATAATTTTCTAACCCCACCCTTAAATTCAATCCAATTTTTTTGTTTCAAATTCCTCCATTCTCAGATTGGTTTATGTGACACAATCTTACATAACCCTTTACGGTGCTAGGGTTTTGTTGACAATCTTATTACCGATTTTTATGATAGGATTTTCGGAGTATTTTTTTTCAAACTTGCCCTGATTTTTCTCTCTTCACAGGGGTTGTTTTCTAGGGTTCCTGAGAAGAAAAGAGGAACTTTTATCGTGCTTGACATTCTTAAGGCCACAATTGATAACACCTTATATTTCTAATCATTGTCCACACCCTTTTAGCTACTAGTTTCTCCAATTAGTGATTTTATACGTGTATGCAGATATATATGTGTATGAACATATTTGGTATCTGAAGAAACTTCTAATTGGTAGTTTTGGAGGGCATTCAAGTTTGATTTTTTGAAGAAACAGGGAAGTGAGGTTCTTGGAAATCTGTGTTGCTGTGATTAGCCAGCCTTCTGTTGTGGTTGAGTAGTACTGAATTGTTGTATATGGGCGAGCTTGAGGGATGGTCACAGATGGGTGCCGGCAGTGGCAGTGGTGGCCGCCTATTGCCGAATGGGCTGTTGCCCAATGCACGTCCTTTGATAGATAGTTTACATTCTGAGAGATGGTTAAAGGCCGAGGAGAGAACGGCTGAGCTCATCACTTGCATCCAACCAAATCAACCTTCCGAAGAGCGTAGAAATGCAGTTGCTGATTATGTACAACGACTTATTATGAAGTGTTTTCCCTGTCAGGTGGTTCCCCTTTTTTGTTTGATGTCAACTGCTTTTAACTTTAATCTCTATTAACATGGTTGCAAGAAGTATAATGGTTTGCATATTAACGTTTCTATACTTAGGCTAGTTCGATAATGTTTGACCTCTGAACCTTTGTTTAATATGTTAATTGTCAAACTTGAATCTGTTGTTGATGTTGAACATGACTAGTCATTCAGGAACGGTCAATGAAGATGCGAGATTTAGTAGTATTTGGACATTTGTCTATTCTTATTATCTTGGTTTGAACTTTGAAGTTGCAACAACAGAAAGTAATTATATTCTGATTTTCTCATTAATCATTTAGGTCCAAGATAAAATTTTCTTTTTTTTTTGAAATTTTGTGGTTTGCAGGTTTTTACTTTTGGGTCTGTACCTCTGAAAACCTACTTACCTGATGGGGATATCGACTTAACAGCCTTCAGCAACAATCCAAACTTGAAAGATTCATGGGCCAGCGAGGTCTGTGATTTGTTACAGACTCAGGAGAAGAATGAGAATGCAGAATTCCATGTAAAGGAAGTTCAATACATTCAAGCAGAAGTACGTTTATCCTTTTCTGTCTTTGTTTATTATTTCTTCAAGCTGATTTTCATATCCCATCCAACTTCCACATCGTGATAACTAGTCTTCTAGTTTTGCATTTTTCGCCTTTGCAGATAGTTTAAATATCGTGTCATGGTCTTTTGATAGCATATTTCCTTTTAATGTTTAAGACATATACATGCCTCGGTATTTGCATCAGCAGCAGGTGCTTGTTATTTATTCACTTATTGATCATGAAAAGTTGATTTGAATCAAGATCCGTATTGCAAAAGTTTTAGAGCCTGGTTAACTTTTGTATATTGTCAATCTTCTCAAAACATGGGAAATATACCCTATGATTTGTTGCCTATGCAAAATGACATTCTGTTTTAGCTTCTTTTGATGATTTAGGATATTTGCTGATATGAAGGTGAATAATTTTATGTCCTGCATTGGTTAGTCTTTTTTGGCATGCATGATCCTTTAGATTTCTCGTGATTTGTGAAATGGCATAATTGCGGAGGATGTTAGGAGAAGTAGGTTTAGGATAATATTAACATGATAAATAACAGCAAAGGGGTTGTAATAGGCTGGGATGGATGCAGTCATTTCAACCCATAAATGTGAGTGGGTCAGTTTGGGCTATGTTGCTATAGGTATGATATAAATGGGTAAAACTATAGAGTTTAGCTGAAAGAGAAATGGGCGTATGGTTTAATGTGGCTCAAAGTATACTCAGGTGTTTACAACCTCCTAATTTGTTTTATACCAGAAAAAAAACATCATGATCTTATTAAAATATTAATTATTTACAAAATCCAAATTGGAGAAATAAGTGTTGACAGATCAACCCAAGTCGTTTTGACTTCGGTTAAACCTTAAAAGTTTACAAGCGCTTGACCAGCCCCCACTTTTTGTGGCAAAGACGCTTTGTTTTTTTATTGATTTTTTTTACAGGAGTATAGACATAGTTGTTCATTGCTATTGCTTTGCGGTCATAAAACTGCAGGTGAAGATTATAAAGTGTCTGGTGGAGAACATTGTAGTAGATATATCCTTTAATCAGCTTGGAGGACTTTGTACTCTTTGCTTTCTAGAGGAGGTTAGTCTAATGCCACTGTTTGACTCATATTGTAAGTTCTCTTTTACATATTATTTTGTTTTTTAGTAACATTATAAATATTACTTGTGCAGGTTGACCATTTGATAAACCAGAATCATTTATTTAAGCGTAGTATTATACTGATCAAAGCATGGTGTTACTATGAGAGTCGTATACTCGGTGCTCATCATGGACTTATATCCACTTATGCTCTCGAGACTTTGGTTCTTTACATATTCCATGTCTTCAACAATTCTTTTGCGGGTCCTCTTGAGGTTGTCACCTTGATCAATGTTTTCTTTTTCCTGATTTAAATTGATTCTTGCATCTCGAAGAATTAGAATCTAATAGTCAGATATACAGTTCACTAAAATTATGGATAGTTTGGATACTATACTTTCATTCACTTTATTTACGAAAGTTATCACTGGACCTGCAGGTGCTTTATCGTTTCCTGGAGTTTTTCAGTAATTTCGATTGGGAAAATTTCTGTGTTAGCTTGTGGGGTCCTGTACCCATAAGTTTACTTCCGGATGTAACTGGTAATATTGTTGGCATGTTTCTACGGATAATAAGCTACATGGTTTATTTTGTATTGATGGTGATTTATTTTTTTAATAATATTATAGCGGAGCCACCTCGTAAGGACAGTGGAGAATTGCTGCTTAACAAAGTGTTTCTGGATGCTTGTAGCTCCGTGTATGCTGTCGTTCCTGCTGGTCAAGATAATCAAGGGCAGACTTTTCTTTCCAAACATTTTAACGTCATTGATCCACTGCGTGTTAGTAATAATCTTGGAAGAAGTGTCAGTAGAGGTATATGTCTCGCTACATTTTTTCCTTTGCGGAAAGCAGAGTGATTTATCATTTTTCTCATTTTACTTTCTTGCTGGCCATGTTTTCTTCAATTCCTATTATGAAATATCTAGTATAGGCTTTTGACTATGAGAGACTGATGCCAGTTCTGATATATGGAAAACGAAAACACAAGTAGTGTGAACAAATTCACATATCAACATGACATTTTAGTATGTCCTCATTGTCAAAGAATTATAAAAAGTATACAACAAGTTCATCTTGGTAGTTAAATCATTAAGAGGATGTTTGGATATACCTTTAAAGTGTTGTGACTTCAAGTCATAATAAATCAGTATTGAGTGTTTGACAAAAAGCAATTTGGATTCTGGCTATTTAGGGTCGAAACAGTTGGAGTTTGAAAAGCAAAGCAAGGTGTTGTTTTAAGTAAAATGTTTATCAAGATAAACTAATACTTGCCTAACTACCCTTATTTTAATGACTCCAATTCTTTATATCACAATTGCCAGTTTGATGTGTGAATAGTTCCTTAAATTTTTTTGATGCGCTCTATCTTATTTTCAGGTAATTTTTTCAGAATACGTAGTGCATTTACACTTGGGGCTAAAAGGCTTGCAAGATTTCTTGACTGCCCAAAGGAGAATGTCGTTGCTGAAGTAAATCAGTTTTTTACCAACACGTGGGACCGACATGGCAATGGTATTCGTCCTGATGTCCCCATTACCAGTTCGTTGGTTTTGAATATTGATACTCGAATGAGTGATTCAAGTGGGAAAAAGTCAGAATCCGTTGGTCAAGAGAGTGGCTTTGACCACACTCGTTCTAGCAATCATCAGTCAGAAAGTTCACCCAGGACCCGTGTTGTCACTCCAGTTCCAGCTAACCAAGGTCAGCGGACTTTGAAATCTGGTCATTTGGTAAATGATATCCAGAGGTCGCCGCTTGCTAGAACACGGTCAAGCCCTGAATTAACAGATACATACAAATATGTTCCTTTTCAAGGCACTCGTAACAAACCACCAGAAACCGAAAAAAACACGGCTCAAAATAGGAGGAAGAATGTTGAACCTCCATCTCATGAAAGTCTCGAGGCATCAATTGAATCAAGTATTGATTCCACTATGTATCACCGTGAAGATATGCATCAAGAGGAACAAGATTTTGTCAACATGATGGCATCTTCTGCATTTCACGGTTTTAACGGGCCACTGAATTTAGCATCTGGTCATTTACCTTTTCCAATCTCACCTTCTTTTCTAGCATCTTTAGGGTACACGCAAAGCCAAAGGAATATGCCTGGAATGATTCCCACGAATATGCCGTTTTATGATCCCCAGTTTCCAGGTATGCCGTGGCCTCATGGTTTGGTTCCTCATTACTTTCCTGGGGTTGGTTTGACTTCAAATTCTGAAGATTCGGTTGATCCTCTTAATGAAAATAATGTCGGGTCTGTGGAAATGAACACTGGTGATGATAATTATAATCACCATGACTTGTGGCGGGAACCCGATCGGGTCAATTCTGAAATTGTTCCACGAGATGATAATAAACCTCAGTCTTCTACAGGGATGAATTACATCCCGCCCCCTCGTCGTGTAGGTGCGTTGGGTGGGTTAGTAAGAAGTCAACAGAAGAATAACAAGGAGAAACGTGAACGATTAAGAGACAATCAGTTGGATGGTTCCCAATATCAAGAAAATAAAGGGAACAATGCTTATTCAGATGAAAGAGCCACGAGTTCAAGATTCTCATCTGCTGCTCACAGTAATTCTTTGAGAAGTAAAACTTCCTCAGAGAGTTCTTGGGATGAAACCTCAACAGCCAGTAAGTCAACAAAGGAAAAACGAGGAAAGAAATTGGTCAACTCTATAGATCCGTCCATGCCTGAACGTATGCTGTCTGAGGATGATGACCAGGACTGGGTCCCACCAACAAGTTTGGGTTCTGAGTCAGAATCTCAGGCTGTTGCTCCTGTTCATGTTCTCAGACCTCAGGGGCCCGGTATCGAACCGGCACAAACAAGTAGTTCTGGGTCAGTTATCCCGATGATTATTGGGCCTAACCCGCGACAACGTATGATGGACAATTCCGGGGGTACACCCTTGACGTTTTACCCAACCGGGCCACCCGTTCCATTCCTCACGATGCTTCGGTTTTATAATGTCCCAACAGAAAACGGGTCAACAGAAAATGGAGATATTGGTCAAACTTTTCACCCTGAAGGAGTTGAACAGTCTGAGGATTTTAGTTTGCGGGAGGCGGTTACTGATGAACATAAACCTGATATTCTTCATAGTGACTTCGCTAGTCACTGGCAGAATCTACAGTTTGGGCGGTTTTGTCAAAGCCCACGGATTCATGGGCCTGGGCCCACTGTATATCCTTCACCGGTTATGGTACCACCAGTTTATTTACAGGGCCGTGTCCCATGGGATGGACCTGGAAGACCCCTGCCAAACATGAACTTAGTTACACAGCTCATGAATTATGGGCCACGAATCATGCCTGTTGCACCTCTTCAGTCTGTTCCAAATAGACCTCCAAATGTTTACCAGCATTATGTGGAAGATATGCCTAGATACCGCAGTGGTACAGGGACGTATCTACCAAATCCTGTAAGGAAATTTCTCTTTTCTCGTATTATGCGCGATTTTGGTAAATAATTCTTCATAAAACACTAGAAATCTGATTTTTGAATTATGCATGCCAAAATGGATTTGGAATTAATATTGCACAATAATTTCAGCATTTGCACGTTGAATTACTTGTTTTTTGGGGTTTTTTTTTGGTGGGGGTAATAGTATTCTTTTCTTTATCATTATTGGAGATATGTTTTAGTAATTTAACAAACAGCTACTAGTATTTCTCATCTTTCTCTTCAAATTCCAAGAATTCTGGACGATTTATTATATTGAAGGGCTCCATTATCCTACTAGTTTTTGATACTTTGTTTTATCAGGGCCTATAAGTTGCATTTATGTCTTGTAATCTCTTTTTGTGGTCCTTGCTTCAGAAGGTGGGTGGTGTTAGGGACCGTCCTCGAAGGGGTAACTACAGCTATGACAGAAGTGATAATCATGGTGATCGAGACACCAACTCAAAATCACGTGGTTCTAACCGCAGCCACAACCGTAATCAAATGGATAAATCAACCGCTAGGTTGGATCGGTTGGGTTCTAGTGGAAGTCGGTCTGACAGGTCAATGAGTATACACAGACATGAGCCTGTCTCTACATACCAATCGCAAAATGGTCAGTTGTATCCTAGCTCAAGTCAAAGTGGGCACGGCAGTGTGGCTTATGGCATGTATCCGTTACCAGGAGTCCCGTCCAATGGATCAAATGGGCCTGCTGTCGTGATGGTGTATCCATTTGAGCAAAGTGCTGGTTTTGCTTCTCAAAGTGAGCAGCTTGAATTTGGGTCATTCGGTTCTGCAGGGTTTTCTGGTTTGAATGAGCAATCACCACGGGGTGAGGGAAGTCGTTCTAGGGGAACGTTAGAGGAACATAGGTTATATTCACCAGATCAACCGTCCTCACCCCATCATCAAAGGTAATTAAAATATTATCTAAAACTTACATAATTGCTTGTCTTCAACCTTTTTTTCCCTTTTTTCTCAATCATAGCAGTTGAGAAATGTGTCAGCATGTGGGTACGGGAAAAGGGTGTGTAGTGAGTCCAGCTGAGCCTAAGATTGCTGTACTTGAGGTTTTCTATTCGTTTGCTTCGTGTGTCTCTTATAGGCTCAACCTAGCCAAAGCCTTGGCTCAGTTCCTGCAAGTTAGTTTGGGCTTATGTTTTTTTGCTAGAACATTGTAAACTTTCAAATAATATTACAAATATGCCATCCTTTGAACTTCACAATTAAAAGTTTGAAACAAGCAATATGTATACATAAACAGAATCCCAAAACCTATATAATCCCTAATCTATCCTAATTTAAGCTTTAATCAAACTAATAATTAAAAATTTTAAAACAAACTTACAATTATGTACAAGACAGGACAAGTCATAGAACGGTATAATTTGGAAAGTAAACACCATCAAAAGGTCTCCATGGCTAAGTCTAGTGTGGCAAGTGAATATAAAATATGCTGGCTTTCTTATTGTGGCTTGGCTTATTTATTACTGATTTTATTAGGCAACACTTTCTGTGTTGGTTAGTCATATTTGCTTTGCATATGTCTTATTTTCATTTTGTGGTCCCTGTTCTTGTGGTTAGAGGAGTGGATGATGTGATAATGGACCCTGTTTACTTCATTTTTATTCCTTTCTGTATGCAACATGAAACATGATCCCTCTACTTTTACACCAACTCTTGGGAAATGATCCATAACCCCTTCAATTCATGATTCATGATTTATAACACTTTCTGAACATCTCACTTGTTTATGTGTTCGCATCGAATAAGCAAGCAACGTCTTTATCTACTATAGTCCAAAATATATTAATATGACTAGCTGTTATTTGTTTTAGTTTTTATTAGCATGTCTCTTTTACTATAACCATTTTTATAGCAATTTCTAGTATCGGCTCTAGTGGTTTATAACCCTTCCATCTTCTAAAAGTGCAATAGTTACATTTTCTTTTGGAAGACTTAAATTTCAAAGCAATTGATGGCACATTTTCAATCTACATGGTCTTTGTTCACGTTAATTGAAAGGTGTTTTAGCTATTTGAGTGAGTGAACATTTCCTTAAAAACTACATATGCCAAGTCAAATGCTGAAACTTGAAGTTTCTTGATTATTTTATCACAGGAGGACATGATTGTCTTCACTGTTACCTCAGATGCCAAAATTCGTTGTTCATGTGAGATGAGAATTGCTAAAGGCGATCTTTCGGGAATAGACAGAGATACAGCTCGTGGGGCCAACAAAGGAGCCACCTCTCTACCAAGTGGTCAGTAGTGCATATTCTTGATTTCGGCTCGTGATGTGAGTTAGCGAGCACACTGTGGTTTTATGTAAAAGTACGCCTGAGGGCAGTGGGCTACAGGCAAGAAGCCTCTTGTTCTTGTTTTCTGTTATACAGGGGCCACCATCGCCGAATATGTAGCTTTAACTCAAGTGCAAGAACTTCCTTTTTCTTTCTTTTCTTTTTTCTGGGATGTAGAAGTTTGTAAGGGCTCTACCATGTTATACATTTGTTACCCTTGTTTTCTACTGACGACGTTTAGGGTTTTTAGTACAGAAATATACTTTGTACCAATTTCCATGGACCCTTTAGTCATGTAGCATTTACACTCGATGATATGATATAATTTCTCAGTATGTGGAAATATGTTACGGGCGTGTTGCCATGTTGTCACACGTCATTTAGAGCATCGACAGTGGGGGTATATTTATTCCAAATGTATTGAAGTTTAAAACTTATATTTTGATGTGTTAGATTTCTGGTGTTGGTAGCTCAATAGTTAGGGAAATGGATTTTATAGTGAGGCTTTAGAGATTAAACCCTAATCCGATGCCATTTGGCTGCGAGTTTAACGATTTACCACCATTATGTTAATTGAACCACGCGAGCTCATCAAACTCAAGGATGTACATAACCCTGAAATCTGATTTTAGGAACCAAATTTGAATCCAACTAATTGGGTCTTGAACAGGAACATGAACCAATGATATTGAAGAACACTTGTCGAAGAATAGGAACAAAATCGAGTCCATGAAATTGAAATCCAAGAGTTAAACCCAAACAATTGAAAATAAACCAAAATCGAAATTCGACAATTCCAGAAATCTAAACCCATTTCCAAATGGAACCTATTTATAGATCTGAAACCTAATTCGAAACCAACAATCGAAAACTGGTTTTAACATATTCATCAGATTAGGTTCTATTTTTCTTTCTTTCTGAAAAGCTAGACTCTGGATATTGGTTATTTTCTTTTACCTTTGTGATCCGAACTAATTTCGTTGAACAATTGTTTGCTATTGATGTTCTTGGTTCATCGATTTGGTTTAATCTGGGTTGCTATTGTTATTATTGGTTTATAGACATGTTCTTTAATGGTTCACCGATCTGGTCTCGATCATGAATATAACTAGATTTGTTCAACCGTTGAACAAATTTCGTTAATCGTTCTTGGATCTAGCTTCAATCATAAATAAAGTTGGATCTATTCTTCATAAGAAAGATGATTAAGATAAAACAAATTATAATAATATTAAACAAACGATAATAGTGAAGAAGAATAATAGTAATAAATTAATAATAAGTAATTATTAATAGATGATAGTAAAATAATAAAAGATGATACTTAAATAGTAAATAATATCAAAGTTTAATACGTTGTCCTCATAAATAAGCTTTTGGATGAATTCGATGCATTTTTAGATTCTGATAATAAAATTTAATCTAAGGTAAATTGCACATGAATTCGATGCTTTTAACAAGAAATTTGGGAATAAATCATTCTCATCTTTTATTAGATTGAGAACTTCTTTTACCTTCAAAGGAAAGGACAAGATAAAATAAGAAAATGAGAAGGTCAGAGAAAACTCCATTGGTCGTGGCCAGAACCTACCGTTGGTCGTGCTTATTCGACGCCTTTCAGATTGTGGAAAGCTCACAAAAAGACTCGTATTTGCAAAAAATTGAGACATTAACCAGCGGCTCTTTTTCATAAATACAATTTGCAATCAGATTATCTCACAGAAAGGATACATTTACCCTCATTTGCATATTACTATGAGTGTTAATAACATAATACTAGCAAGGAAAGAAAAGCCTTTTCACTAATTTACAACTAAAACTGTAAAAATAAATGGTTTGTTCCAACAAAAATTACATATTCTATTTCTACTCGGAATAAAAAAGTTTTAGAAATTTCCTGATACCATCTTTAGATCTTATTTTAGACGCAAGCCAGGAACGTTCTTAAGTCCCATTTTACCGATAACAAGTTTGGAAATTGCTGGTGGAATATCAAGCCCCATGCTTCGACTGAATTCATTTGCAAGCTCCACAAGCCTTTCTTTATCCCTGGCGACAGTCTTGTTGGAGTTGTAATAACCGAGCCATGCCTGGTACGCCGATTCTTTGATTTTCATATCCACATACGACAATGCTCTCTTCACCTGGTGTACACAACACACAAAAGGTACCATTTTGGGTCCTAGTAAGTACTTACACTTAGACTTTGTATTGTTATGTAAATTCAACATATTATCCAATATTATTAAGTTGTGAGAAGGTATAATAGTAACAAAATGACCTTTTTGTTTGTCTCTGGATCAATGAGAGGTAGGTCAGCTTTTGAAATTGGCAAATCCTTGACGGTAGACAAGAAGAATTCCTCCCATGGCGCTAGCAACACTATCCCTTGCCCTTCCTTTCCTTTACGCCCTGTTCTTCCAAGCCTATGTATATACTGAGCTTTATCAGCCGGAAGCCCAATCTGCAAATATAAAAGTATTCACCTAATCAAACTGTTTTGCAACCTAGGTAATCTAATAATCTTTATTAAATGTAGCTGATAAAAGTCTAGGAGTATAAAAGTTGTATAATAAAGTTTAATACCTGAATAACCAGTGTTACATCTGGATAATCGACTCCACGTGCAGACACATCAGAAGTTACCAGAATAAGACCCTTCGATCTTCGGAATTCATCAGAAACCTGAGTCCTGTAACTTTGGGATTTTCTTGAATGTATTTCTCGCACATTTAATTTCAGTTGACCAAGTAGGTCTGCCACCAATTTTGTGACCATGGCAGTCGTGCAAAACACAAGAACCTACAAAACGTATCACAAAATAGTATTTGACTTTAATGTATTAAACATTCAAACAAAACGTAACCATCTTTGGCTGAACACCAGTATCCATCCATAACTAATACTCTAACATATTGATTGAATTTGATGATGGAAAAGCCATGTAAATCAGGTCATGATTATGTCCTAAGAAGCAGAGGTATACAACAAAACAAAAATTAAAGAGATTAAGAGAACAGATGCAATATGTTATAAGCTTAAGACCATGAAACAGACCTTATAGTCAACATCTTCTGCGATATGATCTTTCAAAAGAGTGTAGAGAAGGGAAAATTGCTTGTCCAATGGAGCAATCATATGATTTTGTTGGACCTAAGGAAACATAAAAAATAAAAAACACCAGGTTTTAGTATATCACTATATTGGTGAATCAAATCAATTAAAATGGGTTAGCTTGACCCGAAGCACTTCTTGTCAGAAAATGTTAAAAACTTTGTTGTATATATATGTCTTATAAACACGAGTACAAAAATTATATTCCATCAGTAATAGTTTAATTGTTAAAAATAAATTTTTTACGAGGAGTTTATGCATCCAAAATAGAATATGAATGCCTTTTGATCTCTTCAATCCACTTGATCCGTTTGCTCTTAGCTAATTTCAGAAGGGATTTCCCGCTTCAGCAGGTTCCATGGGGTGTCGAGTTATGCTCTGACGCATGCGCCCTGACCGTTTTTGTCACCGTTTCCCATACTTCCCCTGCCATCCTAGATGTTCACCGTGGGAGCAATACAGCAATAACCGCTTTCCGAGGTCTTTTTTAAGACTTTCCAGACTACCTACCGCTAGACCATTTTGATTTTTTTATGAAAAGAACCCAAACCGACCCATTTGTGAGAAAATGAGGTGAAATTATCATCTCTACGGAAGACTGTCTAAAGATGGTACCTGAGTGTGAGTCTCTTCACTGCCTTCTTCGACTGTGTTGATATATTCATGATCTCTTTTCAAAGCAATATGACAGATTTGACGAACCTTCACATCAGAAGGAACTTTCATTAGCGTTTCTCAATTTGAGAGAAATGACACCAGAAAAATATATATACAGAAATTACCACACTGAAATAAGAAAGAAACCTCAGGTGGGACAGTGGCTGAAAAGAGGAGTGTCTGTCGTTGTTTTGGGACAGCCGCTATTATATTCTCGATATCTTTACGGAATCCCATGTCCAACAAATGATCAGCTTCATCAAGAACCAAAATTTTCACACCCTTTACCCGAGTGGCAAATCCAGAAGTATTCATAATATGATCTTTGAGCCTTCCAGGAGTCGCTACAAGAATCTGTGTTTCAAACAGAAAATTTAGTTTTTTCTTATGTGTGTGTGCGCATTTTCAAGCATTCACCTTCCAAATACTAAGTTGACATTAATTTTCTACAAGTTTATTATCTATATTTTCCTTTCACAGGGTATTTTAAATTATCTTCTAGCATAATTATACAAGTTGGTCACGAATTGTAAAACTTCATGTAAAATTTTAATATACAGAGCAACAACAGCAACAGACCTGGCATGGGTTTGCCTGTAAGCGTCTTTGTTCTTGAGCAAGTCGGGTGCCTCCAATAACAACTTGAACACCCACAGAAGGATGATATTTCAACAATTTGTTAGCCTCCATGGCAGCCTGATTTGCAAGCTCTCTCGTAGGGCATATGACAAGGACTGGAATTGGAGGCCACCTTTGATCACGCCCAACAGGTGGCGAGTTCACAACTATTTCAATTGAGGGGAGCTGAAATTTAAATAATATTAGAATCACAAATTAACTGCATTTCCTAGGAAGTCCTATCTTAGTATTAAAGAACCCAATTTTCAAAAGCGCTAGCTTTCTTTGAAGACAAAAGTTATACAAAGAAGTACCATTCACCATGCACGGATATATGCAACACACTTCTTTAACCATGTAACGCAACATACTTGCCATTTCTACTGCAATTCAAAACATTCAACGCAACACACAACCATTTTCTTTGCCACTTAATGCAATTAATCAACATATCGAATACTTTTGGTAAGAAATGTTACGCATGTTGCAATAAATGGTTAAAAAGAGTATGTTCCATATGCTGATAAAAACGTGAATAGTACATTGCAATCTGCCCTACTTTAACAAGGCTAATTTTCCATCTACAATGATGTTACAAAGGTGGTGATTTTTATTAGAACAAGGCACTAACTTTCTAATGGTAGGTAGCAGTATATTACCAGAAATGCAACGGTTTTGCCAGTACCTGTCCTAGCCTTGGCCAACACATCCTTCCCTACAAAAAGAGAGAAGTTGCAGTCAACATGGTCATAAATCAGTAGTCCAAACTCCAAAGATCAAATTCACTCATTATTTCATCATTGCAGAAAAAGAAACGTCCATCTTGACTATCGGAGTGGTAACTAATATTCAGGTGGATATTGGTACAAGATTTACCAAAAAATTATTGTCATACTTTTACGTGGCTTAATGTAGTTATCATTTATGTATTTATCAATTCGATGCACCTGTACCGAGCAGAAATAGGAAAAGAGTTCCTTCTATCCCAAACGTCACAATTAACCATTTTTACAGCAATGCTTTGTATACAGAAAGGGTTAGCGACACAATATAAGCATCAAAGATTGACTCCTCAATTCTTCTTATTATTTTAATCTTAATACACAAACCTTTGAGAATGACAGGAAGTGTTGCCTCCTGTACAATGGTCATCTTCTCATACCCAGCATCCTTAATTGCTTTTAGAGACAAGGGTGAAACTGAACATTGATCAAACCTGTTTCAATTTAAGTGGATGTAAATGTATTCAGCAATGACAAAAATCTTTCTCAGTACTCCATAACGGATGAATTTCTTGATCCTAGGTTCTCTCGATAGGCTTAAACATGTAAGCTTTTTAAACAAATTCAGCATACAAAGATCAAGTACGTCAACTATATATAACAAAATATAGCATCATAAGAACAACTATGGATAGAAAATTAAATTAAAAATATGAAGCAGATAGGCTTCTACTTTTTTTTACATAAAAAACACACACCCACCTAAATTACACCAATTTCACAACACAATTGAACCCTGAACCTCTAAGAGGGAGGCCCACGTTAATCACACCTAGGTAGCGCTAGGCCAAAGGCCCTTCGCTAGAGGGGTTTCTACTAATCCTTGTCAAATCCTTGTATCAAATGTTTTAGTGTGTATTATATTGCAAGAATGATTAAATACTATAATGCAAACACAGAAGGTCATATTAACATACCTGGTCTCACTTAGATAAGATTCACTGCCATCAATCGGAACTCTTGGCAAACTTGTGCTATGCTCAGCTTCCAATCTCAACACAGGATGCCCCTTTTCTAAGACCCTATCATCATCCTCTTCATCATCTTCATAGTCATCATTGTCTTCTTCATCACTGATAAGATCTCTATAGTTATACATTAATTTCTTTTCTTCCTCTTTATCATCGCCCAAATCTTCTTCATCCGACATTATTAAACTTCCTCTTTCCATACTCTTACTGACACCTGTTCTTACACCACTGCTGTTGCCACCCCTCCCTCTACCACCAGCACTAAACCTACCATCTCTCCTATTTGACACAAATCGATCATCACTGATCATATCCCTATAGTTATACATTATTTTCTTTTCTTCCTCTTTATCATTACCCGAATCTTCTACATCCGACATCATTAAACTTCCTCTTCCCATACTCTTACCAACACCTGTTCTTACACCACTACTGCCTCCACCTCTTCCTCTTCCTCTTCCTCTACCACCACCACTACCACTAAACCTATCATCTCTCCTATTTGACACAAATCGATCATCTTCTCTATCTGTATCACGCACATATCGCTCTTTCCCTTCAGGATATGAATAAAATGAACCCCAACCTCCCTTCCCTCTATTTGAATCACGAGAAAAACCATCATTCCTCCTTTGCATTTCACCCCCAAATCTCCCTCCTCCACGCCCATTTTCAAACCCATTCTCCCTCCTAGATGCAAATCGGTCATCCCTGCCTCCAAATTCACCACCAAAGCGTCCCCTTCCTCTTGAACTACCACTAAAAGAACCCCTATTTCCACCTCCTTCTCTATTGCCGTATCCTCTATTGTTATCATCATTTCTACTATTCACAGCTGATCCACCCCTTCCCCCGCGTCTGCCTCCTCTATAACCATTTCTCCTATCATTAACACCGTCATACTCCCTTTTCTTTAACGGATCAGAATTTACCTCGCTAAACCAGTCACCAACATCAGATTCGTCCTCAATTAAGCTTTTGACAGCTCTAACTTCTGAACGGTGTTTAACTGAAAAATGGAGTTCCGACTGAGCAGTTGTGGTTAATTTTGGAAACCGTAGGTTATTAGAAGATGACAGAGATTGGTAATTATGTCCATAGGGGAAGACACGGGTAAGAACAGGGCTCGCCCTTGATACTGAGGGAGTGGTTTTCATGGTGATAAGTGTTACCGGGAGTGAAGAAGAGTTGAGCAGATGAAGGTCAGGCAGTGACAGGAGCGATACAGGCATGCTACGGCGGAGGTGGAAGCTGGAAATTGCCGTTAATTGGTGGACGAGGTAGCCGGAGAGTTGGCAGCAGCGACGGAGATAAGGTGTGGATGGGGTTTTAGGCCCTCTAGAAAGAGGGTTTAAGATTGGTAAGAAAGCAAGATAAGGCTATTTATATCTTGGTTTGGTTGTTGATGGCAAATTGTCGGAGAAAGATAACTAAAATGTTCAAATTTGCTAATAAAGATAATGTCAAATTTTTGAGCCTAAGAAAGAATTATCAATTTTAATTTTTAACAAAAAAAAATATTTTTACCTCTTAAACCTGCTAACAGCCAACTCATCAGGTTACCGGTGATATGGCAACATACATGGCTGTACAGTCAATCTCACATCATATTTTATGCTGATGTGGTTTTTCAAATCATATTTACAGATTTATATTTATTTTAATAAGAAATTATTTAATATCTTTCACCTTTTTAAGTAATATTTTATAAAACTTTATGTGCCTGTGTTTATGGTTCATGTTCTTTGAAGATATGAAGATGAAGTTCTTGAAGATATGAAGATCCTCCATTGAACACCATCCTCTGCGTGAACCACCGCCGCCGCCATAAACCACCATCGTCGCCGCCATAAACCACCATCGTCGCCGCCATAAACCACCACCGCAGCACGGATATATCTTAATACCCTAAACACCGTGAACCACCACCCCCGTGATCTGAAAAACCACCGTGAACATCACCGCCAACAAAGATATTTGAATACCCTAAACACCGTGAACCACCACCACCGTGATCTGGAACAAAGATAGGAAAACACACAACTCAAATCTGGAAAAACCTCAAACGACTGACCTACCTACGAATCTGGAAAACCCTCAAACGATCAACCGCCGCCGCTATGAACCACTGCCGCCAGGAACCACTACCACCAACAAAAAGACACACAACAAACACACACACGATGGTGAGTGATCTACGAACACAACTCAGATCTGGAAAACCCTAATCTTGATTCAAACTCAGATCTGGAAAACCCTAATTTCGGTTCGAACTCAGATCTGGAAAACCCTAATATTGATTCGAACTCATATCTGGATATGACAATGGTGGTGGAGTGATGGTGACTGATTCAAACACGGTGGAGCGATGGTGGATCCGTGGAGTGGTGGTGGTGCCCGTGGAACCTTTTTAGAGAGAGAGGGGAAAGAGAGAGAAAAAACCTTTTTGGTTATGGTGGTTCACGATGGCGGTAGGACGATGGCTCATGGCGACGGTGAAGCAACGGCGGTGCGATGGTGGTGGTGGTGAGATTCTGGCGGTGGTGAGATGCTGGCGGTGGTGAAATGGGGTAGGTGGTTCTAGGGCGGCGGTTGGCAGAAACGTGTTGAGCAGAGAGAGAAGAAAGGAGTTAGAGTTTAGGGTCTTTGTTGCCACCTCATAAAATTTTTTTTTATATAAAATGACACATCATCAATTAAATGACATGTCATCACATGTTAACCGGTTACCTAAACATCCGGTTAGCATATACCCTTTTTTGAATAAATTAGAATTTAGGGTTCTTTCTTGGCCCGAAAAAATAGACATTACCTTTATTGGCAAATTTAAACATTTTAGTTAACTTTCTCGACAATTTGCCCTAGATAATAATATCGGAAACATGTGCATACATCTCTTTTCCAATTTACTTTTAATTTTTCATTCAATTATATATATTTTTCCACTAACACTCATATCAATACAATTATTCATCACATCAACATAATTTTTAAGATCTTATTAATTTTTTCTCTTCTTATTTTATAAATAGAAATATTTTTTCTTATATTAATATTATCTAAAAATTAACAAAAAGTTGATGAAAATAAAAGAAATAGAAGACAACGGATATAAAAACTATTTAGTGATATCGAGTCGCGCGAATAACATACCATTACATTTTTAAAAACATGTTACTAAACAAAAACTATTCGTCACCGTCGCATTGCGCGGGTATGATGCTAGTGTAATTATAAGATGTTTCCGTATTTATAAACATGTAATTAAGTAAATGATAAGACGATTAATATATCTTACATGAAGTGTGTGAAAACATTTAATAGATTCGGTTAGAAGCATATTTCTTGTATGGTCATATCTCATTTCATTAATAAATTAAATTTACATTTACTTTAAAAGTAAGAAAATGAAAATAAATAAACTTACCTATGAAACTATCATGTTCCCTATCGTTTGCACTTTGAGCAATTAATATTAATAGTAGATACATGAGATTTGCTAAAATGCGCCATTTTCATATATATATATATATATATATATATAAAACTAATTCAAGCTAATCTCAAAAACGTATGTTGGTGTAGTGATAAACGCATGCCAAACTTAAACCTCCATTTGGTCTGCAGTTCGAATCTCTACTACTTTTCTTCTATTTTTTTCAGCGCATAGAAGCTCCTCTCTCTTTTTATATCACTAGCATTGTACCCGCGCAATATGGCAGCGATAACAATAGTTTGTGCTCGCAACATGTTTGATTTAAAAAATAGGGTATATTATGTGTAAAATGCGGTGTTAGTCAACATATTCATGTTTTTTTCTCCTTTTTCTATTTTCTTTACTTTTTTTATAATTAACCATTTTATTAATTGTTAAAATAGTTTTTGAAAAACAATTAAAAAATATTATTATTAGATAATTAGAGTAAAAGATAATATAGTCTTAAAATTGTATTGATGTAAGTAAATTAGTCAAAATTAGATAAATGAAATAGTTGTTGTGATGTTTAATGATTTATTAAAATAATAGTTGTCTTAAATGAGTTGAGATAATAAAGGGAATGATTGATTAGGCTATTGTTTTAAGTGTTTGTATCTTAAGCATAAAAACTTGTACTACTTAAAATTAAGTAGTCTTAAAATTTTGAAGAGAGAGAAAGTTAAATGCTTTATAATGTAGTATATATTTTATTATGTTATTCTTCTTAGCGGATATATTAACTATATATATTTTTTTATTTTAAACTTATTCTTTAAAATTTAATTTAATTTAATTTCATTTTATATTATTTTCCTTTTCAAGTTGATATATTCTTTACATGTTTAACCATACTCTTAAAGAATAACATATTTTTTATTAGGAGGATGATAGGATTATAGATACGAGTAAAAATGATATTAATTTAATTTTTACAAACGCAACATAATTTTTTATGGTAAACATTGTTTCTTTTAAAATGATAATAACATGATTGTTTTAAAATTAGAAACTCTTTGACACAAATGAGGCATGTTGCTATATTTACAATAATAACTCTCGATTTTTTTTCGAAGGAAGGGAAATGATTTTGGATGGAAACCAAAAAAATATGTTATCGAGTTTCATTTAACGAAAAGCAACGGAGGAAAGGGAGAGATTTGGAGGGGGAGTGTATGCTTATTTTTAAACAATTATTACCCTCCAAAAAATGATTAGGCTTTGGAAGGAAAGATCTTTTTATTTCCTTTGTTTTCTTCTCCTTCAACTCGAGAATAGACCGTAGAAGCTTTGATTATCATTATCTTTTATATTATTTATGTACAACATATAATGCTATCTTCTTAACTCATACACTAACAATCTTAAGCGAAAGAAAATCGTAAAACGTAAAGATCCTTTTTCTTGTATGCGCTTTAATGAAAAGCTCTAGTTCTCACAAAAACACTAAAAATATAATATAATAAAAATGATAAACCTAAAACCATTTTAACAAGATCATATTTTACATGATATGAACTCCTTTGGTCATCTAGGATTTCTTTTTATAAAATAACTCATACCGGTATTCTGACCCAAAGTATAGTCCGATTTGGTTTACTAGATGCAATTGATCACCACCGTTTTCATATGCAACTAATCCTACATATTATGTGTTGGTAATTCTTTTTTGACTTAAAATATAGCTTCATTTGATTTGTATATTTTAGTCCAACAAATATATTACGCTTTTATGCATAATTTCTCCCAATGTTAATCATTAAGTTGTGTTTACACTTCCTTTATCAACTTATTGCATATATACTCTATACATATAGTCAGCATATAACATCCACAGCGAAGCGCGAAAGACGAACGCTCATTGAATACAATAAATTAGAAACCCTATCCCTTTTTGTAACCAGTCCCTACGACATATTAGTCCACAAACAAACCTATCTTCTAAATGAAAAAACAAAAAAATTCGTTTATTTATTGTTTTGTTTATTTATATGATCCGATAAAGTTGGACGAACAAACACAGATATAAAAATCCGTTTATATTCGTTTATTTCTTCATAGTCATAAATCGTTCATATTCGTTCGGTCGTTTACAACCCCTACTTCCGGTTTCCGCTTTGAATAGCTTCGAAAGAAAAAAAAATTATCCGTCAAATATTTTGGTGAAATTAAGAGACCACCTTTCACTTATAATGAGCAAGTTAAAGTATGTATATTGTAAATATTCTAGTCGTCTGGAAGATGGAAGTTCATTGGGTTATTCTGGAATTTGTCCTTCTTTTAAGGAAATTTGTTTCCTGTCTCATACGAGTTAGTATATCGATCGATCGCATAGTCTTATTTGTGAAGCCACAATTTCCCACCATTTGCTCAAGTTTAGCCTTCTAGTTTTGATTTTCACAATTATATATTGATAGATTGGATATATATATATAAACAGCTAGTCTCCCTAGTTCCGTATATATCTTCATAATAACAAATTTAAGCATGGAACCAAGATCAAGTTTGGATCAAAACAATGAATTTAGAAAATGTTACGAGTTAATTACACGAGGCGGGGAAGGTGAATTTCTGCAAACCGGGCATGTTCCTTTCAATCGTAGCCACTCATCAATGCATTCTGCATGAAAACAATGTCTACACTCAGGTATGCATCTAACTATCTCAGTAGCATTGTATTCCGACAGGCATATCGAGCATCCTGCATCTTCATGTCCTGGGAGACGTTTGCTTTCCCCCAGAACCACTTTCGTGTACGACTCAATGGTCGACTGGTCAAGACCTACCACCAAACCTCCGTGTGGATTGGCGGCGGTGGTCTCAGGTGTCACCGCGGTTGCATTATTTCTTGCAACCCAGTTGCCTACTCTTCTGGTGTCCCTGCATATATAACATGCCATGGCAATAGAGGCTGCTATCGCTGGTAGAGCAAGAGCTATAGATACGATTATCAAAGCTATCACCGTTTTCTTACCACCTGAAAACACAAATCAATTACAACATGTTAGATTTGATAAAAACTAACATCCGAGAAACAAGTTTGCTATGTGATGCAATTAAAGAATAGCAAGAACATCACACAAAGACTTAATTCATGTGGTTCGACTACAGATGCTTCGACCTACATCAGATACTTTCCAATCGCTAATTTCAAATCAATGCTTTAATAAAACTAATCAAGATTATCAAGTTTGTCTTACCCTTTTCGGTATTTCTGAAGCAAGAAATTTCTTGGGTAGTGGTATTTCTGTAGCCACAAGTCCCTCCAACCGCTACACATTCTTGACAATTAGGATTATCCCATGTCAATGATATATCCATATTTAGATTAGATGTAAGTCCCTCTTGATCTTGATACCACGAGACCGGACTCGAGATAGAACCAATGATCCTACAAGCGGTCCGGTTAGCCATTGCTAAAGCAAAACTCACAGAGGAAGTAGCTAAAGTGGAGTATGTAGAATTGCTGAGACAACCAACAGTGATGTAACGGGCCCTTGTGACCTCAACCGGGCATATCAAAAGCGTGTAGTTTCGGGTTGGAGTGTTTGAAAAAGGAGAGCCTGAGAGGTCTAGAGTCAACCGCCTAGCTGCAGAACAACCTGATGGATCATAAATCTGGACTACTTGAGATCGATAATCGATGCTCCTTACGGAAAAATCTCCTGAATTTGGGAGGTTTAGTAGCATCATTCCTTTCCTGTTGCAATATAGATTGAAGCCCGGGTAGCCACACACCTCGGGTTGTTGACCCAACACACGAAAAGGGAACAGAATTGAATATGCATTCGGGCCGCAGAAAGAAAGTGGGCAGTCATATGATGGTGCTGCTGATGAAGGAGGAATTAGAAGATGGAGTGTTATTAGGATTAGGATGAGATGAAAGAAGACCTTGAGATCCTCCATTGATGTTCAAACCAAGAATGGAAACAGAGGAGGTTAATGTGATAATGAGAACATCATTTTACTAAATCAACAAATTTGACTTTTTTCAGGTCAAATGTTTCTGGCTTTTTGAACCTATAAACAGCTAGGCTACATTTGTTTATAATTAACAAAAGTCAATGGCAACTCCCTTTGTATTTTGAATAATAGTCAACTGGTTACTTGCATAAAAAATAATGTAGTTTGGAGACATGCTTTCACATTCTTATGTCATTTTTATTTTTGGTTACTTGAATTATCATTGATGGAGTCATGGAGATCAACAAGCAGGTTGGTTTCTGAGTTTTGGTTTCTTATCTTCTTCATCATACCATTGTTCTGCAATATGAATCTGATTTTTTCAAGCAAAATCAAATTCTGTTTATTCAACCTGCAACTTCCTTCAAGAATCTGTTCTTGAATTGTCGAAAGTGATGTTTACGTATACGAATTTAAAGTCAACCAATTAGCATGTAGAAAATCAAACATTTTTTGGTCATGATCTTACTATTCTAATTGACTATTTATTTATCTGGTTTGATTTTCAAGCATGAAAGATGATAATTAACAAGAAATAATAGTGAATGTAAATAAGCAGATGGTGACTGAAATATATTCTTAGCCTTAATCAAGAGATTTCAAAGTCTTTGAAAGAGACATGCGATAGATAGGTACGGAGTATTTGACTAAAAAAATTTCGATATTTTAAAATCCTATTCATCCCGGTTACTTTAGTCCATTGCAAGAGCTTCCCATATCGATTAGGTCATGATGGAGGAAGACCCATTCATTTAGTAACAACGCCTTTTTCATGATAACACCTTATATTAAAACATAAAAAACTTAAATGATTGGATTGATCAATATATTTAACTCAATCACCGAAAAATAGTGTCTTTGCTACACCTGTGATAAAATGACTCGGTCTGAAGCCTAATAAAGATGATCTTTTACTCACATTCTACTTTTGAATTTTCAAAGTTTTCCAAATTACAAAAGTTGTTCTTATCTTTGATCATAACATTTGTTTAATCTGTTGAAGTCATCTAAGAAATTTTCATAAGAGTTTAAGTCAAACTACAGTTTAAATGGTCTAGCTTATAAGAAGCATATGATCTAACGGCTCAGAGAATGTATACATATTATATTATCATGTTTAAAGCACAAACTACCAAATAGCAGTAGCTCTTAAGTGGATAAATTGGATGCCAAGCGAACGCGTTTCATAAATTGGCTTATGATTTCGTTTGGAATCTAAAACGCCAAGCATTATCGAACCAAATATGATGCTCAACCAAACCATCCGTAAGAATCTAGTCATCCTGTATTATAATGTATTTATGGAATAATTACTGAGTAAGTCAATTTGAATGTTAAGAGAAAACTGGAACCCAATAGGGGTGGTTTAGATTGTGGTTCTGGCAACTGAACTGAGTCGATTAAACTTATAACTTTTGACCATCACAATTTTCAGATTTAAGTGTCAGTAAGACTTCTTTCTTAAATATCAAAGAAAAATGAAACGTGGTGTGGTAATTAATCATGCTGCTGAGATTTCAAGTGTACAGTTCTTTGCATAACAATTTACAAAATCTTCATTTAAGAGAATGTCTGTATCACTCTACTGAAAAAACCTTTATCTTTCTACTAGATACTATTTAATTGGTGTCCTTTGAAGAACCAAGTAATATCCTCTACGGGCAAAAATGAGTATCCGACTCCTCATAATACATTTCACAAACTTCTCTTCTTGTCATTCCGCTTATGGTGTGTGTGTCTCTCTACTTTGTTTTCTCTTCTTTGTGTGTGTGTGTGGGGGGGGGGGGGGGGTGGTGGGGGGGGGGGGGGGGGTGTGTATGTAGATGGCTGTTTATTATCTGTGGTACTGACTATCAAGATTCATGAGGTAGGTCAATCCTGACCTTTACATAAGAGTGATAAGGAGTGATTGCTTTGCCATTGGTATTCAAAGCAGTTGTTGAGAGATACGGATGGACACTATTTCGCCAGTGTCTCCAGAAGTCATTACATGGTATTTTATGTGAAGGCCTGATACACAATACAAAAATGAACCAGTTTATGTCTGTGTGTATATATAATTTTCATTGTTGAGGAAAAAGCAAAAGTATGAGGGGAATTTGACAATCAAACAGAAATTTGTTAATGCAAAAGACAATTTGAATGGCTATTTTACCTTCATTTTCTTGTAGGTTGGTGTTGATAGCAACCGCATGGTAAGTTACCATAGATTTCGGCTGCCAGTCATTCGGGGCCCCCACCCATGACTTGAGATTAAACAGATCTGGGCAAAATACAATCTAAGTTGCATTGATTTATAATTCACCAAGAATTGAATTACTTTGATTGCAGCATGAGTTATGATAAAGTTATAAAGTCAGAAATCTCATGACTTGTGGGATTAATTTGTACAGATTCTTTACCCTAAGTTTTAATCAATTGAATTAGAGACTTGATAAAAAAACAGCATTTACCAGCTGTGGATGAACTCCTGAGATGCTTGATGTCAAAAATGCCACCTGAAGCACTGTCTACATGTTTTCTGATATCATGAGATCCTACCAGCTTATACTCCCAGCTTCCCTTCTGGTACCCTTCAGTGAGGAACAGCTCCACATGTCTAGCATCCAGTACTTGCATTGTTCCTGCAAGAAATATAACACATAATTGAGATAATAGTGGCAAATAGCCTTGATTTGTTCTTGTCTTGACCGATTCTAATGTCAAGTCTGTTTATAAGTGTTTTCTCACCATCACATGTGTTCAAGTCACAAACTGGGCACCGAACTAGCTGTAAATCTGAACATAACAATCCATTTGGGAGAATAAGAAAAGGAGAGTTGATTTAAGTAACAATGAACAATGAACAAACTTTGAATACTTTTTAGATAGTATTGCAAGATAGTACCTGCTATCCATATTCCAGTTTTGATGTTATGCAATGCACAAGACCCGTAAGAGTTCAACATATTTTGCATGGTATCTTCATCTGGAAGCTTTGAAGGGCAGATAAGATTCTCCATGAGGAATGCATCTGATGACTCGAAGCAAAATGCACCAATTCTCATCCAATCTGGTACACAAATTAAGAATGAACAAGAAAACTATGTGTCAATAGATCCCTGAGTACCAGAAATTAATAAGAGGACAATCCATGCTTACCCTTCTAGTTTATCCGTTATTTTTAATTTAGGGAACTCAATAAATTTTTCTGATTTTTCCTTCTTTAATTGTTGTAATATCGACATTTTTTATATGTATAGTACCAAGGCATTATGCTATGTTCCTATGGTTAGAATGATACTTTTGTCTCCTCTAAGATCTCAACAATGTAATAACCGATAAGCACTAGTACTGTAATACATGACTGAATTAGATCTGCAATGGGCCTCCCACTTACAATTTTCTAGCATAGTTTCTGAGTGGTAGGTACAGTGCAGATTAAAAGTTACAGTAAGGCGGCTGCATATTGTATTGCCAATGGCAAACATACTAAAAATTGTACTTTAGAAATAACATTATTGTGTCATATACAAAGAAGTTTTATTATTATGTCTCATTGTTCTGTAAGATCAACAACATCTATATAGTACCCAAATGTACTTTCTGAAATCAAACATTGGACTCGCATGACAAGAAGATCAAAAGTTGAACTATAGAAGTTGACATTTTAATATCCGATATGCAACAAAGTCCTATTATTAAGCATTGCTGCATTGCAAGATCAACCAAATTTATATATTAAAAATATTCTAAATAAATTTAAAGGTTACCAATATGCTTCTCCTTCTGACGAAAGGCATAAGAATGGCTTCCACCTGCATGATTAGTCATTGATGGTATAATTCTCTACGAAACTATGATATGTTCAATGTAAAGCATAGTGTCGGAAGTTTGTGTTTACCAAAAGCTGAAGCATAAAGCTTGATCCATTTAAATGCTGTTTCAGAGCAATCAAGGACCTGAAGATCACGCAAACAAGCGAATTTCCAAACACTATTGTCCATTAAAGCGCTAAGAAACCATTTGCTGGTTGCTGCCAGCATCACCAGAGACTTCCCGTCCAAATACTTGGCTATTTCAGTCCATATGTCCTCGTCATACCTACTTCCATTCAAATGAAAAGCAATATAGCATAGATGAAGCTAATTAAGTACCATGAAGGTCCTTCAATGTATCATTAGAACACACTCACAAACAGAGGTACAGGAATCGTATACACACACACACACCAAATTCAGAAATCGGCACATACTGAAACGATAGTTTCTGACGGAACTCATATCTATGTAATCCTACAATGTAAACACACACATCTACGACTGTAGCTCAACTGATCATTTTTTAGTAGGTACGTTAATCGTGAACTCACCGAGATTCAAATAAATCGGAGAATGTTGATATAGATTAAGGCTCATTGAGATGATAAATCAAATTCCGATCTGGATTTTTGAAGTCAACTTGAAATTTTAACTTAATTAGCTAACAAGGACTATAAATTGACAGATATTGAGCATTCTATAGAACACCAATCAAACAGATAAACTTCGATCATAAGTATACAAACTCTAAGCACAAAAAAAATGCTCAAATTGACGAAAATGAGGAGAACCTAAGCTCAAAAACACGAACAGAAATATGAGGAGATGATATAATACCATGAGAATGAAGCGAGAGGTGCAGAAGAAAAACGAGGAGACGCACAGCTGCAAATCGATTTGGCTCCACGAAACCGTTTCCCCATTCTGAAATTAAAATTGAAATGGAAATCTTCCAAGGAGATTTTCGAACTGGATTTTGGAAATGAGTTGGCTTATATATATCCTAACGCGGGAAGATTCAGCATGAGCAGCTGAAACGAGGTACACCGTTGAAACTTAAAATAATGAATCAGTTACCTTACAAAGCAATTTTGTTGGGTCATATCCAACCCGGCCCAATTACTCAAAGTGAAGTTGTGAAGTGGCGATCGGTGAATTCACTGTTTGTTATTTGAGAATGATTTAAAATTTTAGGAACTTAAGTTTTTTAGCTTCTTGAAACTTATTTTTTGACCGTACAAATTACAAAGTTACAAGCAAATTTTATTATTTTAATTTACTTGTGATTTTTTTTTCTTTACCATGGCTAATCATTATGAGTTCGGATCAAATGAGTCAAAGTTTCAGGTATTGTGTTTACGTCGATCATTTTCTGCCAATCTAATTCTAACCCAACTTTGTTTTGTTCCGTTTGCGTTAGCCCTCTTCATGTACAAGTCGTAAATCATGTCAAGAATTGTGCGTGTTACTTGAGTACTTGAGTCCATACTAGAATAACTCGTCCCATATGGACAAAGGTTGAAAAGAAATCTAATAAGGGGAGTTTATTAAACACATACTATATTGATAGATGAATGAAACACCTTATAAGTTCAAAGGTTATGGATTATCAATAACAACCATTGTTTTAAATTGATTTCAGAGTCGACCCATAACTTTGGAATGTGGCATGTTACAGATGGTATCCAAGTCATTGTCCCCCGGTTATAGTGAGTACGAGACTAATTCAACTTCCGAGTTTGGATTATGGGTATGTTAGGCTGACAAGGACTTCAGGTATTTAAGTGAGGGAGTTTTTAACAACTCGTATTACATAGACAAAAGATGAAAGGGAATCTAAATGCGGAAGCTTATAAATTTAAAGTATAAACTATCGACAACTTCAACTATAGTTTTAACTTTTAAGTCTATTTCGAAGTTATTGTATCAGTCCTATAACTTCGAAATACACACTCACACACACCTCTTTTTTTTCTGGGTTGTTTCTGTGCATCCGCTCCTGACCAAAGTAAACAAAAAGGTATACCTTAAAAATACAAAACTAAATAAGGTTGTTTCATGCTTACAATTAAGAAAAAGCGACTAGGTTTGTGTTAAGTACTTGACCAAACAGAGCCAAGATCGAACCTACATGTTGACAAAATACGTTTTTTTTAAGGAAAGCTGGAACTCGGTTCACATCTGGTTCAGGTTTTATAAACCCATAAACATACATAATTTCAATTTTTCAACTTAGAGAGAAGATCAAGAACTGGTACCAAAACAACTTATATGATAAAGAAATACACTTAAAATTGATGTTTATTCCCCTAAAAAGAAACAGGAAAGAATGATCTGTCAGATATACATGTAATGAAACTTGTAAGTTCTTCTAATGCCTCGAGAGAACGGTTTACGCTCTCTGTAAACTCATATTCTGATGCCTTGAGAGGAGGGTGTATGTGCGATTGTATAAAAATGGTAATGTTAATGTATGCTGTTGGTATAAAACTAATTCATGAACTTCAGACAATTGGGGGCTCTACACAAGCAAGGTACTTTAAGTTCATCTTGCTCATCTCGATCAAATTTGTAATCATACCTGTCAACAAAAAGTTAAGAGATTAAAGGGATAGAAAGGCGATATTAGTTGACCTGAACCCATAACCTACTGATCCTCAAAAAGCTCGGTTTAATTAGAAATGGGACACACAAGCATGAATGAAGAATGTAAAAGATACGAGCTCAACAGCTGAACCCTTATGTGACACGAGGTGAGATTGAGAACATACGTTAACTCATCGCCAGCTGATACATTAGTTTTGGCTACAAGAACTATTCGACTCTCGCCTGCACCCATGCTCAAAATCCTTGCATAGCAGTTCGGCATGCACTGCAATGATATATCGTCACTCATTTGTGTTATAGATAAAATAAAATCTAAACATCTAGGTCCAGTTTGTTTCACCGTAATGTGAAGGAATGTAATGGAATTCCGTTGTATATTGCGTTTGGTAACATTATTTGGAAAGAAATTAAATTCTTTGAAGTATTAATATTCCTTTAGGTAGAGGAATTCCATTCCATAACTAACATGGATGGAATTAAAATAATTTCCATTCTTTTGCATTACGGTGAAAAAAACGGGACCTTAGTATCACAAAAGCAAAGGTATGGTTCTGTACAAATGGACAAAAGATGATATAAATCCTCTGGTCAGAACTTATTCCATCCATAATAGAGTAGGCACACAAATGCACACTAAATATGTTCATGAGATATACTAAAAAGGGTTAGTTTTACAACCAAGCTCAAATGTTGCACATGTAAGGATAGAGCATATGTTTTCCATTTTGAAACTTTGTTTCACAGTCAGGATAGGGACCATACCGAATGATTGATCAATCGAGCTATATTCCCCTTGTTAGTGGCGTCAATCACCATGTCATCGCTGACCTTAAAGAGCTGTAGAAAAGCATAGTTTAGTTACAACAAAAACTTCATTATCCATGAAAATTAGGACATAACATACATCATATACATTTATACATATCGACTCCTTATCACACAAAACAAAACATTTGAATTAATATACTACTATACTAGCAAGAAGAATGATCAAAAAGAGTTCTGTGACTCACATAACAATCTTTGCCTTCAGACCTGTACCGCACCTCCCTCAAATCCGCGACACTCTGCCTCACCTGCTCACCACGATATTCCAGCACCTGTGCACCCACCAAGAAATATATCAAACATCCAAAAACAAATTTAAAAAGATAATGTTATTCTATGTATGTATTAAACATATACAAAGGATGTCTTTTATATCGAGTATGATTACCTTCTCAGTTAAAAACAATCACGGACAAGCAGACATGGAAATTGAACTCATTTTGAGTAACATGAAATGTGCAAAGTTTGACACATAGTTTAGGAAAATGTTTAAAATATCATCCATTTAGAGTAACAGTGATGAAAGAAACATAGGTAATCATAACTGTTATAATTTTTATATCCAGATTCCAGAGGGAGGAATTTTAAATACTTAAATGTTAATAAGAACACTAGAATACAAATTTCAACTACTGGAAAATACCAAACGGGTTATTATATGTACATAAATATAGTGACAATTAGAAGCTTATCTTAGCTTTTAATTTAGTTTCTTATGAATATCATGCCTACAATGGAGTTTTCTTTTCTAGAGTTAAGGATCGATGCAAGTACCATTTCTCCTTCTAGAATCTTCCGTCGTGCAAAGAGACCCCATCCATGTATTGCAGATTTACCAAAACAGACACGATGCTTTTCTGTCCTCTGAATTGAAACAGATCAATTAGAAGACCATAAAGGTCAAGAAAATAAACCTGATCAAGGGATAGGGTATACCAACCAGTAAGCAATCAAGTTTTTCCTTCAATGTAGAGAACCTATCCAAATCTTTAGCTTCCTGCAGATAACAAACAAGCTAAATAATTCACTAGTAAAGAGTGTACATTTTTGCCATAATTTTAAAAAATTCCCTATTTTGCCCCTTCTCCTTGGGTAAGAGGTGAAATTGGGAAATCTAAACAATCTGGAATCTTTATTTATCACAAGTACAATGTTATTTTAAAACAATTGATACTTTAGATTGTTACAACTAACAAAGTCAATCACTTGCGAAGTTTTTTGAAGTTTCACATTAATTAAAAAGAACTACTAAAATGGTCCTCTTTTGTTCTTTCAAAAACTAAGAGTAAGAAAACAAACACTAACTAGACTTTTATAAAATACAATATGTTGAGTTGGTGATTACTGTGTGTGAGTTTAAGCAATCTATTGCATCAACGGAATGCTGGATTGGCCTCATTAACCGATGGAATATTGCCTCCTTTACACCATTCTGAAAAGAAAGAACGCGTAACAAGTGAATACCTTGGTGAAACAGAGCGATCACGAATAATAATATAAGGGAATGACATATTTAAAGTGATCAACCTTGGTACTTGATCTTCTGTAAATGCGACACCTGGCAGCGGAGAGTGGTTTGGACCCATCATTCTCTGCCATTGATGAATCAGAGAGTTCCACTTTGGGACACACTAGGCGCCTTGAACCCCTAAAACTCTGTTTCTGATGCTGCTTTCCAAGCAACCTCTTTGCACAAAATACCTCAGAAGACGTCTTGATGACGATACCAGTATCTTTTGGGGTTCTGCATCAAATCAAGTGAATAACACGTCTTTAGCAACAAATGATTACTCTCTTTTTGTTCAGTTTGATATCTAGTATGTTTATTTAAGCACAACTTTCTGGTTCTACAGTGATCCTGAGATTTACCTATGGACTATGATGGTGAGCACAGTTTATGCAAAAAAAAAAAAAAAAGAATCACATAAAGTGCAAAAAGAAGCACAGATCAAAACAAAGAGAGCATTACCTATGAAAAGCACAGTATGGAGTCCATTTGGTGTTGTATACCCCGTCTTTTTCTGATGAATGCAGCTGCATATTTGAAGGAAGATAGTGAGAAAACAAGTGTCGTGATTCTAAAATGATTTCTTTCCAAAAAAGAAAGGAAGCATAAAATTATGTAAGATACTATAAGAAACTGGTTACTATAAGAAAAAATGTTCAATAGAATTAGTGGTATCATAATACCTCGAGTTAAGTCCATAAAAATATTTGATAAAGCTAAAGGCTACTATAAGAACATACCTCAACACAATACCCGGCTCTTGAAGCACACATTGCATGAAAGTAAGTAGTACATTTGCAACACTGTATGCATGAACCATGAACCTGTTTGCATATGACACATGCCTGACCCAAAAAAAACAAAGAAAGAAGGTAAAGGTAACAATTAGATGATATCGTCTGATCAAGTTATCTTTTCAATGAGGATATCCCTAACCTTCACAAAAGAGTCAGGTGGAATTCGAAGAAGTCCAGTTGCAGGCTCCATTTTTTCATCACTTACAAACGCAACTTCAGGCCGAAACCATGCACAGATGACATGAACCCACAAAGTGTCAATATCTGTTGGCTTCAAAGCACCGCCTGTGGAAACCAAGTACAACAGAAGACACAACATTTACAACTAATGATCACGATTTCATGGGTAACCTACCAGTGTGGCAGTGTCAAGATGGGCGGGTTGGGCTAAAGGGTCATTTTGTGCGGACAGAAACAGGCTGAGTCAGGTTGGGTTGGCCTGTCAACATTTTTCCATCCGTTCTTTTTATATGTATAAATGTATAATGTGATAAATATGATCACGGAAAAAAGGAAAAAAAAACATTACTACAACAATAAAATGATTTAGCAGATTATAGGCATTATAAAATACTTTGGGTGAACCGTTCCCCTTTATTTGACCCATTTGAGATCAAGCACAACAACCCAAATAAACCCATTCATAAGTAAAGGGCTCGAAATAGAGACATTTAAGATGAATAAATGAAAAGAAAATGACATGCCTTTAATAGGGCAGAGGCAACACTCTCTCTTGACCTCAGGCGTTTCACATGCTCTACAAACCCAAGATGTAAAATCTTTGATATCTCTCACACCATAACATTCTTGATGAACAGCTATTTGACATCTGATACAAGGGACAAAAACAACAAAGTATTATTATACTTAAATTACTAACTTTAGTTAGGTTTGATGCTATTTAGTAACGTAAAAACATTAGGAAGACCTGTTGCAGATAATAATTGTGTTGGTGTCATAATCCTCGTCCCACCTACAGATGGCACATCTTTCAGTAGTCCACTTTGCATTGACAGGCTCGTACTGCTCTGTGGTTTTGGAAAAGTTTATAGATATTATAGTAATTGACTTTCAGCTCCCACACAAACAACTGTTATGCAAATCTTTAATCTTTAATATATATAAAAAGAGAAGGGTTTATAATGTCAGCATTCCATTTCAAGCATTTTATCACCAATCATCCGCATTTATTTCCTAAAATGGTTGACAAACAAAGAGTTCCTTACATCAAAAGTCTTACTCCATAAAAGGGGATTTGGGCGCGGATCCTGAGAATAAAGGGTTACACGACACATCAAAGGGAATTGTTGAAACAATCATCCTAACTTCTCTTCTCTCTTCTATTTGACCCGTATTTGAGATATGAAAAAGTCTCATACCCGATTGTTCGTTCACAGGATATAAATACAGAAGACGTCCATTTAAACTCTCGCTTTCTTCCACATGTTTAGTTTTATCCTTAGCCCAACTTAACAGCCCACTAATCTCAATTGATAATTGTGTTATTTAAGCTATTTAAACACCAATTCCTACTATTATTCGTTTTCAAAGGACAATACTTACTCAAGTCTACATTCCATTGGTATCAATGACACATGCTTTTCCAAAGCTATAGTAACTACAGTGCAAAAAGATGGGTTCACGTTCTAAACAACGTCAAAGGTGAATTTGATCATTGTATCATTAATTTCAAGGTAATTCTTATGTGGAAATCATTCTTCAATGACATTCCAAGAAATCAATCCAGCTTTGACATGATGCTAATGGACGAAAAGGTAATCTTAAAAATATATCATTTTTAAAATATCATTAACTTTTTCATATTTTGTATTACTTTAATTAAACAGGGTTACAAGACTATTGCAACCATTAGAAAGACGTTGCTTGGTACGTCCGAGTCTCGGTTAAAAGAAGGTGGTTTTTATATAATTTCAAACTATGTATGCAACCATTATATTTATATGCTTTACAATTGTTTAACTATATATATTACTACTGCGTTACACCATAAACGTGTAAAACTTAATTTAACTATCTCCCAATGTATTTACACGAGTCATTAAGCTAGTAAGGAATAATAACAAAAGTGAGAACTAACACATAAAAATGATTACCATGAAGAAATGAGAACAACTGTTTTTCATCTAAAGGTACAGCTGAAGCGATCTTTAAAGTATTATCATTATGCCCTGAAAGCTGCAATATTGGAAGTTAATATAGATAAAAATAGAAAACATCAGTAACAATATTATACAAGAAAGTGGTACAAACCATTTTCTCCAGCGGTATCATTGAATCCTTCACTTTAATGCTGACCTTCCACTTTTTTGCTCGCGAACCTGTATGGCGTTCCCATTCACCAAGGGTTTGCTTTCTTGTTCCACATGAACCACACTTACATTCGACCCTAAGAGAAAATGAAACAGAGATATTTCAATTAATTCAAAGTAGAGGAACACGTAATAAAAGCTAGCAACATGGCATAAACAAGAATAAAAACTGCAATTACAATTTTAATATCAGCTTAGGTCTTACAGATGAAGTTTTGTATAATAAATCCCTTCCATGCCAGTACAAATGACACTTATTTCGTCAGGCAAAGAACTCCGGTCCCTACTCTCAGTAGATCTGTTGGACATATATGACATCATCACATATAAATCAAACAGAATACTATAAAAACATCAATATAAATTTGGTTTAGTTCATCAAATTGTATCCAACTTGTCACGTATTGCTATTGTGTGTGTTGGCCATTAAAACTTTCTATTGTATGTATCGAATATTTAATTTGTCTCTATTGTGTGTATTAAACTTTTTATCGTATGTACTAAACTTATACATTTTTTCCTTTTTTAAGTATCCAAAATACATACAATAGCAACAAATTAAAAGTTTGATACACACAATAGAAACTTTTAAAGTTCGATACAACACAATAGCAAAACGTGACAAGTTGGATACATATTGGTGAACTGAACTCTATAAATTAAATACCTGAGTTTTTTTCCTGGTCTATTTACAACTGGTTGGTCAACCACGGATTCACCTTTACATTCTGGACAGTAATAGTCCATCTCCTCCAGATCCTTCAGATCATATATACATATATAATCATGTAAGATAAAGACACAATGTATAAATATCATTAAAAAATCAGATAAAGACCTTGAAGACATTGCTGGAAACATCAGCGCATTCTGCATGTACCCATACGTTACAACGATCACAGCATATCTAGACAAAGTACAACCAAACAAAAAGTTAGATGCTATTCATTAATAGAAGATAACCAAAATTACCTAAATTATGTCATATAATCTCACCCAATCTCCACCATCAGAAAGATGCCAAATCTTCTTACAAATGCCACAATATTGTTTTGATTTCTGTAACTGCAATAAGAATGTTTGTATTTTAAAATGAGAGTGCAAGAAAGGATAATAGGTAATGAAATAGTGAGGCGTGCCGTATAACGGCATAGACCTTTGAGCAATGTTCGCACAATGCCTTCTGTTGAGAGGTTATCCCTTTGGCTTTCTTCATTGTTTTACTAGGAAAAAACACACCACATCCATCACAAGGTTGTTTATCCTTCTTAATATAGACATTCTGCAAAAGGATATATACCCATCAATTGATATCATATTTCTAGGAATCATTACCATTAAATCTGTAAGGAAATCACCAAATCCCGCTGATATAGGATCATCTACATAAGAGCCAGGCAAGATAACGGAAATGCAAAGCATAAAAAAAATATAAGTCGTTTAGTCAAAAGGATCACCTACTTCCATCGCCGCACTAACGAGTCTATTATTAACTTTGTATTAGGGTTATACAATTATAAAAAATATACTTATAAGTGGAGAAACGGGCCAAAAATATCCATATTTTTGGGCCCATAATCTGAATTTACCTTCCAGGGCCCTGCCGTGGAAAACCTTGCGATGTTGTCCCCTTCACTCTCACAAGGGCACAAGTATAGTCGATGTATGAATATTGGGCAATAGAAAGAGTCACATCTTAACAAGAACTGAATCTAAGATTCAATATATACAAATACAAATAACTTCATAAACACCACCGCTCCTTTGGGTGAAGCTGCTACCTAATTAAACACAGTATGAACTATGAAGTAATACCTAATACAACTAACTGTCATATTGATATTAATCACTGTGTTTTAAAAACAAATAAGCTCATGAGAAGTAACAAGACCCTGTTTAGATAATCATGTCAAGTAACTACCCTATGAATCAACTTCTAATTATGGCGGTAAATCTTAGCACTCTGTCTCGTAATCTTACTATCTTAGCACTCTATGACTCTATTCATGAACAGCAAAGTTTTCACTGAATCTACTCTTTTCTAGTCCTTTGTGACTTTGTCTTTCCAACTGTCATACAGTTGCAGTGTGATAGCATAGTTGTGGTTTAATGACGCCAGTTGTCTAATAGGACAAAATTGCATACATCGCCGTTTGGTTCACTTTTTTCTTGGTTTGCATGCCATTTATGACGTTTTGGTATATATTGTTTTTCACTCCTGAAACTTCATGTTGCAGCAGCACCCAAAAATTAAGCAAAGAGTAAAAGCACTAATTTGGACTCAAAGAGTACTGAAAAAAAAACAAAAAAAAACACGGACACAGGGCTAGATGACTTCAAAATGGTTTCATCTTCTTTCTGATAGTTAGTCTCGTCATTTACATACTTTCAAAAACATCTATGTAAAATTAACCTAATCAAGGCTTTTGGGTTCATTGTTGGTGCTCAGTCACCTGAGCTCTAAATACAAATTCTAATGCCCAAGAGCATAACCATATAATACAAATGGGTAAGAACTTATAGAAGAAAAAACATCTGCAACAACTTACCTGCTTACGGCTACAAGACTCCTGAAGCTGCTCTGAAAGAGTAGCCACTGGGCTGTCAACAACATCAGGTGTGGTAGAACGTTCCTCCTTGTCTACATAGCCTGTATTCAAATACCCATTTTCTGCTAAGAACGCCTCTTCTATTGCCATACGAAAATCATCTGGCTTGCAGCCATATAATTGAGTCTGTCCCCGAAAGCTGGGCAAAACTAATTTGGTTAAAAAAATGATTGGCTACTTAAAGACATAGCTCATAGAGACATAGGCATCATCGCAATAAGCATTACAGTACACACCTTTCCATACATTCTAAAAAGGGAAATATCATCCCATCCTTCACCCATGCGTAATCCTAACATCATAAGAATGTAATTAGACCATTGATTATTTTACAAAATACACGTTTACTATAGTGTTTCCCGTAAGAATATTAACTAATATATCATATGCATCATCACAAATATTATATGAAAAAATAGAGGGGAGAAACAAAAAAGTTGAAGCTAGGAAAAAAAAGACTACCCTTTGACCTCTCTTTGAATACCCATAAAACATCACGCAAAGAGTGCCAGGAACACAAGCCTTCAGTACAGATTTAGGAGCTTCTTGTAGTGGGTCGATCACGATGGCTGGCCAATCTGGGTAGCGATTTGAGCATTTTGCCCACACAATATCCCCCCTAATAAAGTTATGAAGTCCATAAAACCCCTTCTTCTTTTCATTCTTGGTCGTGTCTGTAACCTTTTCATGGAGTTTATCAACTTTATTACCAAATAAACGCTGTTTCTTGTGTGTCAATTCCCTGTCAGAAAATGGATTTCCGCGCTTCTTCAACCCTGTAACTGAATCAGTAAACCGCGAAGGACGAACAGCAACACGACCTCGCGACGATTTTAGCAGCGTTACTGAACCCAAATTCGACTTCAATTTACCAGGTATATATGGAACGCCGGTGCGCCAAGAATTAACAGCATTGTTATAGTCCAAAAATCCATCATCATTGCTAGAACTTGCCACAAATTCAATGTCTGAATGATAATCAACTTCCGTTTCTTCGCTATCTACTTCCTCTAATTTGCAGCGTTTAACGTTGGGCATTTTGGATCTCACCGTCTGTTTTATCATCGTCGTGATTAGTAACAAAGCGTGCTGATTGGGAACACCTTTTCATACCAAATCAAAACCCTAAATTCACACCAACCTCTTGACCAACGAATGAAAACCGTCTAAACGATACATTCAGATGGCCGAACGTAAATTCCTTGCGACCACCGAAAGATCAGAACAATCAAGAACGGAAGACTTCCCCAATCGATCCAACGAACCCAGTTCATCCGATTCTACAATTTCCGAATCAAACCGCTAAAATTGACGATTACTCAGTTTATCCGCGAAGAATCCCGCCAACTCGATTTAGGAGAGATTGCCAACCGAGAACAAGAGAAACCTTAATTGTTAGAATCCAATAGCGAAAACAACACAAAACATGCGTTTTAAATCAATCTTTGATTCTGCGACAGGGCTTCAGAAGGAAATCCCGAACTTTTTCTGGGGAAACAAGAGCATTCACAGTGAAAATTTCAAGATTAAGAAATTAGAGCTAAAACTAACAGGAACAGAGAGTCCTTCGTGATTGCTTGTGTTTGTGCATTTATATGTTTTCAGGCCTCAGGGGAAGACGGTGTAGAGAACGAATTGAAAGTAGCAGTTGGATGAAACCAAACGATCTGCTTTATCAGCCTTGAACATGAAGACTAGTTTTTTCTTCAATTTTCCTTCGTTTGAAATTCATCATGTTATTTCTTTTGTTATATTTTTAAGGGGAAATCATCCGTAATGTTAACATTACGCAACTTAGGTGATGTTACACTCACAATCTACTTTAATGAAGGGTAGTTTAGTCATTTCAGTATATACTCATTTAAATGATTTGTGAGTGTAACATCACCTAAGTTAGGTGATGTTAACATTACGGATCATTTTCCCTAATTTTAAAGGTAATATAGTCAAAATAAAAAAAACTAGTTTCTTAATTTTAATTAAATAAAATTAACATAGCTTTAAATCATTTGATTCCTGGAGTTCAGAAAAATTAAACTTCACAAACAAATTAATAAATTTGTATGGCAAGGAAAATAATAGTTACGGTAAAATTATAAGAAGTGTTGACACGGCCTAGTGTTAATTGAGGTAGTTTTATTTTTTTCTAATTTTAAATTTCTATAAAATTATATAAATCTATAAAATAAAAATAAAACTAAATTTCAATAAATACATTAAATAACATTACTCTAAAATTATCATAAAGAAAAAATCACACTAAAAAATATTTTTTTTTAAAAAGTGTATCAACTGAATGAAGTATATATGTAAAAAAAATATGACAAGTTAATGACGGATTTTTGTACTTTCTTTGGCGAGAAGGACCGGGTTCAACTACTGGTTAGATTTAGTGTGTGGTTGTTGTAGTTGTTAATGTTGTAATTGTTGAGATTATCAATTCACCATTTGTTGTTAAAATTAATTAGTACACCATTTGGTTGAAATGGTATTGGTTGAATACAACCAGTTGTGTAACACCGGGTTTCACGAGCTTAAAATTAGCGTAAATTAAAACTTTATTTACACAAAAGGTTTGCAGCGGAACAAACCACTGAATACATATTAAGTACTGTTTATCGACTTGGCGATTAAAACAACTAATCAAGCCAAGTCCCAAAATAAACCAGTGTTACCACAACGTACTGACCATCATCACAAATATCAGAGTTAACTACAAGTGTTCCAAAAGATATGTACATAACAACACTACCCCAAAGCAACCCGCCTCGTCAGGCCATCTGATCACTAACCTGCGAAAAGGGAAATATCACGAAACATTAGCTACACTAGCTAGTGAGTACAAGTATCACATAAGCACCAATAAGCATGCTATCACGTCACAGTATGACACACAATGCTAAGCTATCACATAGCGGTGTGACGACATGTCAGCGGGATCATATCTTGCGAGGTAGCTAGCCTGGCTCAACGATCCAAGCTGGGGAATCAGTCACAACCAACCGTATCGGTGGGGGAGCGAAGAGCAGCCCACCATCACGTTTGAGCCACTAGGACTCTGTTTGGATCTGATCATAGACAAAGATCCTCACTGTATGTCGAGGAACGGCGGCCTGCAGAACCCTCTGGGATCCGGGATTGGCCATCGAATCCCATAGACCCGGAATTTACCGTCGAGTACCGTTGATCCCGAAAAACACTCAAGGATCCAGCCGCGTTAGCAAACTTACCTCAACCACTGCGTCTGTGCGGACAGGAATCATAAACACGTTTGACCCATAGGGTCCACAGTACGCATGGTCCACAGTACGCATGCGTCTCACATATCACAATTTATATCACATGGTATCACATATAACACTATGTCACTGTATCACTATGTCACTGTATCACTATGTCATTGTATCACTATATCATTGTATCACGTCATACCTCGCGCGTTCACATATATACATATGGCACATATCACTGGTACACAATAGCCCTACTTACTGAGTCTCATGAGAAACCGGTACTCACCTCGATATCACATAAGGCAGAAATGAAATCGGGAATCCCAAGAATCCTCAGAGTCGTCCGATTCACCTAACACATTAGGTTAAGGCTTGGTTATCACTAACACATAGCACACATAGGTCAAAACACAAGTTACACAAGCTGTCAACACAAAATAGTCTCCTACAGCCGCAGAGGACATGTCCTACGGCCGTAGGACACATATCAAACCCTCCCTACGGCCGTAGGGATAATTCCCTGCGCCCGTAGATTTTTCTTCCAACGAATCATGCTCTACGGCCACATGAACCTATTCCTACGCCCGCAAGAGCTATTCTTTGGTGACCTACGACCGTAGGTTACGTACCTACGCCCGTAGACCTTGTCCCATCGTCCGTAGATGGTAATTCACACAAAAACACATCCTACGGCCGCAGAAACCCTGCCTACGGCCGTAGAAGACACAAAGACCTCCTACGGCCGTAAGGACAATGTCCTACGCCCGTAGGAAATACCTGCACAGCAGGTCTTCGTCCCTGTTTCGCACAGTTGCTGTAAATCGCGATTTTTAACACCAAAACGGTTCAAAACTCGGTTTCAATCACTTATACATATTGTTTAACATCCCTTTGAACTTACAAACACATTTGACACAATATCTAACACATAGAACACCATTTTGAACCATCAAAGTGGTGTTTCTCTTTCAACACATAAAAACTAGGGTTCTTGACACAAATCACTTACAAAGATGAAGAAGAACAGTAGCTAGGGCACAAATTTGATACTGGAATCACAAATTACAGCTTGATTTTTGGTTCTTTCTTCAAAATCAACATGCAGTGAGAGACACAAGCACTTGTACGTGTTTGTATGTGTGTGTAGTATGTGTTCTCAAACTCCCAGAGGATAAGGGAGTTAAAGACCGACTTTGTGGTCTTTAATTTAGACACGGGGTATCTTGTTCCCCTTCTTAACTCACAACTTAACACACGCCATCCCGTTTTAACCAACGGGGATATCTACGGAATCATTACGCGAAACCGTATAACACGACCTCACTTTTTGACACTTTTAACACTTTTCACATAATCTCATAATTAACACATAATACGTTAGTCACTTTAAAATAGCCACTTAAAGTCAACGTACAAGCTTTTAAACACTAGGTACAAGTCACTACTGCTAGGCCCATTTACAGGGTGTTACAAGTTGAGGTTAGAAAAAGTATATATGTAGATGAACTGTTGTTCGATTGGTTACTAGCAAAACCAAATGAGTAATTTACCACTTGATTAGGTTGTTGTGTGGTTGAGAAGTTTTTTATGTGATGATTTGTGTGTTGAGGAAGATTTGTATATATAGATAGAATGGAGAAGAGAGTAATGTTTATTTGGGTAAAATGTTGTATTATTTATATACATATGATGTTGTTCGGTTGTTGATGTGTGAAATCTAGTTATAAAATTAAGTTTAAAATTCACCTATTTTAGCACTCACACATACTAGGCAAGTATACCTAATCGTGTAATAGCAAAGAGAAGCAAGTAATGGGTATCGTATTCACAGAGAGTGATACAAACACCAGATAATCAACAGACTATAATTAACCTAATAAGTGGGTTTTTTCAGTTCTAAGAGAGATAAAATGACTAAATACTAATTAAAAGCAAGCAAGTAAAATAAAGATTGAACTTTTGCAAATGACCAGAACGAGAACAAGTATCCATCTTAATCTCTTCCCCTATTGTGATATAACTCAAGATCAATTTAATTAATTACCTGGATTGACTTAACCATATTCAATTTCCGATTTCATATAGCTATTGTGAGATAGATAAGAATAACAACTTTCAATTGATCATCAAATCCACACAACCTAGTTCATAATTTATCAACCATATTAAACAAGTTTAACATAACCAATCATGTCCTTGAAGGCAAACCTTAGATTAATAGGTTTAGGTTACAGTTTCTAGATCCTAATTACTTTTTCGAGTAAACCCTTGAATCATTCATAGACAAACATTTAAGAAGGAACATATATCATATAAACTTCCTATTTATAATCAACATGCACCATGAATCCAGAAACAAGAGATGAAAACCATAAAAATCCAACCTTTAATTGATTAAACATGAAATCAGTATCAATCCATAAGCAATTAAAGAAATCAAGACATATCCCAATTAGGGTTCAGTCATAAGGTGTTTCCTCACTCTCCAGGGTTGCAAAGCTCTTCCAAAATCGCCTAGGGCTGGCCAAGTGACAAAAGGTCTTGATTGTTGATTCAAAATTCGAATTTATAGGCAATCTGATCTGCGCAGGCTCGCGGCGCGAGCCTTTATGCTTCGCGGCGTGAGGTCACCGACCCAAGAGTCTACGATTTACAGAGAGTTGCTCGCTTCGCGAGCTCATCTTTTCCCTGCGCGAGGGTCTCGCGGCGCGAGCTACCCTATTTTGCACGGTTCTTCGATTTTTCTTCTTCTCACGCCCGTTTTCTACATATCTTCCACTATTTCAACACTTTAAGCCTGCAAACATCCCAACACAACAATTTAGTGCAATATATGGTCATTTAAGCACGAAAGACATGAAGAACGCACAATATTTACGGATAAAAACATAGTTTAATCCGGAAATATCAGTTGTATATATGCATCGTTTGCTAAAATATGGTAGTTGCTCTTTACGTTTTTTATTTATATGTTAGTGTATCTGTTATCCTCGCTATGGAGATGACGAACCAAACAACGACAACCCGAGAACAAATTCTTGGAGTAGCGACCACGTGTCAAGGGGGCATCGTGGGGGGTGACGAGGCTCATGATGGAGTCACTATGGCTCCTCTAAGCAACATCTAGCATTGTTATTGAACACTCCTATTACATATAGAACTGTAAATGACTAGCATATCGATGGATTAAAAACTATTTAGCAATCTCTTACGAAAACTTTTCGCCTTTTTATAATCTTTCTTGATTTAAATCCCCTTGATTTATCTAACTATTTGGGTTCTACGTTCTTCCAAGGTCATCCTCATTTTTGCCTTCTGATATCTTCATCTTGTTGTGTTGTCTTGCCTTGTCAACCTTGTTAGGCCACACATTTATATTTCCAGTGATTTTCTTGGTGTTAGCTTTCTTTGGTTTAGGGGTTGATGATGTAAGAGACGATATAGGCGGTGTTTTTTTTTCTTGATATGATTAGTGACCATTCTTGAACATTCACTAAAAACCTTGGAGTGCATAAAAAGTTACATCATAATCATAACCACACACTAACAAAGATAAAGTCATAAAACCTATCAAATTAACATGTGACAGATAGTTGACATGGATGAGACCAGATCGATTCGAAACAAATAAGTCATCATAAATTGAAAAGTTTGTTGGCCAAGAAATTAAAAATAGTAGAAGAGGTATGTGTGAAAATACCAAGTAAATCAAACAATTTTAGGCTAAAAACATGATAGAAACTATAGGTCTTGATGTTGTTAGCTTATTGCACCTTATCAGAGGTTTTGGATAGAAATAAGAACTCAAGTCTAACAATTTGTTCAGAAACAAGTGATATTTAGTGCTTAAGATCGGAATGAGGATTTAATTTTTGAAAGAGATTGATGGTTTCAACTTTAGTATTGTGTAGCATGCATCCCTAAAAGAGTATTTTGCCACACGTTTTCTTATAATTTGTTATTACGCCAAGTTATAAATTATTTGCAGAATTATCTAGTGTACCCTTTTTTTCCTTGACAAAAGAAATTATCACGGATCGAAAAAACCGACCTAGCCCGAATGTGGTTTTAAAAGAGATAAAATTAGAATAAAAGAAATAAACAATATTTTTTACCATCTAAAAAGTAAAACTTGTTATTTTTGGACGGCTTTAAACCAATCCTTACTCTTTAGAACAAGATTAGTGGTCCACTGAGTTTAATAGTCTGCGATAAACTCGTACCATTTTTTTCTCTTTTATATAATATAAAAGTTAAAAAAAAGAAAAGAAAAACAGATCACGCGGATTAGCGTCTGCATCACGAATCGTGACTCCTGATAATGACCACGCCGACAGTGTAATGACAACATCATCCCGTCGCAACTGACTCGTTGTTGTTATATATTAATAATAAAATAATTGAGAGGCTCATATTCTCATAAGTTTAAATGTTTATGCCCAATTATGGCCCATTAGCCACGCAAGGTTGATACGATAAGCCCAGTTTATTACAAAAGCGGCACACCATACAAAATCTATCACTCATTAGTCATTACTAGAAGTAAATATCGTCTATATTTTAGAAAATCACAATTTTCCTTAATGATCTTATTATATTGTTTTTTCATATATAAAATTACAATATTTGTTAAAACCTAAAATTGAAATATTAGAAATACAGCAATTTCAGAAAACTACATGTATATGAATAATTCTAATTTCTACTATTTTATCCTCTTACTTAATCTTGCTATTTACTTAATTGATACATATATTGATTAAGTGGGTAGAAGGATACCCGTAAAAAAGTAGATAGAAAGATAGATATGTAGATTTTGTATGAAGATAGTTAACCTCTCTATGCATAATAATTGATATTTTAATAGAAATGGTAAGGTTTAAAAAAAAGCACCAATTTCAAAATATCCATGAAGAACACCAATAAAATTAGTTAACTTGAACAAGTTTATTTTATTATTAATTTAAAATAACCTAACAACAATAAACCTTCAGATTATTATCTGAAGACAGATATAAAAACTCTATAAATTCATTAGATGCATGTCTAGCAAATAACTGTAATTATTGTATCTATTTAATTAGTTTTTCAATAGCTCATATATGTTGTTTTTAATTCTCTTAAACAAGTTTTGTTAGTTGGTCTTAGTCTGTCTAATCTTTTTTCTATGATGATTTATTTGTGCTTTAAAACAAGGGAGAATTTCATATATATCCTTACAAACTTTCTTAATTACATATATATCCTTTTAAACTTAAATATTACATATATATCCTTCTAAATTCCCTAAACTCTCAAATATGCCCTAATATTTAATTTATTAGTATTTAAATCATTAAACTTTTAAAAACAATATCACAAATTTAATATAGTGCTGATATCCCCAAAGTACCCTTAAATATATCCCTAACAACATTCGAGTATCTTCCATCTTCATCAAAAACTATTATTGGGGTTTAAATAATGGATTGCAAATACAAATTTCATAGATCGTAATACAAATTTCTAAAAATATTAGTGATGAATCCATCGATTGTCACCAAAGAAATTGCAGATTTGCAATGAAATCAAACAAAGTACAGATAGAAACTTCCGTAATCCAAAATCAAACCCACAAATAAGATCTGCCCGAGTTCATGTCGCTCACTCGGATCGAACAAAACCATCGAATCCCCTTTGCAGACCTCTCGAACATAACTCCATGGAATGTAACAGATGACCAGGAAGCTAAATCCATGGAGTCGAGTAGATGGAATATATATATATATATATATATATATATATATATATATATATATATATGTGTGTGTGTGTGTGTGTGGTTACCTTTTTTTATATATATGTATGTGTATGTGTGTGTGGTTACCTCTCGATGAAGAAGAAATGAATTGCAAGTTATCAGGATGAAGAAGAAGATAAACTGAAGAGGAATTATGCCCAGTTGCTACAATTAGGATTTAAATTGATAAATTGAAAATGATAAATATGCCGTCAATCAATCGGTGACTCCAATCCATTATTTTAAACCCTAATATTTTTAATAAAGATAGAAGATACTAGAATAGTGTTAGAGATTTGTTTAAGGGTATTTTGGGGATTTAATTACTAAATTAAATTATTAATATTATTTTTAAATTTTAAATGATTTAAATACTACTTAATTAGGGATTAGGACATATTTGAGAGTTTAGAGGTTTTAAAAGGATATATACGTAATATTGAAGTTTGAAAGGATATATACGTAATTAAGAAAGTTTGTAAGGATATATATGAAATTCTCCCTTAAAACAACACTAGAATAGTGGTTATTAATGTTTGCACTTAAAAACAACATGACTAAATTTCTACCGAAAGGGTTCACAGAGGTTGAGCATGCTTAACTAAATTTTATTACATAAAAGAGAAATATAGGTTTATGTAGGTGAATCACTCGAATCGTATAAATGAGATTTTTTTATATTTTTTATAATTTATAAATAGTTAACAATGTAATACATAGCACATATAAAAATCTCATTATACTATTTCAAATGAAGCCAAAGCCGATCTCCTTCCCCCAATCATCCACTTGAGTGACGAAAACTCCGTGTCAACAAGCAGCAATGGGTTAGTAGCCAATGGAGGCGACAAGAAAAGCAGTAACGGCGACGGTAGGAGTAACAACTACCAAGACAAGAATTCAACTACGGCGGTGGCAAGCGGCAATGGTAGAAGATACGGCCGCAAGGGTAGGAGCTACAATTACGGTGGTGGCAAGACGCATGATGGAGGCAAAAGGGTTGTGGCGGTGGCAAGAGGTGCGCCTACGACGACAACAAAAGTCTAATTTACTTTTATTTACAATGTGTCATCGGAGCAGGACAAGAAGATAAGGAAAAGAAATAAATTCGTTATTTAAGGGGGAGTGGGGGACAATAGAGAGAATGAAATTGGTAGGCAACCATAGTCCGGTGACAGCCACGGCAGAGAGGTAGCGGAAAGAAGAGAAGGAAACTCTAATAAACCCTGACCCTTCATACAATCGTGACTATCTACTATACATAACTCTTATATACTATATTTTTTCTCTTTAATTCCAATCTCCTCTCATCCTAACTTCAAAAAAGTATTACATATAATGTAAGTATGGTACTATGGTTTATTATAATGATCCATCCTAATCGTAAAGATATCGTACTCTCCATTAAGATTTCTACCTTTATCTAAAACATTCTTTGGTTAGTGTTTTATTGCTCCAATCAAAGGCTTTAAATTTAATGGTTTTGATACGGTCTGGGCCAGCATAAAAAAGAAGCGTGAGAAGCAACAACTCCTGCCGTGGACCGGTGGTCGGTGGACGGTGCACATATATATATATATATATATATATATATATATATATATATATATATATATATATATATATACGCCAACGATGCAATCACGCAATCAAACTGTTCGACGAAATGCCCAAATGACGATTCATTCACTAAAAAGTGCAGGAGGAAACATAATATAGGATACCGCCCCACTCCATTATGTTCGTTAGTTGACTTCTGACATCCATCATCCATTAAAATACCTAAAGCCAACTATTAACACGTCCAATTATATTTTTAGCATGTTTTTAGCTCTGCAAACCTAAAAAGTTAGATATAAAGCCACAACATAAACAACTACTCATGCTTCTTAATGGAGGTGTCAAATAAGTAGATTCATGGGCAATGAAACAAAACAAATTTAAAAACTTATAGAAAGTATTTACATCTACATTTTTTTTACCGGCAAATGGGGACACTTTCCCGCCTCTTCAGAGTGGGTTCGAATTGCTTAGTGGCGAGTTTTCAACCACCTCTCGTTATTTGACTTTAACCAAGATTCGAGCACCACACCTTCACTCCATGTAGGAAACCCCTAAGGGAAAAACCCTCAACACACTGCATGCAGCAGGATTTGTTCCCTCAATCTCTTGCGAGAAAGGGGGGGCGCCTTAACAGATGTTTTAATATTGTATATAATAGATTTTAATTTTTATATCGTAGTTTATCAAACTTGTAAATAATATAATTTAACGTATCAAAACTGTCATAAAAAATATCTTAATTTAAAAACGAAATATATTTTCTAAATTAAAATATGCCTCAAATTTTATATGACCCGACTCAAATATAAAAATAGTAGAAGTTAACGGAATTAAGGTTGTTAGAGTGCGACTTTGGAATCTTGTGACGAACCGAAAGGATATATGACCTGACTCGAATGAGGTGTGCAAACCTGGTTCATGAAATCAACGGGATTAGAGTTTAGATTAAGTTAACGGTCGTTAGGCCCGAAGTGTAACAATATGAACATATATAATTATTTTGATTTTACTTTCCCAGTAGTTGCTAGGGTTTTCAGTTACATAAATCCGTAGCTAGGATTCATATGTAACACTTTGATAGCAATCGAAAAAAAAAGAGATATTCGGTTCATGTCCATGGACACAGTCAAATCACTTTGGCCGAACCACATAAATTTGTATATCATTTTCTTAATTTTCTTTTATCACATCACATAATAAAATCTATATATTGATGTATAGAGTTATTGAGGTTGAAATAATTAATCGCAACCTTAAAGTATCGGGGATATTGGATCTCTACGGGAAAGCCTACATGGTTGATGGTACCATTCCACAACCGGCAACACCATCCAACTAATATCCCCACTCTGCAAAACAATCTAGTTCGGTTAAGATCATCCATGCCAAACGTACCGGTCATCTTGAAAGGTTCGGGTAGCTCATCGGGCTTCTCGGCTTGCCTCGGGATCACCATACCCCCCCCCCCCCCCTTCTTCGTGTTAGCTCCTGGTTCCTCCAACCCGAGCTCACCCGCACATTTCGGTTTTTTTTACTGTTTAAGAGAGAGTATAAGAAGAAGAAAAATAAATAATGTAACGTTGACGAGACATCTGAGTAAGAGAAAGAAGAAAGATGAGCGCTACTTATGGTTTTATAATAATTATAATTATAATACTCTGTCACACAGCCTCTCTATCACCTTCTTTCTCATCCCATTTTTCCATCCCGCTTTTCTCTTTCTTCACTGATGGATAGTTGGATACTTAGTGAACTGATATCTCATTCCAGTCTTTAGAGGACATCGGGTTGTTTAATTTAAGTAAAAACCATTAAAATCAAACTCAAAATAATCAATGCTAATTCTACGGACGAATTCTGATTTGGTTTTGGTGCAAAATATTGAAGGGCACAAATTAAGCTGACATACGGAATGATGACTTAAATCACTCAGCGACTTATTTTATATTATTCATTTCTAGTAACTCCTCTTCTTTTGTTGCATAAAGCTGATAACGATTATAAAAATTTTAGCATTAACAACTCTATACATACCACTACTTTCAAGGACAACAAGAATGTTATAAAATAAAAAATGACGTGTATAAACAAGGACAAATGTCACTGCCAAATAGCCAAGGTTATTTCTGCAATCTTATCAAATTTCTATCATTATTATATAAAAGATAATGAATAAATAGTATAATCTGGATTTGATCATTTAATACTATGATAATAAAAATCAGTTCATGCAATAAAACAATTATATGTGAATCAAGGTTGTATCTTTTTTGAATTGTAAAAGAGTGTTGACAGAGACACCCAGTCTATATATACCTAGACACCCTAACCTATACCATCATAATTATATATTAATTATTACCAACTTAATTACTTATTTCACATCACATATTACTTTAATTATATCATGATAAATAATATCTTATTTAATTACTTTATTTTTTTTATTCTTTTACTTTATTCTTTTTCTTTTCTAATTACTTTTTATTTAATTTTTTTAACTATTCTTTTTATTTATTTTTTACTTTTTTAATTACTTTATTATTCTAATTTTTTAATACCCTTCTTTTTATTCTTTTATATTATTTAAATTTATTTTTTACATTAAATAAGAAAATAAAATTAATAAAGCTTCAACGTAAAAGATTCAGTAAGTGAATTTGACATCGGCACAAAAGAAAAGAGTTTGAATTCATAAAAACAAATTATAAAGGATATGCAAAATGGGTTAAGGGTAAGTGATTGATTGATTCATAAAAGAGTCTTTCATAATAACAGAAAGATATTTTTTTAAACTACAAGTAGACATACTAATTTACTCTTTGACGGATGTTACTCTTTATATTTGCTCTGCTAATTTCTAAATTTAAACATTTTATTAAACAAAATATACAACTTTTAAATCACTTTATTTATTACAACTAGTTTATTGACCCGTACACGTACGGGTATTTCGAAAGTGTATTTGAGATATTAAATATTTTAAATAAAAATAATACAATAAATGAAATTTCACCAAAAACTACATATGTTAGAATTTTAAACAATAAAATGACTATATTTTTTGAAGCACTTCTTTGTAGAATAATTTGTTATTTTGTTAGTAACATTACATTACCACTGTTGTCACAAATCAAAATTTTAACTCTCTAAAAGATATATAGAAGTTAAAAATCAAAATATAATTTACTAAACCCAAAACAACAATAATCTAATTAGAAAGAACATGTATTAACTAATGCCATTTTCAGTAAATTCATATGTTGAAGTCAATCAGATAATATTCTGAACTGAAAACTGCCTCATATAATTTTTCACCATCATAAGAGAGGATGCTACCAGATCTCTTTGTTAAACACTTTGATGGTTTATAGACTCTTGCATTCATGCGTATTAGTCTATTAGAGAAGTAAACTTAAAATGCATTATAAAAAAATAAAAAAAACTTAATTACCGTACATATACAAAAAATTCCAAATACATACATAAGAAACCAAATTATTTTTTTTGAAGTACTTTATACACAACTAACTCGAAAAATAACATAATTGAATATAAAACACGTTTAAAGTATGTAGATAACAACCAAACTATTAAAGACTAATACATAAAAAAAATAAAAGGTAGACATACAAATTGTTTAAAATATATATAAAACAACAAAACACATAAGAAGCTTAAGCATGCTCAAATCATAACATCGCACGGATCAGTCAATAGACAATCTAGAAATAAGAAAAAGAAGCGAATATACTCAAGACACAAATTCTTAAATCAAGCAAAAGCAACAATATTTTAATAAACAATCATTTTACTTGATCAACCTCATTATTGAGAAAAAATAAAATGATAGTCATTAAAAATTAATAAAATGATAGTCAGTATAGACTATCAAATATAAAGAACAACTAAAAGTTTTTCATATATAGAGAAAATGGAAATCCAGATTCACATAACTATTAAATAAATGATGATTTAAGTGCACATGTTTAAGAGAAATAAACTACACATACAAATTTGTACACATGGGCATTACATGAGTAAACCTGAAATACAACATAATCTAATATAGAATTGTTTGATAATTTAATGAATCAAGTTAGTTGATAAAGAGGTTCATCTACATGCTTAAATCCGCTACCTAGTGACCACATGTCTTACCTCTAAAACGGGCTCCATTGTATTTTCACTTCTAAAGCTGAATTTTTGTACACCTTGCAAATGAAAGAAAAAAAATAACTCACGTGTTAATTATTAGAAAATAAAGAATTGTTTCTTGTTTTGTGTATAAAAAATTAATATTTCTATTTTAATATTAAATTTGGTTAACTACCTACACTGTTAATATAATTTCAGGATCATCAAGAACAACTATATTTATATCTCTAAATTTAGATTTTTAAACATATATAATATATCATCTTCTAATGATACATTTGATTTTTAAACCATATGTAATATAAGGTTTCATACATCTTTCTAGTAAAATTGAAAATGCTTTAAAATTAATAACTAAACACTTTGAATAACATATTCAAGTGACTGTTCAACTCATCAACATAATCTCAAAAAAACTCACTTAGGTAAACAAAAAATTACCTACCCACTACTATTAATGGATAACAAAAAGTTAAGAATATACTAATTTTAAAAAAGTGTCATTTTACAATAAAATTTACACCGAAACGTAGATAAAAATGAGACGATCGTAAATATATAATTTATTTTTCTTTAAATAAAATATATCACAAGTTACTAAACATAATTTATAAAAAACCCATAATTAATTACATTAATATACAACTTTTATAAAACCCGCTCATAGTTTCTTAAAATTCTCTCCCATGTTTCATAAATTCCCCTCACAATTTTCATTAAGCCCCCTCACAATTGATTTAAAATTGAATTGATCGATTGAATCTTGTCAAAATTGTTTTTGAGAATTGATTGATTTTGAAATTGAGAGTTCCTATTGGTTAATTGAACTTGATTTAAAAAGTGTCATTTTACAATAAAATTTACACCGAAACGTAGATAAAAATGAGACGGTCGTAAATATATAATTTATTTTTCTTTAAATAAAATATATCACAAGTTACTAAACATAATTTATAAACAACCCATAATTAATTACATTAATATACAACTTTTATAAAACCCCCTCATAGTTTCTTAAAATTCCCTCCCATGTTTCATAAATCCCCCTCACAATTTTCATTAAGCCCCCTCATAATTGATTTAAAATTGAATTGATCGATTGAATCTTGCCAAAATTGTTTTTGAGAATTGATTGATTTTGAAATTGAGAGTTCCTATTGGTTAATTGAACTTGATTTAATGGCTATTTTTGAAAACTTGGTAAGCCTTTTATATATATATATATATATAGATATAGATATTTGAATTTAACATTCTGTGGATTATCTTACATATCAGATCTCACTGAACTAAATGTCATTTGATCCAATTTCAAACTTGTTGAATACAAATAAAAAAACCGACAGTTAGAAATCAAAAGAAGATTGTGCTCCTAACTGTAAATCAAGAAGACTTGATTTTATCTTTCAATTCGACTCCTTCCTCGTTATCATCATCATAATATCTTCATTTAACCTTTAGATCAATTTTCCCAACACGTTAAAATATATGGATTATTTGTCGATATTCAGAGAATAAGTTTTTTAAAGCTGATTGGTAACCTCAAAGCTGACCAATATCAACAAAGAATTTAATTTTAGTCTCTTATATCGCTTAATTAAGATGTCACAATATGATTATCAGCTTGGGATACGTTAGAGTATCTGCAATCCTTACAGTCTTACACCTCACTATTGGTCATATCAATTATCCATTTCCGCTACTAAATCTTGTAATGATCACTCTTCACAACATCCAAATTCTAAGCTTTATCTAATGCCTTAATTAATCAATTAACAAAGATGTAAACATGAAGAAAGAAAGAGAGAGATCACCGTTGCTTTGATCCACCTTTCTCCACCCTAGCCACCCCACGTCCACCACCGCCATGTAGTGGCACCCACCCTTACTCCCACCCTATCATGGTGGACTCACCTCCCTCTCATTAAGGATGCGGGTTTATATATTTTTTTTAATAAAAGAAAACTAATACGACTTTTATCTTTAAAATTCTTAATGTAATTTACATTTAACACATATTTTAATTATATGCTTAATCCAGTATTTAAAGTTTCATTAAATGAGTTTGAATGTAAAAAGAAAAAGAATAAAAGTGAGAGCGCAATTAGTTATAGTGCTTACAAATTTGATGTAATTAATAATTTAAGTGACGTGACAGAAACAATAAGGGTGATTTGAGAGTAAAAAAAAGGAGAGAAGTAAATATGTATGTACGTAAATAATTGAGTTTTTTATATGCCCTCGATCTATTCTTGTTTGGATGTTAAAATATTAAGGAGATTATTAAAAACATAATCTTCTATAAACCTCCTCAATAAAAGTGTAGCTTATTGCTGGGGCTTGGAGTTATCAGTTAATAAGCTCCAGCTTCAGCTAATTTCGTCAAACACATCCTATATCTTTTAATATATATATATATATATATATATATATATATATAAAACTAATTTGATAAGATTTATTAGACGATATTAACCATTCATCTAAAAAAATATTTAATATTGACCATTTATTAACTTAAAATCAAAAAATCAATTTTGACTTTTTCGAGTCAAATTTATTAGAGATAATTTCATACATGCCCTTATTAAATCATATAAAATCGTGTTTGTCCACCTTAAATTTATAAATATCATATTTACTCTTTATAATATTACAAAATATCATATATAACCAAATTCTTATTTTATCATTCGAAAATATTTTTAATCATTTTAATTCCATTTTAATTAACCTATAACATAACTTATATTACCCTTAATTGTAAATATAATAATTGATTATTTATATAAGAAATACAATCACGTCTTTCGTATCATGCTATCATGTTTCTGCCGTCAAGTCTGTCATCTCGCTCGCGTCGATGTTTCTACCGCTAGTTAGAGTGTTAATATCGTACATCGTCTTTTTTTATTTAATATATTTTTATTAATGTTTAATATTTATTATTTTTAAACTAATCCATATATCACACGAATATTTAGTCTAGTACTAAAATATTTAAGCTAGCGTTGGTTTATTTTGACGTAATATTAATGGGATTCATTATTTGGGTGTGATGCGACAGTATATTATGGATGCATTTTAAGAGAGGGGCAATCGTGTACTACATGCCTACCATCAACCATCATTTTCTTAAAATGTATATACAAAATAAATAATCAATTAACTAGGTGGTAAAAAACAAAAACAAAAAAAGAAGAATATAAACATGAAAAACTCTATATTTATTCCTATAAAACGGAGTTCGCATGGTAATTAATCTCATTCCTACTTTGTTAGATCTAACTTGCAAAAAACTCTGATATAGTTTTATGATATAACTAGTTTAAGTACCCGTGTATATACACGGGTAATCATAATTACCTATGAGAAAGTATTGTTTTATATTCGTTTAGCTATATATATGATTGTATTGTATGAGAAAAAAAATTCGATCCGATGACAATTTTAAGAATGATATATAACTTAATAATTATAACTATAGTATAAATATGTAAATATAGACAAAAAAAAAGATAACAATAATAAAAACGTCATTGGGTATATATTTTAGTAATAATAGTTAATCATATTTGATGTTTTAAGAATAGTTTGGTATATAATTTGGACTAAATCGAAGTTAGGATCGTCTAATTAAATTTATTTTTTTATTGATATTAAGATATAGAAAATATGTACAATTAAATATTTATGGATAAACGTATGCCATAAGCATTGATTTTTTTTAATATAAACCAAATCTTACGTACGGTGATTGAAATTTAAATTAATATAACTATTTTTTAATTTAAGTAATACCTTATTTACTTAAAATTGAATTTAAATAGATCTTATCATTATTTAATTTAATATGGTATTTTAATACTTTGACTCTAAAAAATCAAAATTGATTTTTTGATTTGAACTAAATGAATGATCAAGATTAAATCTTTTGTTAAATGAAGGGTTCAGATCATCTAATAAGTTTTTTCTAATTAGTCTTTTATATATATTAGAAGATGGAGATATGCATTTTTGATAACCCGGTCGGTTTGATACAAGTTAATAAAAACGGATTATTAGTTCAACCACTCATATCAACCTATGTATATATATAACTATTACTATATAATAAGTTAATAATAACCATATATCTTGCATCCAAGTTTTTGTATATTTATCCAATTAAAAGCGAAGCAAGAAAAATTATCTAAGTGAGGTCATAAACTAGTCCATTATCTTAAATATTTTATATATTAAAATATAAGTAGATTTAAATTTACAAATTATGTTAAAAACTAGAATTTTTATATATAAAGTAAATTTTTAAGTAACTATATCTAACCCCTCTAAGGCCATGCGTAAAAAAGCAAGGGAACCGCTAGTGGCTAGCCTGCGGGTAGCCTTCCACACCGGAACGCCCCAAGAAGGGTTCTAACTGGCGGCTTCGGCCACGGTTTCTCGAGCCCACTCACCCGCTGAACAAAATTCAATTTTTTTTTCTTTTTGGGTAGATAGGTGTGGTACTCCACTTGAAGGTAAGGAAGGAGTATAAGAGAGAAAAACTGATGTAGCAGCAGGGTATGCAGAGTTCCGTGATGTGCTACTCATGGTCTAACTAGTTATGTCACTCCGTCCAACCATATTTGTAACACTTTGCTGAAAATTAGTTTCTCTATGATGACAATTGAACATTAATTACCATATTAAATGTATGTGCGTTACACAAGTTGATTTAAAAATATATTAAATACTAATAGAAATATATTTATTAAATAATTATAAAACACAAATAAAATGAGATATTAAAAAAATAATGTCAAATTGTATCAACAATTATACCAGTAGTGAAAACGTTGATGCGAGAGAGAGGACAGGCGAGACGGCAGATTGTGGTATAATAATAGAAAGAAACATGAATGTGGTTCTTGTACAAGTCATCGGTCACTATTGTTACAATTAGGCGCAATAAGGTTATCCGTTTATTAATTACTAGTTTAATACCCCGTGTATAAACACGGGGATTGTTGATGTGAATTTTAAACATTTATGGTGTGAAATCTTAAATATATAATAAATCCACGTGTATATCCCGTGTATAATTATACAATATCGATTATTATTGTTACAAATAGAAGCAATGTGGTCAAACATTTATTGATGATAATTTACAAATACTTTGAACTTATTATAATATATTTTAAATAATAAAACTAATAATTTGGTTAAATATGATATTGAAATATTTAGATTACATAAATAGGATTTAGTTAATTAACGGCAATAAATCAATTAATTAATTAAATAGATCTAATTAGCTAATAATAAACTGTGATTTGCATGGTGTATATAATGTACATACATAATTATACATAAATATTAGTTTGATGTTTATCCAATTATATAGATAAGTTAGTTAACAATGATGTGTGGTTTATATGATTATCTAATGTACGTATATAATTATATATATTAGTAAACATTAGTTTGATTTTAAAAAGTCAAAATTGATTTATTATTGATTTAATTAATGGTTATCTTTATCTAATTTATATTAGTTTGACTCTAAAAAGTCAAAATCAAATTTTTAGAATTAAAAGAATTAACGGCTAAGATTAAATCTTTTATTAAATGAAGGGTCTAGATCGTTTAATAGTTTTTTTTCAAATTAGTCTTTTATATATATTAGAAGATAACTTAAAAAAATTAAAATGATTATAAAATATTTTCGAATGATAAAACTAAGTTTTTTATTAAATATTATAAATGATATATATGATATTTGTAAATTAAGGTGGACATATACAATAATAAAGGGTTTAACTTTTGAGAATAGCGTATATATATGAAATTATCTCTACTAATCTTATTTTAAATTAAAGTCAAAATTGAATCAAATATTGACCAAGAAAAATCAAAAATGGATTTTAATTGTTATATGAATGAATGATTAAGATTTAAAACTTAAATTTTGTATTTAAATTTAATGACTATGACTATCCAATAGATTTTGTTGAAGTTAGTCTTTTATTTAGATTAGAAAAAGATAAGATAATTAAGATAGCTTTTGTTTGACACCGAAATATGTTCTTTCGTTATTAGTTTTTTATACCTATGATAAAAATTACTTAAAAAATATAAATGTTCAGACAAAAACTTTAAACCTTTCGCTTCGAAAATGACTTTGATTATTATAAATAGTTCAAGGTACTGCTTGTAATAAATTAAGTAGAAGACGTACATAAACTTTGGCACACCTTGTAGCCTTGTATTTTGGACCATGTGTACTATTAAACTGTAAAAATCGATAAATGATATCTAACATGTCTAACATACTTATTTATAGAAGGGATGAAGTATATTAGTCACCCACACATACCACAAATGTGTCACGTTAGTTTTTTCTTATTAGGTTGGTTTTCAAAAATTTGTAACAGTAATCTTGTATTTCATTATACCCCCTCTCATACACGCACAAAAAAAAGAGGGATCGAATGCTACCACTGTGACTAAAATCATGTTCGGCTTCATTCATGGAAGGATCCATATAACGTCATGAAGAGGGGGCTGAAGAGGTACTCGTTCATCACTAAATAACTCACACATTACTCACACCTACGGTTGTTCATGTACACAAACAAGATTAAAAACATCATCACATTGCATATATATGCAAGAAGTAACAAACACCAACTAAAACGTTTATAACAATTTTCCACACAATAAAAACATACATACACATTAAATAGAATATTAGGGGGTGTTTGATTTGAGAGATTTCATATAATTTGTATTTCATATTAAGTGTCGTCCCTAAAAAAGTACAAATGTCGTCCCTAAAATACTTTTAGAGACGAGGTAGTAGATACAAACTTTTAGGAACGACATGTCGTTCCTAAATAAATTTAGGGACGACATTTAAAGATTTAGAGATGGCATTTGTCGTCCCTAAATATCATTTTTCTTGTAGTGCCATGACAACATTCATTTTGTTGATTTACCATAAGCCGCTTCCCTCCCATTTATATTTAATTAAATCCAACCAAACAATTGTCGAGAATTTAAAATCCTAGTGTATGATGGTTATATGTATATCATGAATGTGAACATTTTAATATTTAAAAAAACATGCCTAGCTAACTAAGTTTGAAATGCACGATACACGTTTAATTGGTTTAAGCACAAGTTCGATCTATAGGACTTTATCACCCGGTCCTATGAAAATATTGTACAAGACAACTAACAATCACTATCTCAACAAACTCATATATAGCTTAAAATCAGTCTGTGCGTGTACGATTTCAATATACCAATGTAATTGGTCAATTTTCGAAATATATAATGTAAGTATTACTTTCTACTGAAACGAAATAATAAAAAAATCTATCCACGTTATTATTTTTTATGATATATCCGGTTATCAGTTAACGCAACTTACATATGCTATAACAAAAAGGGGTGTAAAAAATCAAATTCCATTGTGAACATATATATAGGTTAGGTAAGTAGATGTATTCATCGTTAAAAAAATACTATAATAAATTTGAAAGTTTTAAGACATAATTTACAATAAAAAGTCTTAATTATTAGTGGGTTTGAGATTAATCGATATTTAATATATTAGATTCACCTGCCAGTTTTAATGATAACAAAGAGAACATTTATTATGATTTATGATTGCAAAATATTAATATTTATAAGTTATAACGATAATTGTTTTTCGTTGAAGGCGTAAAGCTTAAATGTTAAGTTGAATTCTATATCTGTACTTCTGTAGAATAGTTGTTGACAAAGAAGCTTATATTCACATATATACTTTATTTTTACATATATATTGAAATATAAATTTATACATAATTCTAGCTAATTAATCTAAAAAAGCTCATTTATATACTAATCTAAATAATTTAATTATTTGTTGTAATCCAGTTATCCAACTTTGACTTAAATGAAATATATATTACTCAAAGTTTTGGTCTTATAGTAATTATAATAGTAGTTATAACAAAAAAAAACACGAAATAAAAACAACTACGGTATCAACAATAATAACATATTACGAATCATACATTATTCCTAAGAAAGTCTATAATAGTAACATTTACTTGGTAAAACATATACAATGATTATATATTTCACATAAAAGACAATACAGACCATGAACCACATATCACCAATGAAGAAAATAGAAAATTAATTAAGATTGGCGAACAAGTAAAAAACAAACATTTTTACAAAAATGTCATTAAGAAAGCTTCTAACCAATATTCATGGTATTGCAACACTATAACCAAAGTATCCAAAATCATTATTATTGATAAGAAAGATTGATTCCTGCATATATATCTGATAGTTTGTTTATACTTTATAGTGTATACTTACTTATTTTCGTTTTTGATCGATTGACACCGATCCTTTTATGAAACTCGTATATTTCCACGTATAGTGAAAGTGTCTTCAAATATTTTCAAGTGATCTAAGTGTTACTCATATTTTCATATCATAAATCTTAGACCCGTATAGCAAAAGAGAAAGGCGAATAATTATTCAATAGATAAAAGTTCATGCGAGAACCGTTGTTAGCGCGAGAATCGCGATAACCAATCTAAGCCGTCCAATTCCCCCTCATTCAATGTCATTGCCCACCCATGAATTCCTCACATACACCCTGCCACACTCTATCCCTCCACGCTCTCCATCCATGATACTTCCCATATCCAAGGAACGATTGAGATTGGTTCTCGCGGTTCTCGCACTAACAACGGTTCTCGCATGAACCCTCCCCTTATTCAGTATATGTTGGGTTAAGATGTTGTGGAGTATGAGTTTTGGATGTTAATTTTAGTTGTAGTTAGTAGTTAGTACTGTCAGAAGAAAGGTTAGTGTGGTTGATCTAAGTTAATACTGGTAGTATGAAAGTTAATACTGCTAAGTCAAAGTTGGTGTTGCTCAACGAAGTTAATGCTATTTGAAGAAAATCGATGTTGCTCGTGAGGAAATAAGAATTAATGTTGGTGTTCGTGATAAGGACAAATTCCTTGATTTTACGGACGATAATTAAGAATGAGATTTGTACGTGCTTATCTATCCCCAATTAAATGATTCTGTTAGCGATAGTCGTGATTTTGTTTCTTTAACTAACTACATTATAAATACTCTTATGTACGTAGGTATGTAGAATATATGTGTGTGATTAAAAATTTAGCCTCAAGAAAAATTTATGTATCCTTACAATAGATAAGTATTGTATGTTTGTTGAAATTGGTTTTTCAACAGATTGAGGCTTAGATGATTCTCACTTTATGATCATGTGAATCAAATGTTGATTATTAAATCTTTAATTTACTAAAAGTGTTATTCCGCAAACTACTTTATTTTATTCTTGGATTGTTCTTTGTTGAGTGTGGTTTGGGTGTGTTTGTGTTAATAAATTCGATCATAACAGTTTAACACAGTACATCAAACACTTGATTGTATCAACTCTTTATATCAGTTAAAGAATGAATTGAGGATGGTATTCTCAACCTGTTGTAATCTAGTATAGCGCACAAGATGATCTCTTCCATAACGTTAAAAAATGCTTGTATAAGAAATAACCTAGTCTAGTCTCTTCTATCATAGAACGAAGTATTGACAGTCTCTTCTTAATAAGAGAAGTTTATACACGCTGACCTCTAATTTCTTAAAAGGTTTTAAAGACGAATCTTAAATGTTTAGAGACAACATTTGTCGTTTCAAAAAATGATTTTTCTTATAGTGTTTGCATGTACATATATACAATCGTACCACTATAAATCATAGTGTTATGTGTCTTTCTTATCTTCTCTTTATATTATCGGGGCTATACATATTTGGTTTTGGTATACTGCTAGGTTCCTAATTGTGTTTAACTATATATAAGTGAAGATTGGTTTTACATATTGTAACACCGGGTTTCACGAGCTTAAAATCAGTAATAATTTAAAACTTTTAAGTATACTTATCAAGACGTGCAGCAAAAACTAAACACTGATTATAAAATATAAAGTGTTATTATCCAACTTGGCGATTATAAACATAAAAAGCCAAGTAACAAAACAAACCGGTATTATCGTACTACTAACCGACCATCGGATCACAAGATATAAAGTATAACAAGGTAGTGTTCCCGGAAAACAACTATAAGTACCAATAAGGACCCGCCTCACCAGGCTGCCTAAATCTTTACCTGTAAAAGGGTAAAACATGAACCGGTTAGCTACACTAGCTAATGAGTACAGGTTGCACATAAGTATCAATAAGCATACTATCACAACACAGGAAAAGCACACAAGGCTATCATATCACATCGCGGAGTGCCAACATGTCAGAGGGAGTCATATCTCGCGGGGTTGCAAATCCCGCTCAACGAATCCAACTGAGAAATCAGCAACACCAATCCATGCTGGTGGGGAAGCAAAGCGCAACCCCCTGAGCACGTTGCGGAGCCACCTGGGCTCAAATTAGGCCTTAGTTACAAACCAAGACCCCACTGTTTGTCAAGGAACGGCAGTCCTGCAGAACCTACGACCCAGCGTGCACCACCGAGTCACCGTTGATCCCGAATAACCAGCCATCTAGGCCCTCAAGGGATCCAGCCGCAATATAGCCAGCTGACCTCAACCGAGTTTGGAAACTATAAGCAGTTTCCCAAGTGTCCGGACATAAGTACACAAACAATAAGTGATCCAATCAGGATCCAATATCATGCGCGCATATAATCACAGTAATTACTGTTCAAACTAGTGAACAGAACATGCGAATATAACTCTTTCATAACATACACTTATCACATGATTCAGGTCACACGTATTCAATTACTTTCATGGCAATTCTAATAATCACAAGCATGGCATATCACATTGCAACATACCTTTCACATGCGTCCTTAATCACACCAGTTAAACATTTCAACACACAAAAGTTAGTACTACTTACTGAGCCTCATGGGAAACCGGTACTCACCTTAAGCTCACAAGAAACTAACACAACGATCAACCGTTTCCGTTTCCCCACGAACACCTAAAACAACACATACACGACTGGTCATCACTTATACATAGCACCCTTAAGTTAAACATAAGTTAAACAAACTACAATACCTAGACCACTGCTTGCGGTCGCAAGTAACTGACTTGCGGTCGCAAGGTTCCCCCAACCACATCCCTTACAGTCGCAAGGTTATCCCTTGCGACCGCAAGAGGCCCTTATCAAAATCCAATGCTTCCGATCGCAAGGAACACCCCTTTTGATCGCAAACATGTTTCTAGGACTGGTTACGATCGTAAGTTATGTACCCACGGTCGCAAACCTTATTTCCTTCGCCCATAGGCGATAACACCACCAAAACAGACCCATGCGATCGCATAGACCTACCATGCGATCGCCAACATTTACGCGACGCGTCATCCTAAATTTACGCGACGCGGAATTCACAAACACCCCCTTACGGTCGCAAGAACCCTGCCTTGCGATCGCAAGGGATCTACACACCCCATGCGATCGCATGACCTCACGATACAGAACCCTTCGTCCCTGTTTCACGACAGCAGCTGTAAATCACCGTTTTAACACTTTGCTCGACTCAAAACTCGATTCTAATTGTTCATATACATTACTAGACATCAATTGGAACTCACAAACACTTTAAACATCAAAACCCATTACAAATACACATATTACACCATTAATTTGGTGTATTTTCTCCAAGAACACAAACACAAGATCTTTGATGGAAGTTACTTACAAATCAGTGGAAGAATCAGCAACTACAACTCGATTTCTGCTACTGGAATTGCTTGAAACCAATTGTCTTCTTGATTTCCTCTTCCAAAAGCTCCAAAGCTTGAGTGTATGTGTGTATACGTGAGCTAGTGTGTGTTTTGTGCAAAGTCAGGGGATAAGGCTCATAATAAGCCGACCTTGGAGTGTTTATTATTAAACACGGGTATTTTGTTCCCCTTTCCAACTTACAACTTGCCACACGTTAACCCGTTTCAACTAACGGGGATATCTACGAAACCATTACGCGAAACCACTTAATATTTTATCACTCTTACTTATTAACACTAACTTTCATACTACACCTCATATATCCACTTAATTAGTTAAACTACAAAACAACCATTAAAATAATCCTTTAAAGTCAAGGTACCACCACTTGAGCACAGAGTACAACTAGGTACTACTAGGCCCATTTTGAGGATGTTACTAATCTACCCTCCTTAAAGAGGATTCCGTCCTCGGAATCCAACCTCAATCATACACCTGGTCACATGCTATCACAATTATCCTACATTAGACAACAACCACAATTATTACAAAAGCTACAAACACCAAAACTATATTTATTCCAACTAAACGCAACATTTCTGTACACACAATACACACATTACACTTACACACGTTTCACTTAACTCACATGACACTTTCTACAATCGTTTGAGGACCTACATAAAACTTCCAACTAGTTAGGACACTCCGAAGAGTCGTGCCCGTACTGGCTACACTTGCAACAGAACTTACCCAAACACTCTTTGGCATAATGTCCTGGGAGTCCACATTTATAACAGACTTTCGTTTTATACCTGCATTCCCCAGCGTGATTCTTACCGCAAACTTCACATACCACTCTAACTCTAGATCCACCAGCTTCAGTCTGTGCTTTTGCTCTCTTAGTTTCCTCGTGAATTTCTTCTTCTTTCGATCTTTGAAATTCTTCTCGAACCGCACTTTTTACTTCTCTCCTCATTTCCGTTATAACTGACGGCATATTTCTGCGAAAACATTTATCCAATTGGTCAGACATCACCTCTCGGAGGTGTAGCGTAGGTATGGCTCCACGTCTATTTCCATATACAGATATATGATCTTGAAGTTCGCCTATAGCAGTCAGATCCAAAATCTCCTCACGTGTTTCCTCATTTTCAGTTTGCTGATTTATGTTTCTATTCATATCTCTGCAACAAAAGAACTCTTAATTAGTACAAATACAACTTCACTTTACACATATTTTCTTAACAAACCGTTTAAGTTTCACTCATTAGTATTCTAACTATATCTTCACATCTTTTTATTCGGACTCATAGATTACTTTCTTAACTTATATTTTACACTTTAAACAACAAGATTATACGACTACCACTCTCTTATTATATTTTACGGACTAAAGTGAATATCTAATATAATCTCATCAGTATCAATAATAACCCCAAAAACATAATTAACAACTATTACTGCTTGGTATCAACAAACCTTACTTTACACGAGTCAGTACACACAGAACAGACACTCACAACCTTTTACAAAACCACTAATTTACAACATTATAAACAAAATCTCTGACTCGTGAACTTACTAATACGATTACAACAAAACTACTAAAGAAAACACTTATAACTATCCTTCCCTCCCCGCTTGCTCCCTATGTCGTCACTGAGGATGCCTCTCTGTTGTCACATGGTGCATTCTTGTTCCTTGACCAGAGGAAGATTCGTCTACTCTCATGCCTCGTCTAGATTGGTTCTTTAGGTTCTTTGTTTAACACATGGTTTCTTTATTGATCCAATATATATATATATATATATATATATATATATATATATATATATATATATATATAGAAATTGGATCAATAAAGAACCATGTGTTAAACAAAGAACCTAAAGAACCAATCTGGACCTTTGGATCATCAATATCAATGGATAGGATTGATCGATGGTAAAACTGTAATTATTATGTATTAATTTAGGATGAATAGGGCAAAAATGTAATTATCCCTCTCCCACACCCACGATTTAAAAAAAACCCCCAAAAACTTTAAATTGTCATAACTTTTTAAGTTTTGTGATTTTAATCATAAAAATTATACCATTCTTTTAGTTTTTTAATCCTCTTTCAAACAAGATCACTCTTCCTATACTTTTCTAAAAAAAATTTGAAAATGAATTTTTTTTTTGCATTTTGGAGCTGTACAGGAAAACACTCTTTTTTTTTTTTGCATTTTACCAGCTCGTCGCTAAGAGCTAAATGTCATCGCTAATGAGTTGAATGTCGTCGCTAATGAGCAGAATGTCGTCACAAAAGGTTCGTCTCAGATCAGAAATTAGCGACGATAAAGTTAAATCTGTCGTCGCAAATAAGGAAAGTCGTCGCTAATGACCTTGCAGTCGTCTCAAATGGTTTGTCTCAAATAATAAATTTTGCGTTTTTCGTTTTTTGCATTTTGCATGTTTATATGAATTTACGTTCTGCATTCTACATGTTTTTTGCATTCTGCATTCTGCATTTTTTTTGCATTCTGCATTTTTTTGCTTTCTTCATTCTTCATTCTTCATTTTGCATGTTTTTTGCATGTTGCAATATTCATGTTTTTTGCATTTCTACATTCTGCATGTTTTTTGCATTTCTGCATTCTTCATTCTGCATGTTTTTTGCATTTTGCATTCTGCATGTTTTTGCATTATGCATGTTTTTGCATTATGCATGTTTTTGCATTCTGCATGTTCTGTACAGATTTTGCATTTTGCATTTAAGTTTGAATGAACCCAGCTCAAAATGCAAATTACAGATTTCACATTTTGCATTTAGGGTTGAATGAATCAAGCATCTAAGAATTTTGCATTTTGGGCTTGAATGAACCCAGCTCAAAATGCAAACTACGGACCTTGCATTTTGAGTTTGAATAAACCCAGCTCAAAATGCAAACTTTGCATTTCAAAAAAAAAGTTTCAGAAATATATTAAGTCCGGTCTTGTTTGAAAGAGGACGAAAAACTGAATCTAATGGTATAATTTTTTTGTTAAAATTGTTAAAAACGAACGAGTTATGATCATTTAAAGTAAGTGGGGGGTTTTTTTTAAGTTTGTTGAGGGGTTTTGCTTGGGGCTGTGTAGGCGCCGTGAATTTTTTTTTTAATTTCCTTTTTTGCCCCTAAACAATGTGACACATGTCATCACCACGGAGGTTCTTTAGGTTCTTTGTTTAACCACACCCTATATATATATATATATATATATATATATATATATATATATATATATATATATATATATATATATAGAGAGAGAGAGAGAGAGAGAATGGATCAACATAGAACCACCTCTTAAACATAGAACCTAAAGAACCAATATGAACCATTGGATATTTATGATCAAGGGCTGTGATTAAAAGTAGTATATATATGAAAACTAATAATTCATTAACTTATAAGATTTGTTTAAGGGGCAATTTAGGAACTAGTCAAATTTTCTTACCTGCTGGAAGTTTGTTCACGCCTCCCTCCAGCCAATTCAAGTTTCCTTATTTTTATTTTAAAAAACCCATTAATCCTTCTAATGATCATAACTATGTCATGTTTTCAATTTTTAACAAAAAAAAAATACCATTAGGTTCAGTTTTTCTTTCTCTTTAATTCAAGACCAATCTTCCCATATTTTCAAAACTTTTATTTTGAACATGCAAATACGAAAATGCAGAAACTAGCAAATCATGAACGAAAATGCAGAAACTAGCAAATCATGAACGAAAATGCAAACTCGCAGCATAACAAGGATGAAAATGCGAACTCCCAGCATAACAAGAACGAAAATGCAAACTCCCAGCATAACAAGGACGAAAATCCAAACTCCCAGCATAACAAGAACGAAAATGCAAAAACCCAGCATATCAAAAAGAAAATGCAGAAATCTAGCATATCAAAACGAAAATACAGAAACCGTCAGAAACCACAATTAAGATGAAGAACTCAAAATGCAATCTAGATGAAAGAAGAGAACCATTTAACCAGAAATCGTCATATCGATTTTGCATTTTTGGGGTTTGAATATGTAATTTTTCATTTTAGTGTTTGAATATGTAATTTTCATTGTGTATGAATTTTTAAATTTTTTGGTTTAAATATATATTTTGTATTTTGGGGTTATTTTTTTCATTGATTCAGATTGTGGTTTTTGCATTTTTATTTGCTATTTAGTGATGTGCCGGAATGTATTTGCATTTTGCATTTTCGGAAGCAAAATGCAAATTCAGTTTGAAAGAAACCCAGTTCAAAAGCAAAATGCAAACTCAGTTTGAAAGAAACCCAGTTCAAAATGCATTTTTCGGAAGTAAAATGTATTTTTAGGGTTGTATTTTTTATTGATTCAGATTTTTGCATCTCCATGACCTGCATCTTTGATTTTACATTTTTGGTTTTTTGCATTTTGCATTTTAGAATGAAACCCAGTTCAAAATGCAAAATTTGCATTTTCAAAAAAAAAGTTTCAAAATTTTATCAAGCATGGTCTTGTTAGAAAGAGGACGAAAAACTGAATCTAATGATATAATTTTCTTGCTTAAACTCTAAAAAACGAACGAGTTATAATCATTTAAAGATTGAGGGGGTTTTTTTTTTCCAAAAAACTTGTTTCCTGGGGTATGAAGAAGGAGGCGCGTAGGTGTGTTGGTTATTTCTATCTTCCAAGTTTACCCCTCAATCATAGTGCCACGTGTCACCATCAGAAGTGGTTTTTTAGGTTCTATGTTTAGAGGTGGTTCTATATGTATCCTTACCATATATATATATATATATATATAACAATGGTGTCTACTAGTCATGCGCATATATTACTGTTCATTCAATGTTTTTTCTAAAATGAGCCATTCTAAGATTAATAATATATACCAAGTTTTCCAAGATTTATCATAATGCCTTATAAATTGGGTGGTTATAAACATGACAGTTTTAACTTAGGTCAAGGGTTCGACCCTGCACTCCTCCTTTCTCCTTGCTACTTTTTAATTTACTTTTCTTCCTTTTTCTAAATCTTTAGTTTCTTATTTTCTTAATAACAAAATGTATGTTCTTATGTTATAACAAAAAATTACTTTGAACAAAGGATCTGTTTTTTTTAAATAATAAAAAGCCTACTTCTCACGTTTTTAAAAATTTTATAACAAAATTTTGGTTTAAATTTTTTAATAATTGTTTTTTTAATAGCCTTAATTGCTTTTTAATAAAAGCATATTTTTATAACAACATATTTGCATTTTTTTTCTTTTTTTAATAGCCTTAATTGCTTTTTAATAAAAGATTACACTTTCTTTTCAATAAGAACAAACTTATTATTATTTTTACTCTTTCAAAAATATTAAGCATGTGCGATTTAAACAATATACTCGGTATTAAAAAAATATACTCTTTCAAAATATTTATATTTTCTTATCTATTAAACTTTGTCTAATTTTAATATTTATCTATGAATTTGTGATTTAAATATAAATTTTGTGTAAAAATACAATAAAATGTGATTTAAATACGAACTTCGTATGAAGATACAACAAGCTTTGTAATTTAAGATTTTAATAACTATTAAAAAAAACTAAATAGAAAACTAAATATACATAATCGGTACGTAGCGGAGCGCGGGTTCCTTATGCTTGTTACTAATATTATTCACTTCATAGCCATAACCCACAAGTATATTTATAAACTATCTTAAAAGCCTATCGAGAACTTCTTCTGCACAAACGATTCTTGAACCAGTCGGACTTGGAGACCGATGGGATTCATTCGGACATCTATTCGAAAGCGGTTAATTTCAAGAAAATATATTTTCATGTATGGGGAAATTATTCACGTACTTTCGAAAAGATGTAGACATACATTTTCTTTTAATAGAAAGAACTGGTTATAATACTGTAGGGTTGTGATTATCACGTAGCAAGACTGAACGGCTGAGATGATTTGAAACATTATGGTAGGAAGACTTTTCCAAAATTGGCTGTGGATCACCCCTCCCCATTCAGTGGTCCTCACAATCCTTAGGTTGCATGAGGCTGCAAAACACCCAGTCGCTTGTCTTTCTTCAAAATCAACTGAATCTAAAATGAAATCTATTATATATATTATTATTATATCATATATAACTCTAATTTACTTTTCACATATTACGGTTTTTTTTGTATAAAAAATCTAGAGAATATTAAACTCGCCTTAAACAATAATTTCATCACTATATAATTAACGCCAGCACCATATATACACTACATGAAAATAGCTGATTTGCTACGCCCAAATCCGTCTCTAATCCGTTGCTAATCCCATATTAGCCACGGATTTGAGACGAAAATAATCCGTCGCTAAATTTAGAAACGTAATTTAGCGACGGATTTCGCCTCTTTGCAACAAAAAATGTACGTTGCTAAGTTGATGCAAATTACCAACGAATTTGCAACGGAATATTAGCAACGGATTTGCAACGGAATATTAGCAACAAATTGCCACGGAAATTTAGTAACGGATTTGCTACGGATTCATAGCGACGGATTTGCTACGGATTAGTTAGCGACAGATTTGCTTATGATTATTAGCGACAGACTTGCTACGGATTATTAGCGACAAATTTGCTACGGTTTTCGAAAAATTTGCAACAAGTTTATGATGGATTTGCAACATATTTTAAAATAAAAATCATATATTTGTATATACAAGTATATGTGTGAGTGACTTTTGTTTATTTCATGTACACAAATAAGTATAAAGTTAATACACAAAGAGAAACACATTCTAAATATGTTCATACACGAGTCATATCATATATATGTACTAAAATGACTATGTTTTATTTAATTAAACTGTTAATTTTTATTTTCTTCTAATTATATATACACTACAAGGAAAATCACTTTTAGGAAGGACATTTGTCCTCGCGAAAGGTGAAGAAGTCGTCACAGAAAGTCTATCGCGAGGACACTTTGTCGCCAAGAAGTCGTCGCGGAAAGTCAGTCGCGGAAAACATTCGGCAAGGACAAAGTCGTCGCGAAAGCTTAGCGAGGAATTAAAGTCGTCGCGAAAAACTGAATATTAAAAATAAATCGAAATTAAAAGTAATTATATTTTGCGAGGACATAGTCCTCGTAGAAAGTTATTTCCAGTTATTTATTTTATTTCTTTTAAAAGTATTAGCGACAACAATGTCCTCGCCGAAAGTTATTTTATAAAATTTTATTAATTTATGATGGAAGTTTTGGAGACGACAAAGTCGTCGAGTGAGTGATAGACTAGTTATTTACCATCTCGAGCCACCTGATGTTCATCGTCCTACTCCGTGAGTTCATGACATGCTCCTAATTATTTACAAGCTTATTATATGAAGGTAACTACTAACTAGGTTCACGAGTCTTTTTTTCATTTTTCAATTTGAAATCTCATATTTTGACAACGGATATACGTGTTAAATGCATGCAATATATGGTCAACGTACCCCTCAACGACTAGAAACCAAAAAACTATATTAATACACTCACTTAATACACATATACATACTCGATCCCTTCCCTTTGCACCACCAAAAAACTATATTAAGCAAATATATCCAACTTTCTAATTCTTACAAATGTTAATCTTCTCAGTTCTCCCTAATACAAAAATGACAAATAGGAATATAACGCGTCATCTGGTTTTAAGTATGTGGAGCACAAGAACACCGAACCGCCAATGGGGTTTAGCCCATCTGGTAAGGCGCCCCCCTTCCTCACAAGAGATTGGGGGATCAAATCTTGCTGCATGTAGTGGGTTTGGGGTTTTTCCCTTAGGGGTTTCCTCCATGGAGTGAAGGCGTGGTTTCCTTAGGGGTTAAAGCCAAATAACGAAAGGTGGTTGAAAACCCGCCATCAAGCAATTCGAGCCCACACTGGAGAGGCGGGGAAGTGTCCCCAATTGCCGGTCAAAAAAAACAAGAACACCGAACCGAAAGAAACTAAAAAAGTTGCCAACATTTTACTTGAAGTTTTACATAGGAAATCTTAAAGAATTGAATTTCTAAAAAGTCATAATTTAGGCATATGTGTTTGAGAAAAGATATCTCACATATCTTGAAGCGCATAGTATGAACGACTTACATACTTCCATGGCTTGTTAGGATTACCTGACCTAAAGCTGACTTGAAAATTTAATTAATGTTTGATTAATAATTATTGTTTTGTATTTTAATGTATTTTATATTATGAGTAAACATTACCCATATTTTACAACGGAATAACATTTCTATTTTAGCTGGTCTCAGTTTATATTATTTATTTAACTTTTTTTTATTAAATATGTCTAAACGACTCTATAATAATAATTCAAAAGTATTTAGGATTTTACCCTCAACTTCCATTACTAATATTAATATAAACTACTATCAAGCTAAAGGCTAAATTATTTTTTATATAGCAAATAAAAAATATAAACTAATATTGTTTTTTTAAATATAACATAAAACTTCTACTTAGTTAACTTTTTAAATATTAGGATCAAAGGTTTAATTTTTTTAATTTCATATAATATTATAGGGTCCTATTTTGAAACTAAAAATAGTATCCGGTTTTAAAAATAAAAATAAAATAAAAAGGAAATTAAAATTTAAAATTAACTCTTCTATCCGGAAAAAATAGTTGTAATAAAAAAGAGAAATGTAAGGAGAGTAGAAATAAGGAAAAGGATGATTGAAAAAGGTTGGGGAAGAAAAAATTGGCTGAAAGCAAAGAAGAAGAAAAAAGAAAGGAGAAAAATATATTTTAAGAGTTGAACCCATGACCTAACAGATAGAAGACAAAGCCTTTACCATCTGTGCTAGCTAGCATTTGATAATTCTATCCATATTATAAATCATAAAATATTACGGTACAGGTTAGAAAAACCCCAGTAATTTAATGCATTTTAAGCATGGACAAATGTATATATTTACAATGTAACTGTAATACTTTTACTTTATTTAATTTTATTTCTAATATAAAATTTTAATATGTATTTCTAACTTTTCAATTGAATTTAAGCTTTATGTGTTATATTAAATATGACATTAGGCTAACGTGTGTGTTATTGTTGATAGTGGTGTCAATTATCAATGCAGGGTGTTACTGTGTTAAAATATGTCAGTATTGTTGTCCTGACTGCTATTAATGACAACTATTATCAAGTGCTTTTACGTAATTTGTCTTTTCTAATTTTTCAGACCAATTTAAATAAAACTTTGAGTTGATTACATTTTGTCTCTGTGGATAATACAATGAAAAACTATATATATGAAACTATTTCATCCGATCCATATCCCGCTAGTTGTCATCTATACTCTCACCGTAATCCCTCTATCCCTTCATAATTCCCAATCCTCTCTCTCTCACTTAGAGAGAGATTACTGAGTTTTCTTTTCTTCTTTTTTTGAACAGCAAATTTCATGCTTCCATTCCACACAATTAAGGTGTTTACACACAGGCCATCGTGGAAGCAATTACACAACAACACCTCACACATTTAACTTACACACTTGCCACTTGGATATATCTCACCCATTACCCACATTGTAAGTTAACACATAAGTTACATAACAACATTGTATTCTTTTGACTCCAGCTTGCGGCTCAAAACACAGCAGATCACGTCGATTTCCACAACATAACCCACCCTAAAACCCATAGCTTAACCCAGCCGGACGAAAGCAAACAATCGAAGCCACGAGCAGCACGCAACAATGCTTCAGCATTATCTTACGAGGCAGCAACAATCTTAGCTTCTGCGCATGATCTAAAAGAGTAAACCCCACAAACAAGTAGACACTCGCATAAACATATACTGTAAAACAGTTTGGAGTGGAATGACCCAAAACAGCACCATATTGAAATAACAAACGATCTACCGAGAAGATCCTCCCTCAAACATCGCTATCTGTTGTTTCACTTCATCGTACCATCCATCGTGCTGAAGCCCCATCTGCTCGATCATCTTGATAATCTCTGTAGATTCCTCTACCACACTGTTTCTTAGAGGGTCCGGTTGCACATGAATTTCTGTTCCAACTTCCATCATCTTATCTTTGCCGATTCCTACGTTTTTGCTTTTTCTTTTACTACATGTTTGCTTGTTGCTTCCAGTTCGTTTTTTCTTTTTTGATAGTCTACTCACTTTCACCTTTTCCGCAACCACGTCAACAGGCACACATTTTCCTTTAATTTTGACAACCGCCGGCGAGCATAATTCAAAATCTTTGCTAACCGAGATCCTTCCCTCTTGAATCACATCGACACTAACTAAACTTGGGCCTGATATTTTTGAATTTGGGCTCCCCTTTTTATCGCTAGGCTCCCCCTCACTGTTTTCATGGTCCATAGCAATCTGTTGAAAAAGAGGCCCATCATTTCCATCTGCTTGAGTATCCACATTAGGCCCAACTAAAATATCTTGGCCCAACTTATTAAAATTAGGTTGCAAATTGAATTAAAAATCTGGGCCCACGTGATGACTCACGCTATCCTTAGGTAAACCATCAGTACCCCCTACGTTGTTATAGACTTGAGCCGCCCCTATCTGCTTCGACGCCTCTGCCTCCTCGAACGTAGGTCCCTGATGAAACTGCGATTGGGATTCTCGATGATCTCTCGACCCTTTAACTTCTGCAATAACCGGCAACCCCCCACTATCGATGCCGGCGGCAAAGGTCCTTGGATTCCTTTCGCCGGAACTTTTTTCTTTAGTGACCATCGATACCCCATTATCAGGCTTGTCATTACTATTCTTAATCTCGTTAATTTTATTCTCTGCCAAAGAGATCTCTGTTTCTAATTCCCCATCCAAGCGACTGGTGGAGCATGAGTTTGAGACTGTCGGAAAGAAACTAGCTGCCCCGTCATCAAAGATATAGACCGTGAAAATTTCACCGTCGATATCGACGTTCAACGATTTGGGTAGTTCCATTCTGTGAGTTCTCATCAGAAACTTGTCACATCAAGTCTTTTTCGTTCCCGAGTATTTTTTTCAGCCATTACAAAGTTACCCCACAAGTCTGCGATGGATGAAAGAAAACGAATGCTATAAGCGTGAAGAGGCACACACTCCACCCTAACCCACTTTAAAATAGTGTTGTCTACGTCTCTCTCAGACCATGGTTTAATCCATTCAAAGACTTCCCCTATAATATCAGCTTCAGCTTCATCTTCGAACTTGCCCATGAATTTATCAATTTCTTCCTTGTTGCTAAAGCTCAAGAGAAAGGATCGGCCTCCCATCGTTCTTGGTGTGAAGCCATATTTTATTGCTAAGGTCTCTATTTTCTCTAACATGGACGTGACTTCATCTGCTGTAAGCGACCTTACTTCTCCCACGACTGAATGATGCAGCCAAACCCGGTCCTTCTCGTCCGTTTTGAACATAAAACTTGCTCGTGTCGACTTGTTTTTCCTAACACCAATCGCCTGGCCTTCTTTTATGCAATCACTTGACTGATTGAAACCCCTAGTACAGTTTTCCTCAGCTCCATTACGCTTATTTAACAAAGCATCTTTGAAGGTCAGACCTTCCGCACACATAGTCTATGGCCTCCTTTCGCTAGCCCGGTGAAACTAAGATGGAGGATTAGAGCTGAGTATTAGGATTCTACTACGATCAATGGTTTGTTTTCTCTCTTTTCCTCTTCCTATGACAGCTTTTTCATTGCCAAACTTCTTTGAAACCAGTCTGCTCCATCGATCTCCTTCATGCCCATCTCTCAAGAATCTAACAAACGCATATCTCCTACCTTGAAGATTCACGTTCTTTGAAATGAACACATCGCATACCTTCCCTTCTATCTTCATCTTTTGCCACAACTGTTTTACATCCCACTCATTTGGAAAATTAGATACATAATACGATGTCCATAGCCTCGATATATCCTTCTGAAGATACCTGTTCTTCTCTCTCACACTATATGTCCATGGATGGTTAGGGGATGCTTTAACCCAGTCACCACAATGCATCAGGTAACGAGTTGTATCATTGTATAAGAGTGTATAAGTTAGACGTTCCTACATGATTTTTCCTGCACGAGTGGTTGGGTCCGTCGTCCATGGCTACTCACTGATTTTTATTAAGATTTAATGTTATTTAATAATTAAATATAAGTTGATAGTAAATAAATAAATAAAATAAAGAGATATAGATGTTTTGATCCTTTTAAGTTTGGAAGACACTAAAAAATCAAAAGTGTAATGACTAATGAAGCCGGGTTAAGAAGAACCGAACTTGTAAATTTTCTAATTTAGAAAACAAGCTTGTTATTTCTAATAAACCCTGACTAACTCTAAAACTTTACTATTGTACAATTTGGTTATTTAATTTATTACTGAAAGTTTAGATATTTTTTTTCTTTAATTAAGTAGTTTTTAATAAAGTGGCAATTGGAAATATTATTTGTCCAATGTAAAAATGATAGTCGCTATATCAGAAACAGAAAATGCCATTTTGTGTAAGACCATTCAATCTCAACCCTTCCTTCCTTATCACCCACTGACCTCCTTCCTTCATCTCTCTATATCTTCATCTATCCAATCTCTGTAATGGTGCTTCGTCTAGTGCCTTCTTCACACATACTAAAACACCCATAAACCCTAAAAGCACACACACAAAACCCTACAAGATATACACACACACAGAGTTAAACACTGTTCGTTGGCTCTGTTTTTCTTCTGAGTGATTGGATACTAGTCAAACTTCAGTATTTATTGCTGTCTGATAGGTTTTTCTGGTAATTCTTCACAATACACATTACCTTTTTGTCATTTCACAATTCTGGGACACGTTTAAGCTAAAACCCATGAATGATTCTTCGTAATTGTATAAAAATTCTAAAGCTTTTACTGTATTTTATCCGTTAGCTCTGTTTTTCTTTCTTCACTTGTTGTTGGTAGTTTGATACTTATTGGACTCAGAATCTCTAATTAAGCTCTCTGCTTGCTTTCTGGCAATTCTTTTGAACACAATTGGACTTTCTTGACATTTCCATCACATTTTTCTTGTGAAAGCCTTTAATATGTTCTTATTTTCAACCAAAATTCAAAGTTTTTATTGTATTTAATCCATATTAAAGTTCGTTCCAATCCTTACTGCTTCTTCTTTTGCCATTTCATAATTTCTGACGTTTTCATGAGACGACGATTCAATAATTTTTCATAATTTTATCCATAATTGAAAGTGTTTAATTTCGTATTTAATTCGTATCGAGTCTAGAATCTTCAATGGTCATTTGTCATTTCCTCATTCTATTACAATTTCTTGAAAGAACCATTAACTAATTATCTTCATAATCTTATTATTACTTTCCTTAATTGTATTTAGTTCAAACTGAAATCCATCCATCTTCTTTTATCACTGTATCGTTTTCATAATTATATCCATAAATCTCGATTTTCATTGTTGTTATCTACTAATTCTGTAACATTTTCTTGAAAATACCTGTTATTTCTTATATTTTTTTCTTCTATATAATAAATCACATTGAAGGGTTCGTTCTCTATTGCTTTCTGGTTATTCTTTGACAACTGCAATGGGTACTTTTGCCATTTGCCCCACTTATGACGCTTTCTTGACAAAACCATAAAATGTATCCGTCATAGTTTAATACCAAATTCAAAGGCTTTTTTTTTTTTTTTGAGTTCATTTATATGAAGAAGTATATAATTACTAATGGAAGTTACATTTTTTCTTTAAAATTCAGAGTATCAATTTTACTTGAATAATGGCGCCAAAGAATGGACGTGGAAAAACCAAGGGAGATAAGAAGAAGAAGGAAGAGAAGGGTAACTTTTAATTTTTAAAAAAATAATTTTTCCGATTATTATCTAAATAATATTTTAATTACTTTATAATTTCCAAAATTATTTATAAAGATTGTGTGATTTTGCAGTCCTCCCGGTTGTTGTGGATATAACTGTCAATCTCCCTGATGATACCCATGTTATATTAAAGGTTTGTATTGCATTTCCTTTATTCTTTTTCTCCTCTTTATTAAAAGAATATATTATTTTTAAATTTATCAGATTTTAGAAACTTTATCTCATTACGGGATAAACTGAGAAACCAAAGTCTTCATATTATCTCACTTCATACATCCTGAGAGTTTAGCAATTCCTACCCACGAATTATAAATTCATCTTTATGTTTTTTCAATTATCAACAATTTTGATTTTCTGATTTACTTTGTTGTTTGATTTTATATTTTTTGCCATTTTGTGAAAAAAAAGCATGGAAAACATTTTATTCTATATTTTAAGTTTTATAAGGATATATTTTCTTCGAATAGAGTCTAAATTTATATCACAAAGGTAGCTAGATTGGTAGATAAGAATTTGAAGGTTTGTGAGCTGCGAGTAGATATGGTCAAAAATGTCGTTAGCAAAATGTTAGACATTATCTAAAATTATACGTCTATTTCAACAGAAACGTGTTAGCTATATTGTAAGTTGAACTGTTTATGAAAAATTCAAACATGTATATTTTCTTAATGGTACGTTACAAGCCACAGGTGTACAAGAAGACATGTAACATGGCCACAAAGTCGGATGTCTGTTTTCAGCATTTTTTATTGTGTGGTTTAAGACGTTTCTTTCTCATTAGGATTGAGGGTTTAACTCTTGTTGTGAAATTAAGTGCAAATTAGGATTACTGATTTAGTGTATGTCTTTAATTTCTAACATTTTAGTTTTTTTCTAACAGGGAATATCGACCGATAGAATTATAGATATTCGTCGACTATTATCGGTGAATACAATAACATGCAACATCACCAATTTTTCTTTATCTCACGAGGTAAGAATATCGGCCATATACACTTTTAGCATGAATGACTTGCATATTGTAAAAGATAGTAATACCCTATAAAGTATCATATTTTCGAAATACATCTCGGATTTTTAAAAAATATTTAATGAAGCTTTTTATTATTTAAAATTAATTTTATAATTTTAAAATTTCCTGTTTGCTATTATTTTAAAATTTTACAGATGGGCCCACCTTATCTATTAAAACTGGATCACTTGGCTTATTAGTTAACAAGGCTTCTATTTCCCATTTTACCCTTTTCATTTGAACAGGTAAGAGGCCCACGATTAAAAGATACGGTGGACGTTGCCGCATTGAAGCCCTGCATTCTGAATCTCGTAGAAGGTAATTCTCTAATAGAGACAAGCCACGTGTCAAATGACCTATTTATCCTCACTACTTTTATATATTACACAACAGAGGATTACGACGCTGAAACCGCCACGGCACACGTGAGAAGGTTGTTGGACATTGTAGCCTGCACGACGTCTTTTGGACCGTCGCCGGTGATCAAGGAGGATCCCGTCAAGAATCCGCCGGAAAGTAACAAGGCTGCAAAGAAGACCAGCAGATCGCAACAAAACAATAAGCGTTCTTCGACTCTGCAAACCTCGCCTCCGGCACCACAACAACTGCAGTCGAAAGATGTTTCCGTGGACGGAGAGGGAGAGCTGAGCAATTCCAGCCCTCAGCTCGGCAGCTTTTACGAATTTTTCTCACTCTCTCACCTCACTCCACCCATCCAGTGTAAGTCTATATGCATACTCGGAAAATTGACGCCATCGATTACAAAACTGAGACACTTTCATCTAAAGATGATTATTCACACACATATACACACCGAGAATTGCTGTCATTATCGGTTTATGTCGACATTGCAGTTCGCATGCTCTTGCACAATTTTATGATTTTGCTTGTGTTTTGGAGCATTTATTCCAACACCGAAGGGGTTTTGGTCAAATTCTAAATCTTGGACTATAATTTTCAATTTAAAGTGTAGAGATAGTTAGTACTCAGATACTGAATTTTTCACGAGTCTAAGAATGGTAATTCAAGCATAGCTGGTGCAATGATGTACTAAAAACTAAATTCACTTTCACTCCATAATATAAACCTTATTTCGTATGCTTGAGATCGTTAATCTTTGCAAATGTGGAAATTGAACCTGAATGTGGAATCAAGTAAGTCAACCCCTTGGGGGCTAGTAGAGTTTCTTGATGTATGGATTTTTCATGAATATTGTGTTGAATCAAAGATATGCTCACATTATACTACTAATGTTTGTAGATGTAAGGAGGGCAACAAGGCAGACAGAAGATGACCTTTTAATTGATAATCATCTTTTCTCACTTGAAGTAAGACAATCATTGCACACTTTAAGGTTTCTCTTACTTTTAAAATGTTTGCAATATTCTTTACATTTTAAAATTTATGGTAAAGGTGAAGTTGTGCCATGGAAAGCCTGTCCATATTGAAGTTTGTAGAAATGGATTCTGGAGCACTGGGAAGCAGCGGATCTTATGCCACAACCTTGTTGATTTGCTTCGGCGACTTAGTAGAGCATTTGATAGCGTAAGTTTTTCTAATATATCTTGTCTATATCTTTTCCATATTTAGTTTGCTCTTCCATATTTCCATGCATTAATGTATGTGACTATCACTGCCTATCTGAACAAGTACCTACTTTCCAGGCTTACGAAGATCTCATTAAAGCATTCATTGAAAGGAACAAGGTATTATTCTGAAATAATTGTTCATTAAGGTCTTTGCGATTAAACCATTTTTTAAAAAGACCGTATATTTCATTTTTTTCCTTTATATTTATTTCAACCAATGTAGTTTTTTCTTGTTTAAACCTGCCACATAACTCACTCATTTAATGTGCAAGTCAAGAAAATTTAAAGTCAGAATGTTAACAGTTCCTGGAATACCTGCAGTTTGGGAATCTTCCTTATGGTTTCAGAGCCAACACATGGCTCATACCTCCTGTTGCAGCACAAATGCCATCAGTTTTTCCACCTCTGCCTGCAGAAGATGAGGGTTGGGGAGGAAATGGGGGTGGTCTTGGAAGAGACGGCAAAAGTGATTTGCATCCATGGGCTAGTGAATTCTTGTTTGTTGCATCTATGTGTTGCGAGACAGCAGAGGATAGGCAGATTCGTGATAGAAAAGCCTTCCTGTTGCATAGCTTGTTCGTCGATGTTGCCATTTTTAAAGCGATTTCTGCCATTAAGCACATAATGGAAAACCCACTTGTACATTATTCTAATTTAAGTGGTGAAAGTATACATACTGAGAGTATAGGGGACTTAAGAATCACCGTCTTTAAGGATGCCCCTGATGCTAGTTGCAAAGTAGATACAAAGATTGATGGAACCCAAGCAACTGGGGTGGAGAAAGAGAGCTTGGTGGAGAGAAACCTACTGAAAGGGATCACTGCTGATGAGAACACTGCTGCTCATGTATGAAGATATCTCAGACATGTCCATCCTTCTTATTTCTTATATTTTATTGGTGAAAATGACATGGATACGACTAATATGCGACATTTTCTGCTTGAAAACCAGGATATTGCCACTCTAGGTGTTGTTAATGTAAGGTATTGTGGTTATACTGCGGTTGTGAAAGTTGAGGAGGGAGAGGAGAACAAGAAAGTTCCTGCATTGCCATACATTGAGCTTCTTGATCAGCCTGATGGAGGGGCGTGCGCCCTCAATATCAACAGGTTATTTCTTACTCGCTAACGTGTTTTTTCAACATTCTTACGTTATCAATCTCTTTTTTTTTATTCTAATGTTTGTGCCAGTTAGCATATCCTCATTATTGGCTTATTTTTGTTCTTGCAGTTTGAGGTTTTTGTTACATAAAAGAACAGCTTCACAATACAATAATGTTCTCCCTAATTTAAAAAGATCTGAAAGTGAAGAGTTCAGTACTTCCCGAGGTTTTGTTGAAAAGCTACTAAAGGAAAGTTTAAGTAAGCTTCAAGAAGAGTGTGTTGAAACCGACACCTTTACAAGATGGGAACTTGGAGCTTGCTGGATACAACATTTACAAGACCAAAAGAAAACAGAAAAGGATAAGAAAGTTGCCACTGAAAAAGGAAAGAATGAGATGAAGGTTGAGGGGCTTGGGACACCTCTTCGATCCCTCAAGAACAGGAAAAAGGGTCTAGAGGAGAACAATGCAGAATCAAAAGTTGCTGATGCTGTCAACGGGGAACTGGAGAATTCTGTGTTAGACTTCGCAGAATCTCAGCTCGATGCAAATACAACTGAAAATGATCTTCCTTTAAAAAGATTGTTATCTGATGCTGCTTTTATGCGGCTTAAGGAGTCAGATACTGGACTCCATCACAAGGTGTGCTTGGAATATTTGAAGTATTATACATTTGTATAGTGTTCTATAATTAAACCTACTACTTCTTATGTGTAGTCTTTGCTGGAGCTGATTGATCAATCTCAAAACTATTACAATGATGTTGCTCTTCCGAAATTGGTAATACAAGCAACGATATCACGATTCTTCTTCCAAGTGATCTTTATGCATGTGTCATGTTTGACAAGTTCTGGCACTTCAATATATGCAGGTTGCAGATTTTGGTTCATTGGAACTATCACCGGTCGATGGGAGAACTCTAACTGATTTTATGCACACACGAGGTCTCCGCATGCGTTCTCTAGGACAAGTGGTTAGTGTCTTAATATATCGTTAGTAGGAAATCTACCTGTGGATCTATCTTAATTATTTATCTTGTTCTAGAATATCGTTATGAAGTTACTCTATTTTGATCTGTAGTCTTCGACTCTTTATACCCAAACCCTTTGCTTACAATCAAAGGAGCTCTGTGTTTTATTAATTTTTTTGTCTAATGGTATTTGCAACTTATAATCATAGCACCAACTAATGTTGCAATTTCTCTCTTCGATCAGGTTAAGCTTTCAGAAAAATTGTCACATGTGCAATCTTTGTGCATACATGAGATGATAGTACGAGCTTTTAAGCACATTCTACAGGCAGTGATTGCTGGTGTTTCAAAACCAGAGGAAATGGCTGATGCAATTGCTGCTGCACTGAATCTGATGCTTGGGGTTCCTGAAAGTGAGCAAGCCGTTGATTCTCTAACACGGACATGGCTTGAATTTTTCTTGAAGAAGCGATATGGCTGGGATCTTTCCAGCTTTAATTACACAGAACTCAGAAAAATTGCTATACTACGTGGGTTATGCCATAAGGTAATTGAGACACAAGTCATTTATAATGGAATACACCCAATCTTCTAAGCATCATACATATAATTGATCTATTCTGGTTGAAAAACAGATCATGTGTCTTAGGGTCTTACCATACGGGCATCTCTATGCTGACAAAATGTTAATCTGCTTAAAAGAAGCAGTAGCTTGTTTTAATCTTGCTTTTGAATTACCAAGCAATTGGTTAGCTGTAAACAAATTGTTACTCGTATTCCAGGTTGGAGTTGAGCTGGTTCCAAGAGATTTTAATATGAATTCTCCTCACCCTTTCAGAAAAGAGGACATAATCAGCTTAGTACCAGTGCATAAGGTGATGAATTATACCAATCCATGATAGTAACAGATCATATTTGATTGGTCATTGTCCTTATTTTTTGACATTTTGATTCTTTTTTTTTGTTGTTGCAGCAAGCAGCATGCTCCTCTGCTGATGGACGTCAACTCCTGGAGTCATCAAAAACAGCTCTGGATAAGGGAAAGCTGGAAGATGCAGTTAGCTATGGGACAAAGGTACCAAAGTCCTAAAAGATGGCCCTCTTCAAATTGGAAACTAGATCATGTTTCTATACTTTTCCATTTCTTGTGGGGTGTTATCAGTCTCAGAATAATAATATTATTACTTTTAAGCATAGTAACACTAGACAGAGTAGGTTTGGTGCCTGTGTTTTAATTATTGGTAATAAGTATAGTTTACATGTTATTGCTTACCCTTTATTTCAGGCTCTTGCAAAGCTAGTTGCAGTGTGTGGTCCCTATCACCGAATAACAGCAGGAGCTTACAGCCTCCTTGCTGTAGTTTTGTATCACACTGGGGATTTCAATCAGGTCTTTATTTATAAATAAGGGGAAAGTTAGATAAATTTAGTTTTTTTGTTTGCTTTGGATGTCTCTTATGCTTATGCTTTCCAATTCATTGCAGGCCACAATATACCAACAAAAAGCTTTGGACATCAATGAGAGAGAACTGGGATTGGATCATCCAGATACCATGAAAAGTTATGGGGATCTTGCTGTCTTCTACTATCGCCTTCAACATACTGAGCTGGCTCTCAAGTAAGTTCTCTTATCATAATTCTGTCCGTTCTAATTCAGATTGACATCCAATTTCAAAAACAGTTTGTCATTATTATTATTCTTTATTTATTTTATTATTGTTTGCATCTGTTACTACTTCACGTTGAATAGTTTGGCTGATGATCAAAGCTATCCCTTGTTTTGCTCCTTTGCCTATCTTTACCAAGGAAATTTCTTCCATAGATCAGAAAAGATCTAGTATATAAGAAGTCTGTCTTACCATATTGCCTTTTCTTTTCATTTTTCTCTTTCTGCTTCCTTATTTTTAAATGGAGGGCATCATACACACCTCTAATGATATTATTTCACTGGCGAGTGCCCAATGCTCTTACTTTGTGTCTTAAATATCAGGTAATTATCTATTATCATTGTTCCTTTTTCTCTATATCAGATATGTAAAAAGAGCTTTGTATTTGCTACATCTTACTTGTGGGCCATCACATCCAAATACTGCTGCGACATACATCAATGTAGCTATGATGGAAGAAGGCCTGGGAAATGTTCATGTCGCACTCAGATATCTCCATAAAGCTCTCAAGTGCAACCAAAAGTTACTTGGCCCAGACCATATCCAGGTACTTATTCTTCTCTGTAAAAAACATGGGTTGTCTGAAAAAAGAAACAAGATTTACCCTATGCTTTGTGCTCCTTGTGTTCTGCAGACTGCTGCAAGTTATCATGCAATAGCTATTGCACTCTCTTTAATGGAAGCTTACCCTCTGAGCGTTCAGCATGAACAAACAACCTTGCAGATACTACGTGCAAAGCTTGGTCCAGATGATCTACGCACACAGGTAACTTCTTTACCCCCTGAAAGTCAACTTCATTGTTCCATCAAAAACATGCTTTTGAAAAGCAGACTGGTCATCAAACTGGTTTCTATTGGTTTAAGTGGCCTCTGATCAGTTTCAAGAACTGGATGACGTCATAACTTATATTTATTAAGAGGATATATAATAATACCAAAAAGTCTAAGAAAAGTTAGAAACATCTCTAACTTAAATAGTTGTCTGCAACAATTAAATTTTCAATACTTCTAATTTAATTTTTAAAAATTAGCGTCCAAATATTTATAGTAATACACTTTTAAGTTTTAGATTAGACAATAAAACTAGGGCTCCCAATTCGAGTCGGGTTCGGGTTAATAGGTCGTGTAGACGTAATTTCATGTCATTATCATGTCAACCCATTTTGACCTGATTTAATTTCGTGTCGGTGCGGTTAGTGTCACTTTTTTTGTGTTAGGTTCGGGTTGGCCCACTTTCTCGCAAATATGACACATCGTGTCGGGTTCAACTATTTAAGTATTCTCGAATAACTATAATGATTGTTATTTTATAAAAATATTTTTACTAGACGGTATTCTATGGTTTATTACTTTATTTACGTTTTAGAACAACAACAACAATAATACCCAATTCCGCTTCAACAGGGTATGGCGGAGGTAGAGATGCAGACAATCATACCTCTGCCGTAGGTAGAGAGATTGCTTCCTGAAAAGGACCTCCGACGTCGTAGGAAAAAATAATAATAAAAAAATATATAAAAATAATAGTAATAATCATAATAGTAATAGTAATAATAATATAATAAATCAAATAAAAATAAATCAAATAACATTTATCAAAGGAAAAAATGTTAAACATGTACACCACCTAGATATTTAGAAAAGAGATTAATAAAAACTAAACACAAACCTTATCCTATGCCCTATCTAGCCAAGTCTACCCCCACTTCTACCTACCCCTAAATCCTAATCCTTCTTCGCCATTGGAGCCTATCCGAGATCATGTCCTCGGAGAGAGATAGCTCCTTCAGATCCGCTTTAACTCGTTTTTGAAATTAGAGTTTCATTTTTTTGTGGCTCTAATTTTAAAACTTGTTTGTTTTTTCAATTTTGATTTGGCGGTTGATAAGTCATAGCCGTAAGCTGGTAAACATATGAATATATGATATTATGATGTGAATCCAACATCCAAATCCAATGTCCATATTTTGTTTTATTTTTAATTTTAAATCTTTATTAATAATTATTATTAAAGTAAATCGGGTTAAGCGGGTCAACTCCAGGTTTATGGGGTTGACCTGGACCCGACCCACAAATTTTCGTTTCGTGTTGACTCACTTCGTGTTGGATTCATGTCGGGTTTTGCGTTTGTGTCAAGAATTGTCAGCCCTAAATAAAACATAAGGAAACAAAGAAAATAGGAAGAAAAAAAATAAAAAATCTGGTTTTCAGCCGGTTCAACCGTCGGTTTTTACCCGTTCAAACTGGTTCAATTGCTATCAGTTCAACCAATTATTAAAAACAGGTTCCCAGTTCGACCAGTTGAACCAGCCGATCTGGTCCGGTTTTCAAAACATCAGTCAAAAACTCAAGAAGCTTTTAAATAAGGCATCACTGATATGTTGTAGTTACTGTTACTAATATAATCATCGCTAGAGACTTTAAGTATAAGTACGTGTTTTTTCTATTAAATTCAACATTTACTAGAAATGAATGTAACTTAAGGACTTATTCGTGCAGGATGCTGCTGCATGGCTAGAGTATTTTGAATCCAAGGCTCTTGAACAGCAAGAAGCCGCAAGAAATGGGACTCGGAAACCCGATGCATCCATAGCTAGTAAAGGCCATCTTAGGTATGTAATATTGTCAGTGCCCTCAATTCCAAAACTTTAGTACAATGTGATTCCTCTAAATAATGGTCTCAACCTTTTTATTATGGACAGCGTATCAGATTTGTTAGACTATATTAATCCAAGTCATGATGGACAAGGGACAGATGGCATGGGTTTAAAAAGGAAAGCCTATATCCAGAAGGTACGTTACTTGTAGTATATATATAATCTGTTAAAAAGTAATGCAAATGCATCTAAGTATTCTATTTGTTTCATTTCCAGTTGAAGGGGAAATCTTACCAAAACTTGGAGGTGGCAAATTCTGATGACTCGTTACCAAAAGATCTTGTGAAAGAAGTTTCAGATGAAGAAAAACAAGAGCCAACAGCCCTTGAATATGATATACAGGTGAATGAAGAACCCGTCTCTCCACCAATTGACTCAGGCCCACATATCAAAGAAGAACCCACTGAAGAAAAGCCAGTTCCTTCCAAGCCGCAGTCATCAGAGGAAACTGCAGCACAAAACCCTGTTTTTGCCAATGATGTCTTTCCTGAAGGAGAAGAAGGATGGCAACCCGTTCAAAAACCAAGATCAGCAGGCTTATATGGGCGGAGACTACGACAGAGGAAAGCCGCTATCAACAAGGTTTATAGTCATCAAAAGAAAGATTTACTTCATGATTCAGAAGATAAAGAGAAATTGAAGAATAACTTTCAAAACAGTAAGTATCACTTCATAAAGAAACGACCAGGTTATGTCGATTACCACACTGCAAAGGTTTCTTCTCAGACTCATAAATTTGGTCGGAGAGTTGTCAAGGCTTTGACATATAGAGTTAAGTCCATGCCAGTATCTAGTACAGAAGAAAACTGTACAATTGGTAAAGAGGAATCTAATTCTTCATTTGAAGTGGGTCCCGTACAAATGACAAAAGAAGTAGGAAATCTACCACAGAGAAGTTCTATAGTTAGTATTGGGAGATCTCCTTCTTACAAAGAAGTAGCTCTGGCCCCACCAGGTACCATTTCTCTGTTGCAGTTTGAATCACAGAGTGATATTCCTGATGACAAGGAAATTGATAATGTTAAAAACGATGAATCTATCAAAGCAAAAGAAATTTCTGACATTATAATCGAGGAAGAGAAAGTTGAGGAATTTGGTGGTTCTGTTGACAACGTGAAAGATGAAACAGAAGAAACTCATTCAAGTGAGTTAATAAATGATGAACATACAGATATCATACCTGCAAATGTGGAGGTTGATAAGATAATTGACAAAAATGTCATTGACATACCAATTCCAATAGTTACAGTTCTATCTGAGAAGGATTCTTCTACAGATGTCAAATCTGATGATGATTTGAATGATAAACCTGGAGTTACTTCTCCAAATTATACTCATGAACTCCCAAACAAGAGGTTATCTGCATCAGCTACTCCATTTAACCCATCACCACCTGTTCGTGTTGCACCGATCCCCATGAACATCGCTCTTCCTCCTGGTCCCACCCCGTGGCAAATGAACATGAATCTTCACCCGAGACCCACCAATGTCTTACCTGGAGTAAATCCAATGTGTTCCTCACCTCACCAACCATATCCTACACCTCCAGGCACCCCGAATATGATGCACCCGTTGCCTCTTATGTACTCCCCTCCATATACACAAGCTCCATCTTTACCTATAACCAGCAGTCCCTTTCATCCCAGTCATTTCGCATGGCAATGCAATATGGGTGCTAATGGCTTACAGTATGTTACTGGCCCAGTTTGGTCCAACTGCCATCCGATGGAGTTCTCCATCTCGCCACCAGTAGTAAGGCCAATTTCTGATCCAAACATGGAGACAAAACAGGTGTTTAACTCTGAAACTCCAAATATAACGGTGGAGGTTAGCAATGGGGATGAAACTAAGCAAGAAGCTGATGTTCAAGTACCAAAAGTGATTACTGAAATTGTTGGGGTTCATTCGGAGAATGTTGGTTCAAACTGGAATATGGGAATCACTGGTGATGATCATGTTCAAAGACCACCTCAAAAAGTTGAGAATGAGAAGACGTTCAATATTTTGATTAGGGGGAGAAGAAACCGGAAGCAGACTTTGAGAATGCCAATTAGTTTGCTAAACAAACCATATAATTCTCAGTCTTTTAAAGTCGTATATAGCAGAGTAATCAGAGGAAGTGAAGGTCCAAAGTCTACCAGCTTTTCTTCTGAAGGAAATGGGGCAGCTACCGCTACATAAAGCTGTATCTTCTGCTTGTAGTTCCATAACTTTGCTTTGATAGACAGAAGTCATGGAGCCTTGGATCGCGCAGTTTTTTAGGTATCAAGTTACATGGATCTCTAATCATCATTTCAAGAAAATTTACAGGTTAGTTTAATATTCTGCATGCTATCTTCTTTCAGATTAAGGAATTCTTTTCTAGAACTGGACTTGGAATGGACCTAAAAGTATTTGCTAGAAACTGTACAATTTGATGGAAGCTATGTCATTTTTAGCTTCATGGGTAGGACAACACAGTGACCTACTTCTCTAGGAGTGGCAATTTTAACCCATCTTCTTATGAATATGTTGATTTGGGATGTGTTTTATTTCAAGCGTCACAAATACCAAAATTTAACTAAAAGGGGAGCAAGTCACTGAAAGTTCTTTTCAAAGCATACAACCTTCTATATCATTTTATTCCACGATTTAGATTCTTATAACAGTTTTGTTCTTTGATAAATATAATTGGCACATAAATTATTTATATAAAAAGTTTAAAAAAATGGACAAGTGTTTTAATGAGAATTTTCATCCTGGACATGTTTTGACCCATGACCCAACATGCCTGACGTGCCACCTTTACTATATCAATTTATTCCTTTGACCTGTATAGAGTTGAAATTAATGTCTAAAATTTGATTTTACTTTCTGCCACTCGATGCATAAGACTTTGGTTGTAGATTTATGTTAGGTAGCTTCATCGTGTTTCGAAAAAATAATTTGTTTCTTATGTTGCGTGGAAATTGCAACTGTTTTCAGTTTGTTGTTCATTATATTTTCCTCATTCAGTCATAGTTGAAAGGGTATGGTTAGACATCTGACTTGTCAAAACTTTTATTAAAACCATGTTATGTCATCAGGCAAACCCAAATTCTCACAGCCATAGATCAGGAAAGAGTATTTGGGAGAAGTAACTGGATTTTCTCTTTCAGTCGTGGAGATATATATTTTTCACTTATAGATGAATAATGATGCGTCAAATCATCAAAACTAATCACGTGTTCACATCTCACGAGTTGGTTTACATGGCTTCCAGGTTCAAAACCAGAGGGTTTGCACTTTGCAGGATTTCCCAGATGTTGAATCAATATTTGCAAGAACAGAGGTTTGAGGAATTTTGGATTCTTGATTCATAGATCCTTTAGAAGACTAAATTGGGTTATAGTTCTTTCTTTGATGATTAAATTGGATTAAATTGTATATGATACCATTTTTGTTGAAACTGAGATTTCTTTTAGACAGAACTGCATAAAGAATTCACTGGTGAGCCATGCAATACTGCTACTGATACTAATAATAAAGGCTATTTTTAGTTCATGCTATGATTCCTTAGTTTCTCTTTGTTCTCTCAATTTGAAGACTTATATGGTAGGCATGATGCACATCATAATGCTAGAATATGCATATGCAAATTTCGCTCGCTTATTTGAGCCTTCCTTAGTATCATTTGAAGGTCTGTTAACTGCTAAATAGCTTAATAAAGGTCTTACAAATCCTGACTTCAAATTAGAGTTTGGTAAAGTTGGAGTACAGATGCCAACATAACAAAATATAAAACAAAAGATACGAAATTCCTAAGCTGAATGATCCATCTAACACAAAGTATAAACTTTCATGTGAATGCAGCCTCTAATATGCCTCGTCCTTAACAAGCCCCTTGGCATAAACAGCTTCTTTGATGAGTTTTAGTGATCCTTCAAGATCATCTAACAGTTTGTGAGGATCTGGGATGGTATTATCATCTACTCACAGAACTATAGGCATCTTGTTTACATAGCTCTGGAAATTAATCATCAAACCCTAGCATCAGATGTAAAAAAAAGTGGACTGATAAGTCGATAACCTTTTGCTAAAAAGCGAATGCTAGCTGTAATAATGTAAATAAAAGCACATTTTTGGTTCAAAATTCGCGGTTTGGCCGATAATTTCTTTTCAGATGCTACATGCATCTATGAAACACACTCTCTTGTAGTGTTGTATCAGCATAGCCTATGCAGGTGGGATTGGGTGTTGGTGTTGGTCGATTTGGTATTGGTGAAAACACACTAAACATATAAGAATCTCCGTACATGTGATTGGCCGTAGGAGCGAGAGCAAGGAACTCCAGGGGATGACCATAAAAGCTGATTTCTTCAAGAGGTCCAACCAAGTTTGAGAAGCACAAGGCTGTACGAGTGATGATCTTGTGTGAAAGCGAGCTAGCTGCCTGTTATTCCACTAACAAAAGTCACCATAGTTATCTTCTAAGCAAAACTTGATATTGAAATATGACCAAGTGTTCTAGTCAAATATGCAAACAAAGGAGTTGCTAACTCTAACACATTGCAATAGATGAGAATTTGTGTACAACAATGAGGATCACCTTGATGCCAAAGAACTCGGCTAATGAGAGAAGGTACATATGGTCTCAAGAGACTGCTTCCTTCGGTCAATTGTTGTGTTGGCTTCTCTAACATAGTTTAAAGGATCATCTCTTATACCAACCGTCAATGGAAGGATCACATAGCCAGTCCAGCTCCCTCGATCATCTGGCTTTGCTCTTCTTCATCCAATGCCTAATATTCTTTCTTGTGGATTCAGTTAAAGATTCCAAAAGAGCAACGACCGTATAAAAATAAAAACACTTTGCAAGAACGGAAAATTTTAAACTAAAATGCTTGACATGTTATATATTTTAATTATCAAGATGATTGAAACACTCGCTTGAAAGTCTGAAGATGGACTTATCTTTGATTAAACGCATTGAGTGTAGGCGTATCTTCTTCTTATGGAGGTTGAATTTCTTCTCAGTTGCACCTTCGTCTTTTCTACCCTCACCTTAAATTATAAATTACTTCCTCCTTTTTAGTTGAAAAGTATGTAAAAAATTAGGTGTAGAATAATGAAACCTTATACAATTATATTGACATTATTTATAAAAGGATATAGGAGAAACCCTAATCCACGAATAAATAAATAATAAATATATAATCAATTTCAAATTAAATAGTTTAGGATGTGTTTTAAATGTATAGTCTTTTAGTATAATATGAATAAATATATAACAATTTTTAAATTTATCTTAATTCACATTTAATTACATTAGTTTGACTTTAAAAAGTCAAAAACAAAATTTTATATTTAAAGAAATAAACGTTTAGATTAAATCTTTTACTAAAGGAAAGGTTCATATTATCTAATAATTATTTTCTAATTAGTTTTTTATATTAGAAGATTTATAAAGTTAGAGAAGAGAGTGTTAAACACTTATTAACAGATTAAAAAAAGTTCCCGATCATAAAATATTCGAAAATCATAAGGAAATAAATAAGACGTATCTAAGCAGTTAATGGACTATGCCAGCCATTGTTCATTGATGGACATTTTCATGCAAAACAATAAAGTATGTCACTATGTTGGCTTTTATAAACACTAAAATAACTACATTATCACTCATTTAGATAAATAGTTATATCTTAGATGCTTTAATCTAGAAGATCATCTTTCACATCAATTAACCTTTAAAGAATAAAAACAAAAGGTATGATAGATAACTAAAAATAAAATGTTAACTCATGTTACACTCGTATATATATACTCACATGCATACAAATATACTTTCATGCTTACTTACAAGCATGCATATATTCTTACATGCATGTGTGCGCGCACACATATTTAGGATCAAGACATTTATTACTGAGTCAAAAGAAATTTCTTTTGATCAAGACGCTATCTATTTCTTACATATTGAGTAGCTTAGCTCGTCCATGAGTCAGAATATTTTAAAAATGTCACATACCAACACACACAAACAAACACGTGTATGTTTATAGCTAAATTTATTAATAAATATACAAATCATTATAATACTAATAAGTATATAATAATATATTATATAATTATGACACTCCACTTGTGGTTGCGAAGATCTTTAGAGAAACAGTCTTTTTATCTGTTAGTAGATATATGACTATTTACATCATACTTTTCTCATATTATATTTTATATATGGTTGAGTATTATTGTTGTGATTGTATACAAGAGAGAGAGAGAGAGAGAGAGAGAGAGAGAGGATAATTTGCATGTTTGTATGGGCTAAATGAGGGTAGGGTATTATAAGTGGAAATAATCATAAGAGGTGTAAGATGAATTATGAGACATAGGATTTCATCATAAGTCAACAAGAAATTGTCAAAATTGACTTTTAATAACTTTCTATTTTAATAAGGTTTAATGGTAAATTAGAAAATTAAAAATCAACGACAACTTCTAAAATCTAAGATCACACTCTCCCTAAATTTCACGTTCACATAAGTTAAAAAATGATGAACAACAAAACTCAAGTAATACACGTTATCATGAAAAAAATGGATTTATAACTAATATTCATCAACAAAATGTGAATACTAATAAAGTAATAATTATAAATTTTTTCATTATAAATACATACAAAAGGAAGGAAAATTTTTTGTTTTATATAGTTTTTGTCTTTTTGTAAGATATTATTATTATTATTATTATTATTATTGTTATTATTATATTATTATTATTATTATTATTATTATTATTATTATTATTATTATTATTATTATAGGTTAATATCCTCTCATGTTTAAGTCCAACATGACCCATCATGTTATCTCTCACAAACATGATGGTGGGTCCCTTATATTAGTCAATAATTGGCCCCCTTTGTAGGGTCCACTCTCATGTTTGTAAGAGAATATGATAGATCATGTTTGCCTAAACATGAGAGGATCTTCACCCTATTATTATGGGTAGTGATATTTCCACTACCATCTTTAATTCATCCACTACACCTTCTTATCAATTTACTTTAATACCCCCTAATATATTTTAATATTCTCATCCCTAGGCCCTCATAATTATCTTTGAAAAAAAAAAAAAAACTAATTACCTTAATTGTCGGCTACCCAAACGGCAGCCTACCAACTTTAATTTTATTTGAATATTAGATTAATTACTCCTCATCTTTTACATGGCAACCCAAACGACATCTACCCTCATGTCTCCATTTCTGCTCCCGTCCTCCGCCAAATGTTAATCGGTTTTTGTTTGCCACCTTTCCGGCAAGTGAAGTCAGGTTTGCCTCCTTCATCTGCAACTCCGGAACTCCGGCGATAGCCCGTATCTATTTCTGGTTCATCTGCAACTCACGTTCGCCTCTTCATCTGCAACTCCGGCGATAACCCGTACCTGTTTCTGGTTCATCTCCTCCATAGCCACTCCGACTTCCGTCGTCACTCCGACCTCCATCGTCACTCCGACCTCCGCCGCCACTCCGACAACCGCCCCCGCTGCCATAATGACGGATGCTACAGTCGCCGGTACTAGTTCCACCAGTATCCCTCCCGCACATCAAACGGTAAGAATCGTATTGCCCAATGCTATAGTCGGTAGTACTATCGCTTGATCATATTTGCTCAAAAATCACTGTAACGATGGCCTTTTAGAGATGTGTCTTGCCATCAAACATGAATTCAACGAGATTAAAGTTAAACTCGCAAGTGAGAGAATTCAAGTTCTTCATAAGTGTAACGTGTCTGCTTTTAGAGAGCTTCTATATCATGTATCTCACTTTGCATTAAAGGAGATGCATACAAAGAATATAATTTTACATTGTTGCACAATATTACGTTTTGCATTAACTATTTAATGACTAGTTTTTTTTCCAGGTTCAATGGCTCCTTGCACCGGTCATTTTATGGCAACAATGGGTCTTCCTTGTGCTAACAAGATAAAAAATTTGCAAGGAATGACACTTTCATTGGATCTCGTTCATCCACATTGGAGGATTGATACATTACTCCTGAATTCAGAAGATGATTCAAACAATGATGACGCCAACAAGTTTGATGAGTTGCTTAGTGAGTTGTCTTCAAGATACCAAACATGGCCTCTAAGTAAAAAAGAATTTGCGACTTCTATGATTAGTAAACTTTTGGCTGAATCGGATACATTTTTTGAGCTGATGATTCGTCGAGCAAAGGGAAGACCTCCAAAATCAAAAAAGAAAAAAAGAATAAGTTCCACTACACGAGAGCCTTCAACATTTGAGCTTGTGGAATCATCACAAACACATATTCCTTCAAGTTCTACTCCGTCCTTCCAAATAAACAATGAAGTTGCCGAGAACATTAGTTATACAACTCATGAGACCAACTTACTTGATTTAAATGCATATCCAACTTTTTCTAGTGATGACATGATATTGTAGTAGGGCAAATGAATTGAAGTTGTATTTGTTTGAATATTTTTTATTGGACAAAATATCAATTAGATGCATTAGTTTCTTTTAGTATGATTTGTTTTATATAAATAGTAAAATATATAATACATTATCTAATTGATGAACCTATAGGATCTCTTAAAAAAATAAAGTTGCTTACGTAAAGAAATGGTTCAAATTTTAAAAATTACTTTAGTGCATTTAGAGAAATTTTGATTTAAGTAGATAAAAAAACTAAAAAATAATAGATGACTTTAAAATAAAAGTGAGGTAATATTTATTATATTAGTCCACGTAAATAGTTTAATATTAAAATAAAAATAAAAGTGGGGTAGTATGTCATTTGGGTAGCCGACAATTAAGGTAATTAGTATTTTTATTTTTTCAAAAATAATTATGAGGGCCTGAGAATGTTAAAATATATTAAGGGGTATTTAAGTAAATTGATAAAGAGGTGTAGTGGATGAATTAAAGATAGTAGTGGAAATATCACTACCCTATTATTATTAGTAGTAGTAGTAGATTATTTATATTAAAAACAACTTAGTTAAATACAACAGTTGTTTATATTTATATGACCGAAGTCAAAGATAAAAATTGGAAGCCTTTTTAATTATTTTTATAGAGTTGTTTAATCGTATTTCATTAATAATTTAAATAATAATATAATCTTACAGTAGACGAGATATTATTTTTACCCGTCGCGAAGCGCGGGTAATATTTACTTGTTGGTATACAAAAGGATTACTCAACAATCTATTTGTAAGGGTCCATGTGAGAGTTGCGACAAAGGTGGGGCTCTGTATTGCTTTAGGTTCATAGATGGGGGAAGTAAGTAAACATTTACCTTTATTTTGTTTTTGTTTTTTTTAGTTATTAATACTTTTGCGGTGGAAAGCCACTGAAAACGGGCCTCATTTGGTTTTTGACTTACCGGTAACATCGTTTTCAACAAGTGTCCAGCAAACCCTCTCTATTTTCGATCTTGGCGCAGGAAAACACAAATTTTCTGCGGCCAAAATCAAAAATTCTCGTCAATTGTTTATCAGATTATCAATCCAGAAAAATAAATGTAAGTTTTTACCTTGATTTTTCTTCACAATCACACACAGCATATTTATTTATCAATCACAGGGTTATCTGATAAACTACTCATTATTAATTTGCTTTTTTGATTGATACTATCTTCATTTTGTCAGATTTTAGGGTTAGTGGATGCTATAAATTGATTTCTTTTCTAATGCCTCCATGAATTTTTCAATAGAAAGGAATTATTGTATGATTGTCAATTTAATGAATTTATTATATAATGCTCTGAAGTGATTGTATTGGTTAGCATCTCCACTGAAACAGTGTTCTGTTGTGTGGATTTTATGTGAATTAAGAATTCATGTTTCCTTTTTGCAATTGGTCTGTATCCATCAGTGAATTATGTCAGTAATCTGAAATTAGGTCTTTTGTTGGCATCTCCACTGAATCACTATTTATGTGTTTGTGTGTATTTTATGTTACATTAAAGATTCAGGTTTCCTTGTCTTAGTTACCCGTGTCAACCAAGGTTTTGTTTTTCTAGTTATTTACAGGGATATCACTCAGCGGATAGATTGTGTGGATTTAAAGAATATCAAAAGCTATTGCCACTCTGGACTTTGGAGGGTTATTTGAGTCTCTGCTCCTCCCTTTCTTTTTCTGAAAATTATATAGGGAATTTCGTCAAAGTTTTCGGTAATGTAATATTGGATAAAGTCAGATTGTTGTTGGTAATCATGGGTTGTATGTGTTCAACTTCAAAGGAATTCAAAAAACTACCTACTTTTGACCCTGTTGAGCTTGCTGCTGAGACCCCATGTAAGTTGTGTATATTTTCTCCTGTTTTCTGATCATCTTTCTGACCTTTTTTTAGGCAATGCATCTCATCTTCTTGTCATAGTTGTATTGATTTTTTACCTATATATTTTTTTTAAATTATTTTTGGAGGTACTTTAACCTCTTAGATACACAAGGTAGTATCCTGTCTTAGTGATATTTATAGTGGTGTTTGATCTTAATGTGTCTGTGTTATAGTGTCCAAACATATTGTTTTTTCGAATATAAAAACACCCATTGGGATGTCTGGTATTGTAGTTTAAGGAGTGGAATGTAATAATGCAGAACATGTTCAATTCTTGCAGTTACTGTGAATGAGGTAGAGGCTTTATACGAGCTATTCGAGAAACTTAGCAGTTCTGTGGTTGATGATGGGCTTATAGGGAAGGTATACACTCCAGTCTCCAATTATTAAGTCATCTTTCTACTAAATTAGCCTGGTCTGGGTTTGGTGTGAGTTTGCTTAGAAGTCCACTAAGAAGTTAGTTTATAATTTTCTGAGCAAATTATTTTTCTATATATATGGACAGGATGAGTTCCACCTAGCCTTATTCAGAAATCACAATAAACGGAACTTATTTGCAGACCGGGTAAGCAGGGTTCTATCTTTGTATTTCGAATGAATATGAAACTTTTGTTTTGGGTATTAATCATGCAATGCTCAACATTGTCTGTATACACTAGTTGTTTTTTAATTTTGTTTCCTATAGCAACTTAACTTGTTAGTTTTGCAGATATTCGATCTTTTCGACGTGAATAGGAGTGGGCATATTGATTTCAGTGAGTTTGTCCGTTCTTTGAGTGTATTTCATCCAAAAGCACCTCAAGCAGACAAAGTTTTGTGTAAGATATGATTATAAGTGATAGTTTTTGAGTTATTATATTTTGTCATTTGTATAAGTATTCTGTCTATTTTCTTGTAGCTAGAGACATAATAGTCCTATTAATCTGATGCAAAACGTGATCAATCTTGTTGCAGATGCATTCAAGTTATATGATTTAAGACGCACTGGCTTCATTGAACGAGAGGAGGTAACTTGATTCTATTTCTTGCTTTTTCAACAGTTAAAAGCTCATGTACTTTTTCTCCCCATTAGGATTATCTATACCAGATATTTTGAACAGTGAATGCTGGTATTTTTCTTTCTTTCTTTTTAACTTTTGTTAATGGGAGGCAGTTGAAGGAAATGGTTTTGGCTCTTCTTAGTGAATCTGATCTTGTTCTATCAGAGGAAATAATTGAATCGATTGTAGATAAGGTATGAATTGCTTGTTTGTTGTTGTTAGAGGTTGCTATTTCAACCCATTTATTGATAATTGGGTCAATTCTGTTTATGTAGGTCAAATGGGTTTAAAATCGCTAAGAATGAAATATTAAAGCATATAACCTCCTAAATCATTTTATTTATAAATTAGGTTCTTGTTTAAACTAATGTATTTTTTTAAACTATTTTTGACACACTAATTATTAAAAAATTACAATTTAGACAAATGATGTTTCTGGTCAACCTTTGGACACACTAATTATTAAAAAATTACAATTTAGACAAATGATGTTTCTGGTCAACCTTTGGACACTTTATAAGGAAATAGCCGTGATGACCCAAACACCTTTTGACTTGTTACCCAACTGGTCCAACCTTTTCATGTTGCCACCTCTTGTTATTGGGTGATGACAACCTCAACACTTGGAATATGATGACAGTACCTCTTTTTGTTTCTGATACAGACGTTCACTGAAGCAGATAGTAAAGGTGATGGTAAGATTGACCAAGAAGAATGGAGAGAGTATGTCGACAAGAACCCGTCATTATTGAAGAACATGACTCTTCCTCACTTAATGTAAGTATGACATACAACTTACATAGATGCAAATTTCCCTTTAAGTAAGATGTCATTGCATGAACTTAGATACATATTCATGCATGTTATTATATTGTTCTGTTTGTACACAAAACTAATAGATATGCACAAAGTTATATCAAACAGTCTGATATTAAGAGAAAGTAGGGTTTGACAAAAACTACCAAACTTAATAACCTTTCTGAAAAGCCTGCATCAAACTTTATAAAGACTATTGTGTGCAAATAAGTTGATGACTTTATGTTTAGTATTAAAAAAGTCTATGCATCTCAAAAGTGAATGTCTATCTCTTTGGTAAACATACACGTTCATGCATAGTTTTAGAAGTACCATATATGTGATCATCTTAGAGTTGATGTCTGTAAGACTAGCTTTGAAGAACATGACTCTTCCTCATATATGTGCTCCTTTTAGAGTTTAATCTTTGGTACTAGCTAGCTTCGGCCAACTAATACGTAGTCTTTCTTTTTACCAATAAGATGAAGGTTCACAATTCATAAAAGTTGAAAGAAAGGCTATGACCTAAATAAACTTTAGTTTATTACTGTGGAAGAGGAAAAACAACAATTTACATTCTGAATGGATATGAACATATCAAGTAAAAGTAACAGGATAAACTTAGGCTGTAGTATTATATATATCTTGCACATATTCTCTGTGTCAATCATGAAACAAATTTTTTTCTGTTATTTGGTATTAGATCTGCATGTATAGATACAAACATCTCACATATTAAGGCAACCCAGTATCATTGATTTTTGTAGAATCTCTCAATCTTGAGATTCACGTATCACACTGCCCGTACAGTATCATTGCAACATGATAGTTCTTCAGCATTGATTTTCAACCAAAAGACATTTTTCTGTTGTTGCACTTTTTCCAATTTGTTGCAGAATTTAGTCTCATAGTGGTTCTTGATTCTATGGTAATGTATTTGGTAGAGATGGTAAATATGGGCAAGTTAGGTGGGCTGCGTAATGGCCCACATAGGTAATGTGTAGAAGGGCTCAAAATGGCTGGGTCTGATTGGGCCAAACCATGAACACGATTTGGTTTTTTTAGTCCTGACTTTTACAGATAGTTGATGTTGCAAATATGCTTTATGAAACTATATTATAACAGTAACTATCTAAGTTCTGAAAAAAATGATTTTAGAGGTTTCATGCATTTTGAGTCACTTTTGACCCATTTGACCTATTGATATTTTCAAACCATGTTACCAATTTTTAAATTTTACCCATTTGACTTGTTAGAGGCAAAGTACAACCCAAATCAACAATTGTTCGAATTCGCCATCATATATAGTTTTGTAACGGTTCTGAATTCTTGCTGATGGTGCTTTTCAGGGACATAACTTTGAGGTTTCCAAGCTTTGTGATGAACAGCCAAGTAGAGGAGTCCCAAACAACACCGTAAAACCGTAGTAGAATCAATTCAATATGTGGAAATTGTAACTACCACTTACTATATCCGGTTTACTACACCCGAGCCTTGCTTTTATCCAATCACTTGAGATAAAACGTGGTTTGGATCAAAAATTTTTGGATGCTTCTGTGTGGTCTTTATGGGTTGTGGCCCGTTGATTATGGAAGCCTGTTCAATAGAATGATAAATGTAGATTATGTTTATGGTTGTGTTGTGTCAAGCTTTGTCTTGCTTTGAGGTGAATGATTTAACTATATTTATTTAGGTGTACGTAGGAGTATGCGTAATACGAGTCAAACCCAAAAGTTGACTGATCTATAAAGATGCGGTCGCATTACTCTGGTTTGGTTGAAAGTTGAAACCATATATATATATATATATAATATATATTTATTTTTCTTAGGTTTAAACTTTGTTTGAGACATGTATTTAAGGAGAGTTCTTAACTGCGCTTTGCTGCGGTTTTTAATTTTTCATTGTTTAGAAAAACAAATCAATACAAGTTAATTTAATAGTTAAACTTTTTATATTAAATATTCTATAATTATATATATTTTAACTTGACTATTAAATATTACGTATAACTAGAAATATTATATTTAAATAACATACCACCTAAATATACAAAATTATTGATATTTTAAACGAGTAATATAATTAAAATAATTAATATAGAATAGAGTTATACTACCAACATTATTGTTGAATTTTACTATCCATGTGAAATTTTATTGATCTATCATAATTTATAAAATAAATTCACTACCTCTGTTTTTAAAACAGACAAGTCATCAAGAAAATATTTGTCACTAATATATTAAACGGATACAATGCTAATGCACTTATAATAAAAAGTTTTTTCTTTATTCAACATGGGTTTTTTGTTACCACAACCACCACGGGTTGGTTAAAGGGTGTTTCTTTAAAAATAAATTTTAATATCTCAAATCAAGAAATTAAAGTTGAAAATCTCAAACCGAAATTTAATATATACTTTTTTATACAATTAACTTTTTTTTAAATAGCTAACATTTTAAAGTTGCAAACTCTTATTGAGAGTAGTAATACGATGGAATGGTATTGATAATATGATTGCAAAAGTATTCATGTGTGAATATATATTTTGTAAAGGAAAAAACTTTATGTAAGTGAACACCTGGACGTGTTCAATACAACGTAACTTCACCATCGTCATATACATAAACTAACATTTTAATATACAACAAGACCCCTCTAATTATAAAATGATTGTGCATACAACTATCCTTGCGTCTTGTAATTTAGTGAAGGAAAAAAAACGGAAAGTATTTATTTCTTTTTAAATCCGTTCACTTTAAGAATTAATCTTTTTTTTAGACATTTCTTGTATAACATAAAACTCGGTAACACGCTTTTTTATTTTCTGTTGAACCGTTAGTATTTATTTATAAGTAAATTTAATTTAATTTGTAGACAATAAATATTGAAAAACTAAATATTAACATATGAGTCACGTACCCATCAGTGTACATGAGTTATCTTCTTCAGTCAAAGAACCTTCCAATATTAAATGGTATGGTGGAGGAAAACAACCAGAAGTTTCCCAAAAGCAAATAATAAAAACCAGAAATTGAGTTGGACTTTCGGTGTGGAATATGCTTTTGTCTTCGTCCATTTTACCCCCTTATACTTTCTATCAATATTCTTACCAGCCCCTTCATCTTTTATAGAGGAATTCTAGCCATCTTGCTCTAACATCAGTTATCCTTCATAGTTTTTTATATACATATTTAGAGCAAAAGTATTAACACAGCTTCATTTAATAATATGTTCTTTAAACAAACATTATATATCAACTCTTAACTTCATTTTAATTCCCTAAGCAGTTAGTCGTATAAATTGTCAAAGGTCGAAACAGATGGAACCCAAAGTAGAAGGGCTAAAATTACAACATTTTCGAACATGTTAAAGAATCTTGTCTTGGACAAAAAGTTAGACTTGAAACGGCCACAACGCGTTTTCTTCATTTCCTCTTTCAATTCATCTCGTTCAAGGCTTGCACAATATTTGATCGATTAACCGCTCATCCTTGAATTTTGAATCCGTCAAACGCTGCAAGTTTACGGCCAAAATTCATTTCCTCCCGAATTGATCGGCTATATGGTCTCCTCATCATACTACTTTCGTTGTTGATTCTTGCTTAATTGAGCTGGTAAGAATCCCCTCTTCGTCCATGCACATTTTAGTAGAAACTCTGTGATTTCTTTCATTCGCCTGTCTTGATCAATTCAATATTTTCTTAGGGATTTCGGTTTCTGAATCGATGTCCTGAAGGTTTAATTTGATTTTTAGAACCCCTGTAAATACCTAGGGTTTTCTTTACAACTTGATCATGTATGCGATTTGGGTACTCATTCAGAAGCTTTGACCTTTCTTGTGTATTGAGGGTTTCATCTTAAATTTTTGTACAAAGTTTGGAAATAAATTTGAAAAAACATGTCGTCCGCTGGTGTTATTGCAATCAGCCACCGTTGTGACGACTTGATTTTGCCCTCGTTGCCTGTACATAACCAAGAACCGATTATGATCCATTTGGCTATGTCTGGTTCTGTGGTTCCAATGAGGGTGTTGGAGTCTGATTCAATTGAGTCTGTGAAGCTTCGGATTCAAAGCTATAAGGGCTGTGTTGTGAAGAACCAGAAGTTGGTTTGTGGAGGTAGGGAATTATCCAGGAGTAATTCTTTGGTTAGGGACTATGGTGTTGGTGATGGGAATGTGGTCCATTTGGTTGTCCGGCTTTCTGATCTTCAAGTGATCAGTGTGAAAACTTCCTGTGGTAAAGAATTCACTTTCCATGTCGAGAAGAATCACGATGTTGGTTATGTGAAACGCCAACTTGCTAAGAGAAAGAAAGGATTAACTGACATTGAAGAACAAGAAGTTTTGTTCAAAGGCGAGCAACTTGAGGATGAGAGGCTTATAGATGATATCTGCAAAAACAACAATGATGCCGTCATTCATTTGTCTGTTAGGAAGTCTGCAAAGATACGAGGTAAGCCCGTAGATAAGAATTTTGAGCTGACCATTGTTGCACCGCAATCAAATGATTCAAGAGATCATGATCTTGCTGTCAGACAACTTAGGAATGGACCTCATGGTATAGAGTATTATGGTTCAGTTCCTAAACAAGCTGCAAATAGAAATATTTGGTTGGAACCAGTGCTAGTGAACCCAAAGGCTCCTCTCCCTTCTGTACTGTTAGACGTTATGAACTCTACGTATGATGGTTTGATGAAAGGGAATTACCCAAAAAGGTCTTCTGAGGGTACAGGTGGAGCATATTTCATGATGGATGCATCAGGGACCAAACATCTCTCTGTTTTTAAGCCTATTGATGAGGAGCCTATGGCTGTAAACAACCCCAGGGGTTTACCCCTGTCAGAGGATGGTGAAGGACTAAAGAAAGGGACAACTGTTGGTGAGGGTGCATTCAGGGAAGTTGCTGCCTACATTTTAGATCACCCAAAAGGCGAACGTAGGTCTTTCTCAGGTGAACACAAGGGGTTTTCTGGGGTCCCACCTACATTCTTAGTCTCATGCTTGCACAAAGGGTTTAACCATCCAGAGGGTGTAAAGGAGAAGATTGGATCGTTGCAGATGTTCATCGAGAACATTGGAAGTTGTGAGGATATGGGTCCTAGTGCTTTTCCTGTAGAGGAGGTACATAAGATATCTGTGTTGGATATTAGGATGGCAAATGCAGATAGGCATGCTGGAAATATTTTGGTGAGCAAAGGGGAAGATGGCCGGTTCGTACTGATTCCTATTGATCATGGCTACTGCCTGCCTACTAGTGTAAGTCTTTCCTTCTTGCTAATTGACCATTGACTTTTTAAATATGGATCATTACCTAAATATGGCTTCTTGTATTCCTGCAGTTCGAAGATTGTACATTTGATTGGCTGTACTGGCCCCAAGCTCGCCAACCATTTAGTCCTGAAACAGTGAACTACATCAAATCACTGGACGCTGAGGAAGATATAGCTCTACTTAACTTTTATGGATGGATTTTGCCCTCAGAAACTGCACGCACTTTCCGAATATCCACCATGCTACTCAAGAAAGGCGTCGAAAAAGGACTTACGCCATTTGTCATTGGAAACATTATGTGCAGGGAAAACTTGAATAAGAAATCCGTGATTGAAGAGATAGTCGAAGAAGCAGAAGATCTTGTTCTTCCATGTTCTAGTGAGGCTGCTTTTATGGAAACTGTTTCCCAGATCATGGATCATCGTCTGGATTTAATTGCCTAACAAAGGTCCATAGATTACATATAAGTAGCATATAAATTCATTTCGTTTTGTTTATAAGACCTTATGTGCATACGTCATCGGCACATATATTAAATGATGGTGGATACCTATAAAATCTTCAGCATTTGACGTTGGTTGCATTTGATTATTCTTTTGTTTGTTGTAATCTGGTTTCAGGATCTTGGGTTAATTGGGATAAAAAGGAGTTAAATCCTTTTGAAGAATAATAGAATATTATATATATGTATGTGTAAATAATGCTGTTAAGAACAGCAAATAATAGAACTTTAGGATAAAAAGGAGTTATTTTTAATAGGCTTGAATCAATTTGGTTGATATCAATATGGTTCTCTGTTAGGTTAAAGAAAACCAATTTTTTTTACTGAACCCTATGTAAGGCTGTAATAGACATGGTTATACTGACATATTTACTTATGAATGTGTCGATTCATTTAGATTGTTGGATTCTTTTATCCTATAACTCCAAGAAGATGCTTCATAACTTTCAAGAAATGCAGCAATTGCAACAACAAATTCAACCACCAACAATCAACAACTTCCTGAATTTTCTAGCCAATAAAAAGCTGGGAAGAAATGTGGTACTTGGAATAAGAGACTAAATACTATTGGCACAATCTAAAGTTGCCATATATGGGCACAAAAAAGTGTGAAACTCACTAAAGAGTGTTTTCTTTTGGTACAAAATTCTAGGAGTTTCTAACGATGAGTTGATGACAGTCTGTAGAAGGAAAGATCAGTTATCGAGCAAGTGACAGGTTATGATTAATTAGGTAAGTAAGTTTAAGGTCATCGTCACCAACTTGACAAATCATCAAGAAAGCGCTGAATCCGACTATCCGAGGCAAACATTTCGAGTCCTCTTTTGATGCAAATACATCAATTAAGGTCACGGAAGATTGAAGAACATTAACGCTCACCAGGTAACTTGAGATAACAAATAAATAGACACTCATCGCCAAGTAGCTTACAATCAGGGGCAGCTTTAACTATTCAAATTTTATCATTAATGTAATGCTTTATTTCAAATTTATATGTATTTATAAAAGTAAAAATTTGAATAGTACGTGTGTCCTAGAATTCAAAGTGACGAGGGTGTGCTCATACTCGGAAAAGGTAGAGAGAGAGAGAGAGTAAATATTATGTGATAAGAGTTATAGCTCATGTAGGGGGGAAATGGTACATTTTCATAAATTCCCTTCAAATGGGAGTTTAAAATCCATATGCTTTGCAGACAGATTGCTTACACTAGTGGTATCAAAGCCCTAATAATTCCCACACAAATACAGAAAATTAAATACACCTCCATTCACCTTGGGTACACATGTCTACCAGATAAATCCCGGCCAGAAAAGGAAATGAAGAAAGTTAACTACACAGATTTGGAATGCATATATTAGTAGCATCAGAGTTTGTAGGAGGTTCTTTCCATATCCGACCCGTGACTCTTAACTTGAGTTCTTTCCTATCTCCACCAGAGAAAAAGAGAGCCATATTCCTCTGTATTATGAGCCCATCATGGCTGTCCCTAACCTTTCTGTGACCATCTCTTATGCTCCTTGGGGTGCCTTCCCATATTAGTTTTCTGCCATTCCCACCCACCTCCAGGCTATAACGGTAGTTTCGGGCGTCATTTTCGTCACCCATGAACCGCAGAAACGCCATGTACACTGGGGCCATGCTCAGCTGGAACGCCTCAAAGTGGAGACAAAAATACTGCCCGTAGCAGTTGAAGACCTGTATTTATATGAACAATGATCCACAAAACTCAGAAAGAATGGAAATTGATACCAGAAATGACAAAGTTTAAATATCGAGTCAAGGTACAGGTGGTGATTTTGACCCACTTACTTATATGTGGTTGTATTTTTTTTTTTTTTCTCAAATAGAGCAAGAACGGGTCAAACGGGCTGGAAGTTGCCTAATGTTTATTTTGAATACATACAACCATCTAAAGTGTATATTCGAAGATTTGGATCATTGTTATAATAATATTGTTTTTGTAATCAACTAATCAAAACTGATGTTTTTTGTAGGACAGACCCAGCCTGTTTCTACTGCTACTAAAGCACAACGCTTTTCAACGGAGCGCATTTTGCCATGGAACCCAACCCCGTCCTACTACCCCTAAATTGCAGGAACTAGCTTTTTTGAGTACGTATTTAACATAGGTAAGTGGGTGATAGCCTAAACATAACCCAAAAAAATGTGAAGATGTATATATGTATGGATACTAAAAAAGATATGAATTTTGACTTCAAAGTCAGACTAACTTCTAGCTCGAAATTAAACATGTGTAAGTCGAATCAAGATTAAACTATAAGAAAAAACGAAAGCTTTATATATGAAAGAAAATTAGAGAAGACTGGCAAAGTTTGAATTTATAGTGAAAGTGGAAGCTTGAAAAATGTAAGTAAACATGGGCAGGTAGGAAATAAAAATGAACTTTCAGACAGAGTAAAATTGTTGTAAATTATTTACTAGAACTTGGAAAATTGAGATGCAGTCAGAGGAGGCATCTTTCAATTTTAAAGAAAACCGAGGGAAAGAGGCAGAATTGAACCCAACAGTCTACACATGTGTATAATATTCCGCTACAAGACATAAACCTACACTTAAAGGGGTATATAAGCCCTAATATATAATCAACAGACTAGGTTACAGATTATTACTTGAGCATTTGACTTTGATAAACTGTTTTTCAACATAGAGATAATAAGAACAAACTGACAAGTGACAACTAGCATAAACCTTATAATTATACACTACAATAACAATAAAAATAAAAGTACCCAATCCCATCCGGGAGGGGTATATGGAAATAAGATATAGACAGTATCTTCAAACTAATGATGGAGAGACTGCTTCCTGAACGACCTTCAATTTATAATTATTAAATTATATACTACTAATGGTAAATCTCACAGCCAGAATTCATATAAACTTTCAAGTTGATAGCTAATAGGTTCAACTAAAGTTACAAGGCACTAACCGTTAGCATCCATGTGGCATTCTCAACTTCACGTGGATTGGATTTGACATAACGGTGGTTGAAGGTGTAACCAGAGTGCATGTCTACTTTGTGATCATCCCTCAAATGGGAAACAAGAAACGGGATATCCCCAACAACCGAGCACTCTGATCCCGCATATGGACAGCTGTACGGCCTAAAATTGCAGATGGCTTCATGTTTCAGCTTGCTATAATATGGAAAGATCCCAGGGCACCCCAGGGAGAAGTATTTGCAAGGAAACTCTAGAGATTCAGCCACTTTTTCCAAAGCAAGGCACCTTATATCACCAAGTTCTTGTCTGCAAGTTGGACACCTGTTGTGAACTCGTGTCTTACAGGTGGAACAAATTGTGTGCCCGTTGTGACACTGCACAAAATCACAAACCAAATCATATTGTTTTACAAAAGGATCTCCATTTTTAAGGTGCATATCCCTTCAACACAGTGTAAAAAAAAACACAGTTTTAAAGAAGTGTTAGACCATTTGTTAGATATCTTGAATATCTTTCAATATGACAAAAAGGAAGAATATTGTGAACCAAAATGATAGTTTATGGATAGTTTGTAGGTGACTTTGGACTGAAGATATGCAAAAAAGGGGGAGAAATGTTGCATGTGTTATGTGACATTCCCAAATACAAACTGTGGTATTTAGTTAGAAGGTAGTGAGTGTGTAAAATAGTAGTGTAAATCATTAACTTGAAGAGGGAAGAAGCTACAAATAAAGGACCTTCAAAATTCATCCTCAAGTAGCTAGAGATCCTACTCATATGTGTTGCATACACTCTTAGATCACTTGACTTGAACTTTTCAAGTCAAGTTAACTAACTTCCCATTTCAAAAACTGACGCAAATTAACCAGATGATCCTCTATACCATAGATTAGTAAGCACAAATGTGGTGCAGCCTCAAATTATTGGTTTCTTATTAAAAACATTTCGCCATTTAAAGAAATGGAAATGCGATTGAATCTTAAACACATACCAGCTATATACACTTGAAAACTCTCATAATAACTTATAAAGCTTTTTCAAGATAAGTTTTTTCTTCACTTCTTGTTAACATACTACAGATATTAGAATAAAATGAAGAGGAATACAAACTGGTAACATAATTTACATAATCTTTAAATTTGTCAAAATAATATGTTGACCAAAAAGTCAGAAAGATTATCATAATCCTAAAACCCCCAAATCACACCAGCTTAGAATCCTAAATAAAATAATTTATCTGCCATATGATATAATATCAATTTCAACATATAAAATTCCACCAACGTACGCCGAATCCAAATATTAAAGCAGTTTTATAACATCACTTAAAATTAACAGCCACATCTATCGTTATTATATATGATCATCGACAAAGAAAAAAACCTGATGAATTGGAGGGTACATTGAATTTGTACAGACAGGACATTCTAGAAGCTCATGAACGCTGGTTGTGGGATTAATCGTTGCCGGAACAACGTTAACATTATGAGTCTTGGATGACGAGAACTGCAGATTTTGGGGATTATTTTGATGATGATGATGATTATTATTATTATGATGATGATGATTATGTAGGATTTCATCATCCAATCCATCAGATGTTGACACGCATTCTATGTTATCAATTTCCATTTCGAAGAAAAAAGTAGAAGAAAAATAAAACCAAACCCACACAGGAAATTGGTTGAATCTGTATCAAGATTATGTGGGTTTATTTAAATTGCTAGAAAGAAAAGATCTTCCCTCCCCAATTAGGTTAAAGATGATGAATCAATAACCAAGGGGAGGGGAGGGAGGGGAAAAGGAAAAGAGGGGAACAGGAGGTGCTTTTCTTTTCTTGATAGGTTTTGTTATTTAGATTTTATAATTAATTTTGTTTTTGGAGGATGGGCAAAATGGCAAATGAGATCGGTGGATAGGGTTGAATATTAGATTTTTTTTTTATTTTTGTAAATTAAATTGTTGTCAAATTTGGTATGAAAATACTGTTTTCGAGTTTATCTCATTGCTAATCCTAGATAAATATTTACAGAAATTAAACTTTGGTAATTTGTCAACTAATTCTAATTTCTTATTTAAAAAGTTTTCATTTGCGCGCGGTTAGAAAGATTGGCCGCAATCTGATATTTGAAAATTTGCGGTCGTAAAGTTGTTTGTGTTTAACAATATTGTAGAAAAATTTATTGAGGCTTGGCTAAATTATCTTTTAACTATCACAAAACTTTGAGTTTAGTTCCTTTGTAACTCTCACTACCTTTAAACCTTTCATCCGTCAACGCCTACACAAGAGAGGAGGGTGTTTCAGATCCGCTCACCACATTAAACACCATAACACTGTCTTCAAGCCAGCACCACCGTAGCCGCCTTCAAACCAAATACCACCATTGTAGCCTTCAAAGTAACACTACCACCATCACCTTCAAGTTCAGATCGTAACAAGATGACCGCCATCTCCTTCGATTTTGTCATCCGGTTTTCAGAACTAAAGCTTTTGACCTCTATTTTTCACATCTAAAGATACTTCGATATTGTTTTTAGCCTCCATTTAAATATGTGATTTTGTGTTTTGTAATGCCTTAAGGTTCGAAGTTTCTTTGCTAAGTGATGCTAACTATTAAGTGTTATATGTGTTTGGTAAATTGCGTTTTGTGTTTTATGTGATTTAAAACAAAATGGCTTAAAACCGTCATTTTTAAAACTTGAATAGTCAAGGGACCTAACATGTCATTTCTGGAAGTTATTGATATATATAAACTTGTTTTTGACTTTGTTAGTCAAAGTTTTCAAAGCACACAAACATACACTAACGTACAAGTTTGACTGTCATTTCATTTGTGCAATTTTGATCAAGGAAAGGAAAGAAGTGTTTTATCATTTGAATTTGTTACCTCACTAGCATATATCATCAAGGTATGATATTTGATTAGGTTTTGTGCGTTTTGAGTTAAAGAGAGATTCAATGGTTTAATCTATGATCTTAGCATGTTATGTGTGCGGTTTGTTATTGTTAAAGTGTTAGTAGTAGTTGTGATATGTTAAACAAGTGCTGGAAAACACTTGTTAGTGTGTGTTAATTTTGAATGATAAACAGCAAGTAGTCGTGAAAACTTCTGTTGTAGCTCATAAGGTATGGGCGTGCCCAAGGAGGACACAGGCATGCTCGGGCACGGGTGTATCTATGAAAGGTACATGCATGTCTGTAGGTACGCCCTTGTCTAACGACCGGACCTGAGGGTGAAACACGACCATGCCTGCAAGCAGGTACGGGTGTGCCTCTTTCCAGTTCATTTTTCGGTTGTTCAGCAGAGTGGTAAGCTTGATGCATTGATTGTATATTGCTTGTAGGCAATAAGTATTGACGTATTCAATGTGATACGACCGAGTTAGCACTATTTGACCTATAACTGAACACTGAGGTGAGTGTACTATTCTTTTAGTATGACTAGCATACAAGTATGCACAATATAAACAGTATGATATATGTATTAAGTGAAATATATTTGTCATGTATATATATTGTGTAGCATAGGTGTATAGGTACGCAGGTGGCATAGCTATACACGAGAACAATTGGTACATAGCTACGCTTGAGGTGTAGTTTTATAACAAGAACAATGACATGGTATACAGCGAGTGTATACCAAGAAAAGTGTTAGGGAGTGTGGCTACGCGAGAGATGTAGCTATACTCCAGTACAGTTAATAGTTTGAAACAGTTTTGCAGGAGTTACAGCTTTGATGTGAGACAACCTGAGAAAAGTTTACTCCTGCTTTATGTTTGTTTCAGTTCAGTTAGTATGCTCACTAAGCGAAAGCTTATGTTTCAGTGTTGTTGTACATGCAAGTGGTTCGGTTTTAGCAAGGGTAAGACCCCAGCGTAGTGATCGGCTGGATAGCTCCTGAGTTTAAGAATAGTACTTTTGACACTACGTTTGTAAATGTTAGCATGTGTGTTGTCAGTATTTTGTAAAACTTTGATATCTTTATAAAGTTCTACTTACTAAAGAATAGTTCTACTTACTAAAGAATAAACCCTTTAAGAGTTTAAGATATAGCTCCCTACTCATTGTATCATTGTTACGTTCTATTTGGATTTTTTATGATTAATTGTTACAATTATCAATTTGGTATCAACTCACAGTATGATGCTAAGAAATATTAATTTGAACTACGTAGAACAAACAACTTTTGTAATGTTAGTCAATTTTTAATTGATAGTAACGTTTTATGAACGGACTTAGTATGTAGCTCATATCACCCCTCAACTTTTTATACACCATGTTAACTTTTAATAGAATTTCTTTTGTATATTTGTGCAACCCTACACACATCTTTAATATATATTAAAAGAAAAAGGTTTATCTCTCTTTCAAAAAAATCTCCACCAATCACAACTCTTGATTTAAAAAAAAAATTTATAAAAATCGAGATAATGATGTCAAAAATGCCAAAAATGCCAAAAATCCTTAAGTCTTGGAAGGGGGGTATTGTGAAAATTCTAAGGGGGTTTTATAAAATATGTTAAGGGTTTTTATGAAAATATGAGGGTGTTTTATAAAAATTGTATATTAATATAATTAATTATAGGTTGTTTATAAAATATGTTTAATAAATTATTATATAATTTGTTTAGAGACATAATAATTATATATTTGCGACCGTCTTATTTTTATCTACGTTTTGGTATAAATTTTATTGTAATATGACACTTTTTTTAAAGTAGTATATTTTTAATTGTTTGTTATCCATTAATAGTAGTGAGTAGGTTATTCATAAAACAATTTATATCTTTTTTATATTTATTCTATCTACGTATAATAGTCGATATAATAACTGATTCCTCGGTCTTTCGATAAAAAGTAATAAATTTTTTTTAAGTTTTGTTTTATTTATGATAAATTTATATAAAAATAGTTAACATTTAAAACAAACAAAGGTGCATCAATCAATATAAAAAATTAAAGAATCATATATATAATCAACTATTAAAAATAAAACTATTAAAAAAAGGGTTACTTACATCATCAACTCTTTCCCTAAAAAATCTCCACCAATCATAGCCCTTGATTAACAAAAATTAAAGAAAATCAAAAATGTATTAGTTATTACGTCACATTCCATCAAATCTCTTAAGGGAAATTTTATATAACAAACTTCATGTGTTTGTTAATCTTGGATAAGATAACGATATATATTTGAATTAATCGTGGATAACATAATAATATATATATTTAAATTTGAATTGAATACATATTTCTAATTGATGTGTATTTAATTGGCTTAAAATTACACCACTTTGTTATGTAAGGAAGTTACTTTTAGAATTAGAATTAAAAAATTTTAAAATGTGATTTAAATGGAATAATAATTGATAGATTAAGTTTGAAAATATAAACAAAAAGGAAAAGGAAGTAGACGATGAGATATACTTGGATAATATAACAACCATTTGAATATGAATTTAATTGAAAATTCAACCATTTGAACTATAACAAAATTCATCCCTTTTAATTGTTCCTATTATTAAGTAAATTTGTTAAGTTTAAAGGATAAAGAAATTATTTTTAAATTGTATGTTGTAATGGTGGGAAAATATTTTTTTAATTTAAAAAAAAAATAGATGATGATATAAATAGGTGATCTTTAATAATATGCCCTAAGTTTTAAAATAAAATTTTCAATGCTCAATTATGTTACTAAACAGAAAAGAAAGAAAAATTAGTAGATCCTTTCGTAAGCTCCATTTTAATTCCACTATTCTAACACACCTCATATGTCTGATTCATGAAAATTCTGTGATTGAATTACCTAAAAGCTAGATTAAGAAACGAAAATTATATATGAGTTTGAAGATTCATAATTTGTTCTTTTTTATCTCTAATTTCCTACTCTGCCTTAGTAAAATTCGTTGATTTTGTGTGCAATTCATTTAGTAAACGCGAGGTAGTGAGTTCACAAATAAACTGTAAAAGATATCTTCGATATCTTATGATATCAAAAAAGGAAAAAACAACATTCAGTAGATTAAAAAAAATCGTAAATTGGGGCAACAATTATAACTCCGTTCTCACAGGAAAAAATTAGCGGGTCAACATAACTCGGGTGGTGTTTGTTCTTAAAAGAGAGAAAATTTCTTATGTCTTTTCTCATGTCCGCATAAGAAGAGCTACAAGTCTAAAATATGCGAAGATAAGTGGTATTTTATTTCACTTTCAAAATAAGTGGAAATAACTCAACAAGATCTTTAAAACACGTCAATCTGATAGACAGTCAAGGCCTTAAAATAATATCTCGAATGTTTCATCCACTCGAGCCGCAATGAAAACATAAACATAAGATGTATGCTGTTATAGAATATATATATATATATATATAATACACCACTAAAATGCTTTATTCTATATACTCAACTTTATACAGAAAATCTATTTGAAAGAAAAATAGTGAAAATTCAAAGCGCATGTCCTCTAGGGTTTAGAGGTCAGGCAAACTAAAAACTAATTCAAAAAAGAAACTCGGTATTTTTTGAAGCTCTACCATTGATTAGGAAAGGCTTCTCTGTATTTTGAATGATCATCTCCAAGATTTACCTGTTTCGCAATAGCCTTTCTGCTCAGCAGCCTTCGCGCTAATCTATCTTTGGCGGTTACTTTCTTTTTCAGCATCTTTGCAAGACTATCTTTTTCTCTGCTCAAATTTGTTTCTAATTCTCCAATGGCAGAAGATTGTGAAGTTGAAGCAATTGCTGCATCTCGCAACACAGCTTCATTGTGCCCACGTATTTTAGCAACTTTGGCTCGCTTTAGTTCCTTCTTATCAAAGGCTCTTTTCTTCATGGCCTCTTTGTCTCTCTCTCTAACATTGTTTACTGCCTGTTTTAGTAATGCTTCTGTTGACACATTCTTCACATCAGATTCCTCATCATCCGTCGAGTTATTGTTTATAGGTGTTCCTTCATCATCGCGAGCAATAATGGGTCCGTGAAAAGGGCAAACTTTCAAATCTCTTCTCTGACAAAGCCCCCCCTTTTTCAAGGGCGCACGGCATTGCTGAATTTCTTTAGGATCTTCCTCGTATACGGTTGCCTGAACGTTTAATTCAGAAATTTTACTAGCTGGAATAACCGCATCATGGTCCACCCTACCCCAGTGACTTTCGAGCTCTAACCCTCTGTGGTTAGCCATATAATCACGGTTTGAACCCCAATTGTCCAAGAACGAACCCCATTTCATGACTGGAGCTTCAACCAAAAGCTTACTTTTTAAAGGATCCAAGTCAGGATCCACTTTGCGAGAAAGATTTGTTTCTTTATAATTACTGCATTCGGGAGACCCGTCCCTCTTATTCGTATGATCCACTTGTTCCTTCCTTGGTGTCACATATTTTGAAACATCAAATGATTCACTTGGGCCCTCTTCCCAAATATCTTCTTCGTCCTCGTCTACATGGGTTGAAAGAACGCACCCGGCTTCCTCACATTTCTTTTTGATGGATTTGAGATGATTACGAATATCGATGAATTCCTTTAACATGGAGTCTCTAAGTCTGTTATCTGACAATTCAACCCTTATGAGAACAGAAATTGATTCTTGCACTGCAACTAAGTGTTTAGTCACTAAAAGCTTGTAAAGTTCTCTTAAAGCGTCAAATACCACTTTATTTTCGCTATTTTCTAGTACCTTGTCTGCTTCTTTCAATGAATTATCACGAATCTGACGCAATTCAATGCTACGAAATTCCTCAAAATCTTGTTCATCAATAGGAGCCAGTGGCAGGTTCTCTTCTTTGGAACTTACAAGGATATCTATGCATTCGCTAATTTCATCGACTATGGATTTAACTTCTTCCTTAATTGAAGAAAAATTCGACTTCAACAATTCATACTTCTTTAACAGAATCTCTTTGGTTCGCAGCTCTCTTCGTCTTCTCTCTTCTTGAATTCTTGCAGCATTTGCTTGAAGATCAGGAAACTGATATCTAAGGGTATTTTTTAGGTAATCATATCCTAGTCTAAGCTGCCTGTAATGGACTCCAAATGTAGTGTTCCATCTTTCTAAGAATTCAATTGCTTTCAAACGCAACTTGGATGCAATAGCTGGAGGAGCAGGGAGTGGCTGGTTTCTTCTGAAACCAACACTTAAAGTCAACAACTGATCCAAATTCTCAACAATGAGGGTTCTAAAAAGCTTTGACCGCATGAACAGTTCATGGATTATAGTTAGTGTGAGGTACCGTACCTGCAATGTAACTGCACATCAGAATTTCCTCTTAATAACAAACATTATTTGCGAGATAAAAGACTCATAATATGGTACAACAAAGAAAGATCATGTTAGCTAAGAGAACAAAGAAGCATACTGTTCATGCCTGCAAAAGTAAAGCAATATATAGGCCATCTCATAAGCATTGACAATTCTGTGTAGCAGTAAATGGAGGACGATATTGAGATTCCGACTGTTAAAAATTTTGATGATGGTGACTGAGAAGATGAAATCGGCAAGGACATGGATGTACAAGAGGGAGTGCTAGCCCCTAAGCTCACAGTGTAAGAGATCAGAATGACTTTCTTAAAGAAGAAGATCTTTGAGGAATATAATGGCTGAAAAAAACCGTTACTGGCAATGAATTCAAAGGTAATCATCTTAAACTTTCATGGAATTAAGCATAACCATGATTTACCATGACAGTAAGCTTACATCTACATCTATATTTCGAACTTCAAATGGTTAAACCTATAAATCGATTATGCAATAGTAACCCTGACTTAAATTTGCAATAACAAGAAAGATTTTACTTCCACGTAGATTATGTCAAATGTGAGAACAACATCCAAAAAGCTCTTCCAAGACTCGTAGGTATCTTCTTTAAAACTCATAGGAATGTTCAGTATACATATATGTGTATAATCACTTTATTTCTTTACTAATTTAAAATGAATAACAATTACGGTGTTCCCTGTGCAAGGTCGCGTACATACAGCCAGGTCCTGTTTAGGCAAAAACAAACTCACATATACTCGAATATAATGCTCTGCTCAATGTCTAATGTGATGTTGATGCTTGCAACTTAGTGTAATTGTGCCCTTATATGAATGTTTATGTTAGTTGTTATTCTAGTACAGGGGGGTGGATCACTCATCATTTAGGAGTTAAAAGCTGTTCATTATTTATCTTACCTCTGTTGAAGACATCAACAAATTTCTATAAATATATAAGAAAAATAATTATGCGCATATAAGCCATAAATGAAGTTAAATAACAAAATAAAACAAAACAAAAACATCTATATGGATAGTATACGCCAGAAAACGCATCAATTAGCTGCACAGTTCCAAATTATATTCAAAACTGGATACTCATAGAACTAAAACGTCAGATTTGAGTAATTTAAGAACAATAGTTGAAAATTTACATGGAAGAAAATACATGATTTAAGACCACTAGCACATATCTAGAATTAGTGTCATCGACGTTGGTTTAGAATGAACGGACCTGAGAGTGATCTCGTTTCATAAGACTCATTAGGTTTTCAACAGCAAGGCGAAGCTCCGAATCAGAGTGACGGACAACAGATTTGATTGATTTGAGGATCCGCGGATCCAAGTCGGGTTTAGTTGAGTTCGTTGCCTTCTCTATTAACCCTACGACCACCGCCTCCGCCTTCCGGTCGTCTGCGGCCCATTCCATAACCGGACCACCGATGTTCTCAATTGCGACCTTATACTTTGATAATTTGATTTTTGTTTCAATGTCAATTTGTCTAGGAGATGTGATATGTATTTCCCGGACAATGTGAGAGGCGGTGAATAACGATACGATTATTTTACTCCCAAAAAATTAAAAATAAAATAAACATATATTAAACGTCGACACTTATCAGGGAATTTTATTTTATTGATTTGGGTTTCACTTAACTAAAATTTTGAAAGAACTCCTTTAATTGTTAATACTGTAACACCGGGTTTCACAAACTTAAAATTAGCGCCAATTTAAACTTTTTATACAGGATTAATCAAAAGATCGCAGCGGAATCAAACCACTTATTACTAAATATTAGTATTGATACTGGACTTGATGAGAAACATATCAAAATACATCAAGTCTCAAAACTGCCAGTGTTACCAACTAGACACCGACCACCGAAACATGTAAAACTAACTACAAGCGTTCCCAAAAGATATGTACAAAATACCCACGAGTACACCCAGCTCACCAGGCCCACAATCACTAACCTGCAAAAAGGGAAATTCATACACCGGTTAGCTACACTAGCTAGTGAGTACAGATTTCACATAAATATCAATAAGCATGGTTTCACATTTCAGGTACGGCACACAAGCTAGTCTATCACATAGCGGTGTGCCGACAAGTCAGCAGGGTCATGTCTCGCGGGGGAGCCAGCCCAGCTCAACGACCCAGACTGGGGAATCAGCCACAACCAACCGTACGGGTGGGGGAGCGAAGAGCAGTCCACCCGACACGTTACAGAGCCGCGTGGATCCTTGCCATAGACCAAGATCCTCAGAACTCACGTCAAGAACGACAGTCCTCAACTTACCACACTTAAGCAATCCACACTTCCCACAATTCCGCACTTTCCACAATTTTCACACTTACCGCAGTTCCCGCACTTACTTGTCCGGACGACCACCACACTTCAGCTATTCACAGTTTGCACATAAACACATTTCACTAATAACCACACTTTACCCGTAGCCACGTTTCACATATAACCCCTATCAGTTCCATTAGCATGCTAGCATTTCGCAATTAACATGTATCATATCACATCATATCAAATCTAACATTTCATAAAGTAACGTACCTCATGGCACGGCAGTTCATATATTATCGTCTCTAGCATATCATACCTCAGACATATAAAACAACACAAATAACACATTGCAATAACTACAGTTAGCCCTACTTACTGATCCTTATGGGAAACCGGTACTCACCTTAAGCTCACAGAAAGCTAACACAACGATCAACGGCTTCCGGTCCTTCAAGAACACCTAACACGTCACACAACACTGGGTTACCGCTTAACACTTAACATTCTTTGTTTAAAACATGCGTCATAAATCTTTCAACACAGGACAGGGTCCTACAGCCGCAGAGGATATGGCCTACGGCCGCAAAAGACTAAACAACTCCTCTACGGCCGTAGAGAACACCCCCTACGCCCGCAGAGTCCCTTTTCTAATGAACAAGGTCCTATGACCGCAGGGACTTACCCTACGCCCATAGAAGTTGTTCACTTGGTAACACCGGGTTTCACGAGCTTAAAATAATCGCCAATTTAAACTTGTTACAGGGTCTACGGCCGCAGAGGATATGGCCTACGGCCGCAGAAGACTAAACAACCCCTCTACGGCCGTAGAGAACACCCCCTACGCCCGCAGAGTCCCTTTTCTAATGAACAAGGTCCTATGACCGCGGGGACTTACCCTACGCCCGTAGAAGTTGTTCACTTGGGTGCCTAAGGCCGTAGGTTATGTACCCACACCCGTAGGTGGTAAACCATATAAAATACCCTCCTACGGCCGCATGAACCACTTACTACGGCCACAAAAGGCTTAATCTCAACAAATCTGAAAAACACCTCCCTACGGCCGCAGAAACATTTTCCTACGGCCGCAGGACAAAATGGCCCCTACGACCGCAGGAACATTTCCCTACGGCCGCAGGAAGGTCCTGCACAACAGACTTTTTCCCTGTTCGTAATTCAGACCTGCAAGTCGCGTTTTTGACACCCAAATCGACCCAAACTCATTTCCAATCATTCATATACTTCATTTAACATCCATACAAGACTTCTAACATGTTCCTTGACTCAATTCATCAATTAACACTCAATTCAATCTTCAAAATTAACATATCTCCATTAACACTTCAAAACTAAGCTTTTATGGAGAAATACTTACAAGGAGAAGGAACAAGAACATATTAACCACTTGAATTTGCTACTGAACTTGAAGACAACTTGATCCTCTTTGATTTCTCCCTTCAAGAATTCACGAGAGCAAGTGTGTGTGTGTTCTCATATGTAAGTATGTGTAATTGTGTGTGTGTTTTGTGTCTTCCAGAGGGTACAAGATGAAGGAACCGCCTTTGGGTGGTCTTTTATTAAAACACGGGTATTTTGATCCCCTATTCAACTTACAACTTGTCACACGCTAACTCGTTTCAACTAACGGGTATATCTACGGCATCATTACGCGAAACCGTTTATCACTTTATAACTTTTACATATTAATCTCAACTTTCATATATCACCTCACATATACACTTTAACCAACTAATAACATAGAATAACCACTAAAACACTTATTTAAAGTCAAGGTATAACTATTTGAGCACAAGGTACAATCCCACACTACTAGGCCCTATTTTAAGGTGTTACAAATACTCCATTTATACTCATAGATTTGCGTTTATCGTTGTTAATTATCTTAGGATAATTTAAAACCATTTTGAAATACCAAATTCTAATTAGTAAAACATATTTCAAAATTAATTTAATAATGTTATAAGCCTATTTTTTTAGAATTTTGATAACCATAGCCTTCTTTTGGTTAAAAATAAAATAAATTAATTTTTAGCTTTTCAAAATGATAATCGTATTTCATGTATGAAAAACTGAAAATTAATTAAAAGGTAACTATAAAAAATATAAAAAGTTAATTATATAAATATATAAGTTGTGATTACCACTATAAAAAGTGACTTTTTTATTTAACTACAATCTTAAGGGCTGTGATTATCATTCTTATTTTTTTAATATATATTAAAGTTTAAAGATGATAGATTAAATAAATAATCTAAACTTAGTTTGTTAAAAAGGACTAGAAATTGAAGTATCCATTCAAGTGTTCACTGACATCACATGAATTCATAGAAAGCCATTTGTTTTGGTCATCTGATTGTTTTGCGTATTACGAATTTATTACAGCTTGGTTTATATAAGCTCTGTTGGTTTACTTTGTAATATTAAATCATAAATTACATTATATATCAGAAAATAAATCATAATGCAAACTTATTAAAATCAAACATAGCTTATAATAAGCATTTAATAAAGGATCAATTTCATATATGTCTATTAAATTATAAAATATTTTATATACTTAAAACATGTTTTAATACCATTGTACTTTATGCATCAAAATTTTGTTTTACAAATTGAAAAGGACATGATATTTCCTTAAATATACGGAAAATTCGACATATGGGCCATGCCAACTCCCTCACTGAGATCTTTACCCAGTTATGTGTGCGATGGAGAAGGGTGGATCGTAAACCTGTGGAGTTAGAAAGCCAACAAGTAGTTCCTAACTTCAAGGCATTATTCACACTAGGATGATACCCGCGCAATGCGGTGGCAACGAATAATTACTACTCCTTAACATGTCCATTTTCAAGACGTAAGGTGTTTGATATTTAAGGAATACGTTGATAGCGAATTATTTTCGTTTGGTGAAATGTCTATTTTCTTTATCTTTTTTCAACTTCCTTTACTTTTCTGTTCTCCATAATTAAAAAAAAAGTTATGAAAATATTTTTTAATAATTAAGTTAATTTGTATTGGCTTTGACTATTAAAAATATTGTATTGACTTTGAATTTCTTAAATATGTAAAATCTAGTTATTAAAAAGGAATTAAGAATCTTATTAACTAAATTTAATAGTTACCAATTTAGTTGATATGAGGGGCAATTTAGTAACTTCAAAACACTTAAAATTTAAGAGTTTAAGCAAAAGGCTTAAATGCATTTTAATATAGTATAGATATAGATATAGATATAGATATAGATTAGAAAAGGAGGCCATATGATAGTAAGAAGGAAAGTTGTTTAGCACCAATAACCCTCACAAACTTGAAAAGTTGTATGTTTATCACTTCTCCCTGGACCAATTTCCACTCTTCCCCCCAGTTTTGTGTTCCAATCGCACATCTGTAATCTGAATATCCTTTGATGCAGCTTTACACATATCATACACTGTTAGGCCAGCAACAGTAACTGCTGTCATTGCTTCCATTTCCACCCCAGTTTTCCCTGTTGAAGCAGCCTCCCCTTCTATTTCAACACAATAATCATTAGGATTTAATCTTAAATCGACCTGAACATGAGTTAAATCGATATTGTGGCATAGTGGGATAAGGTGGCTAGTATGTTTTGCCCCTGTTATTCCAGCTATTTTTGCCACGGTAAGAACATCTCCCTTAGCAACCTGGTTGGCAGAAACTTGATCATACACTTTCTTCCCCAGAATGACTTTGCAGCTGGCGATAGCAACTCTCTTGCTAATATCTTTGTGAGAGACATCCACCATTTGAGCTTCACCCTTGGCACCAATATGGGTCAACTTAGATTCATTCTTAAGTTTTTCAGCAGAGATCAACTCGGAATCTTGAGCCATAGGTTGACTTTTACTAGAACCGGTAAGACTTGTAGGTGGAGCTTCACCAAAAACAAATTCCATTTCCTAGAACCAAGAAATAAACCTATATGAGCTATTGCACTAACAATCCAATGAAGGTAGAGTTTGATTTGGAGGTAAAATGGATTATATTGATGTTTCGTATTTTAGGAGCAGATGGAGCACTAATCCATTTTGTAGTGCAAAATTTAACACCAAGTCTAGAAACATTTTTCATAGTTAGGTTAAAGTTCCTAACAGGATATGTTACAAGAAACTACTTGTTCTTTGTAAGAAAAGAAAATACAAATAAATTACATTAAATGCAATATGGTAGAGTACTATAATGGCTCATCAAAGAGGCACTAAATTTCCAAGGTGAACATCTATCTTCTTTGTAACCTTTAGTATACTGGAGTTATACAAAAATTCAAGAGCATAATAACATCTAAGTAGTCATCTAAAGCTTGACTAACCCATCTAGAATTTTATGCCAAACTACTTCACAGGTTCCATTAAATGATTGTTGCTACCTTTGAAAGTTTTTCCCAATCATATACCTAAAATGGTTTCTTTTCCTAGTGAGACTGCACCTGATTTCACCAAGTCCACTCAAATACTGTATAACTCTTAAAGCATGACATGGGATTGTTGGTGAACCACAGTAGAATTTCAAAGAATAAGTATATGTCATACGGTGAGGACCATTAGACCTGAAACTGTACACAACTAATACTTATCTGGAAAGGGTGCCCACCTGCCTGGGGAGGGGGGACCTGCCATAATTTGAGTTTACCATGTATTGGACCTGTCCATTTACAGCTAGGGTACACAATTATCATTATTCATACCTAGGGTTCCTATAAATCACTTTTGAAGCAGTTGTATAAAGAATAAGATCTAAATGCTGCCCATGAACCAGGTCAACCACATTGATTGATTGAACCACGAAATTCTGCATGGTTGTGTCTTATTTGTTCTTTATTATCTTGCATTTTCCTAAGAGTTACATTATCATCTCCTGAAGCGTTGCGATCAAACCAGCCGCAACACAAGCTATTTAAATCCCAAGACTTCTTATAGTAAATGGCGTTCAAAAAAATTGGTGACTTACACATGATGACATAATGTCCCCTTGCCATAATGCAAAACTTTACTACTATCCTTTTATATAGTGTGTGTCCGGCAACAGGCTTACTGATCGTTAAAAACATAATCCCTCAAAATAGAAGTCTTTCCAAGTAGCTTGTGTATTAGTCTTGGGATTATCAATTAATCAACCCCAGCCCCAGTTCCAGCTAGTTTCGCCGGATACACCCATAGAGTGGTCATCAGATAGAACATGGTCTTTAACATTCTTTGCAATCGCTTGGTACATAAACTCATGCAATTCTATGACATCTTCCCATGGTGATTGAGATATCAATGTTAAATAAACAAACCAGATTTACTTAAGCTATAGAAATAAACCTCATCATACCTTATTAAGCTCAGCTATAGTGCTGGCTAGATCATGGCTACTGATACTGCTAAATAACCTTCCTGATTTAGCTACAGTCAATGCTGCCCCTCGAAGAAACATAGTGATTGAAAAGCTCCCTTCAGGTCACCTTGGACTATACAAATACAAGAGAGGCCGAGTTATGAAAAACATCTAATGAAACTAACAAAATAACACTTTTATATTCATGTTCATTCAGGCATTTTAACAAACACCTAGTATGCTATAAATCAATTCAAAAACAAGTAAAGCTTCTCTACAAGAGCTGACTGCAAGACCAAAAACCTCTTCGATGGAATAATCTCATAAAGTGCAATAAAGACTACTTGAAGCCTTAAAGATAGAACAACTAGCAACAACTTCACAACTAGAATTTCATAATCAGAAACTATATAAATAGTTAATATTTTAACACCAAGTTCTAGGAACCATAAATAATCCTTTGAACTATTGAAGTAGAAAATTCCAATTTTAAGCCATTATCTTGGCGCCTTGTGGGGCTTTTTCTTGTCTTAATATCGTGTTCATATATATTTATCTAAGATCACAACATTCACAAAAATTGTTCACCAAAGCAAAAAATAGCAATTTCAGGAGATTTTACCAGTTAGGGTTTACAATATATTATAGAGAATTAGAAATGAGGATGACCCTTTGAAGATGATACAATCTGTTGACTGTCGAGTGTCGAGCGAGAGGGATCCCAAAGTCCGAAGGACGAACAATTGACTAATGTTGAAATAGTTTACTTTACGTTCTCGATTCTCGAATGGTGAATTTTTCTATAATTTTGTCCATCTGGATAAAATAAAAATAAGGAAATATAACTACGGGTCATACATTCATACGGGTCAAAATTGCAAATTGAACGGGTGCTTCTATGATTCTCTCTCGCCAAGCTGCAGAGGGGGTGGTTCCCTAGATCTCGAATCGAAATCCCACTCCTCTCTTGTCGGAGATTGAGACGACGATCGATGATAATTTTATTTATGGGTTGTTCATTGACATTGTTTTGCAGCTTCAGGTAAAAATTTTAATCGTTCACTAATCTTATGAAAATGATGAATTTGACTGTGGGTTTTTCGAGTGTGTTTTCTGTAAATCTGATTTGTGTGGTGAAGAGACTTCTATCGATGAAAATTATGAATCATGATGTATGTTATGATTTACTTGTGTATAAATTATCTTGTGTTTTGTTGCCGTTCCGTGTGAAATTGTGATCTTGATTCATTAGCTTAGTTTTCCTATTTCTTTTTGCTTATTGAGTGTCATCTTAATTCGGAGTTATTAATATTGGGTTTTGTCTTCCTTGTAAACTTTATCTTCAAGACTTTATCTGAACCTGTTTTTACCCGCTACCCAAACGGACTGACTCTCACGTTTTGCCACCACTAAGTAAACCTAAACAAAGGCATTTGAACATAAATTCTTCGGATGTAGATTCGGGAAAAAGGCAATGACATAGATGATTTTTATAATCGGGATGGGGACACAAATCCACCTTGAACCTACCTCGTTACCATTCCTAATACAGACGTGCGGAACATGCTAAACTTTCGCCATTCAAGAGTCATGAAATTCGTAATTCTCTCAAATACTTGTTTTAAGTTTCACAAAACATTAACCTTGGTTTATCATTTTACTTTAGAAGTGACTCTGTAAACTGTCATTGACCATTGTCCAAGAGGAGGTGACTAATCATAAAGAATTTATCGACTTCAAAAAGATTCTTAAATTGAGATATATCATACAAAATATAAAGTTAAAAGTATGTGTAGATAACAAACACTCTTCGAAAAACAAAATTACAAAATTAAGTTTTTTTATTTGTTTGCTTTATTTTCTTTCAAATCGAATGTTTCAATCTAGTTATTAATCTTATACAAAACGCAATTCTAACTCTTTTGCTAATTTTTTTTTATTATTATTATTCAATCATTGATACATATGAGTTGCTAACCGAGGTTTTGCGATGGCCATCAAAGGTTTGGCTTTTGGCATTGTCATACCATACACCTCTTGTGTATCAATGTCCTCACATCTCATCCCATCTGGTGGGCTCCAATCAAAGCAATGAAATAATCGAGCCAACGCCATCAGAACAAATGTCACGCCAAGTGGCGCACCAGGACACTTCCTCTTTCCCGCACTAAACGGCAATATTTTGAAATCGTCACCATGACTTATCTCCACGCGGCTCCCGTCGTTGGTCAAATGTCGTTCTGGGCGAAACACGTTAATCTCCTCCCAGATCTTTGGGTTCCTCCCGAGTCCATGAGTGTTAATGAAGACACGTGTCTTGGCGGGGATGTAATAGCCGTTGATCTCCGTGGCTCGTATGGACTCGTGAGGGATCAGAAATGGTCCAGCAGGGTGCATCCGGAAGGTTTCACGAACCACGCAACGTAGGTAGTTGAGATTTGACAAATCTGACTCGGAGACCATTCGATGAGGGCCAACAACGTTGTCAAGCTCTTGTTGGATCTTGCGGAGGACGCGTGGATGTTTGATTACTTCAGCCATTGCCCATTCGTTAGTCACTGCTGACGTATCTGTTGCTGCTGCTATCATATCCTGAAAGAAATCACAAATCAAACTATATTTCAATCGTATTTGTATATTTACCATGTCCTTCACTTCATAGGATTTATGTATGTATATTGTCGAGTCACCTGAACAAGAGCTTTGATTTGTGTATCATCCATATGCTTTTTACTGTCTTCTCCAGGCAAAGACAATAAAACATCAACAAAGTCCATAATTCCTTCATTCTTATGTTGTCCACTCTTGTTTTTATGCCTATGTTCTTCAATGATTTTCATGTGAAAATCGTCGACCCTTTTCTCGACTTCTCTCATCTTCTTCTCGCAACCAAATGGGTCAATCCATCTCCAAAATGGCAAATAATCACCCAAGTAGATCAAGCCTAGTAGCCAAAACAATTCATGGGTTATATGCATAAACTCCATCGCCTCTTTTGGCCCGGCTGAGCCTGACCCAAAGTATTGCTTACCCAACAACATTCGGGTCACATTGTTCATGGAAAAAGACCCTAAAACTTCTCTTAGGTTAATTGGGGCATCGGCCTTAGCCAATGCCCATACATCTTGTACTAGATGTTGCGCTTCACTTGCCCTTTGCTTTGCAAATGATTCAAGTCTCTTTGTTGTAAGAAGTTGTTCCATGCATATCCTTCGCATCCATTTCCACTTAGGGCCAAAAGGCGCGAGCGCAACATCACCACATTTGTACGCTAGGTGAACTGCGGCTAAGGTGCGAGGCCGGGATGCAAAAACGTCATCTTGTTGGAGTAATATCTCGCGAATGATGTGAGGGTCGTTTGTGGTGATTGCATCAACTTTCCCTAAACGAAGATAAACCAATGGTCCATATTTTTCACAAAACTTTGCTAGGTCTCGGTGAGGTAGTGGCCCTAGTTGAAGAATATTACCTACTATTGGCCATCTTGGTGGGCCTGGCGGAAGCTTGTGCTTTGTTTTATGATTTTTGGTGAACCATAATGATATAATTCTTGAAATAAGAAAGGCTAGGACAATTATACATATTAAGTGTTGGAGATCCATCACTTGATCTTGGTCTGCTAAGTAAAAATCAAAATGTTCATTTGAAAATAGGAAGAATTTAAATTATAAATGTACACAACTTTTGCATGCTATAATTTTCTTGGTTTAGTTATAGGTTTAAAGTTTAGGTGGGAGTTGGTTAAACCACAATCTTTGGAAATGTAAATCGTTACTAGAAATACGATAAGTAATTTATTGAACAAGTAGTTTAAATGTATGTGTAAATATACGGGTTGATATAATTATTTACGTAAAAATCGCTTAATTAAATATATGATTATTTTGTACGAACGAAACGAAAAAATAAACTTATCATAAAAAAAAAGTTTATATTAATTTCTGTTTACTTGAAAAGTAAAAAATAACAATATTAAAATACTATTAAGGGATTGGTATTAATTTTAAATTAATACAAAATAATATTTAATTTGTATTTACATTTACGTGGAAGTTAATACAATCAAATTTAGATACATATATGTCGATTTTTAATTTAGAAGCAAAATTTAGATATAGTAAATTAATATCAAACTTAGATATAACTTTATCTCATATAAATTTTAAAAAAAGAGTTTTATTTTTAACTCTTTAAAATCAAAATTAAGTTTTCAATTTTAATCTAAGTGAATAGTTAAGAATTAATTTTGATTAAATGAAAGACGAAGATTCTTTAATTAAATAGATGATATTTAGCAATCATCAGCTTTTTATTTATATTAAAATTTTATTTTATAATACCAAAATTACTTAATTTATAATACCAAACATGCCTAATTTAGTAAAAAAAATTTGTAATACTTAATTTACGATGGGTTATTTAATATACTCTAAATAATTTCAACAAATAAACGAGAATTTGGGTATGTGATGAAGAAGATGTTACCTCATAATGTCGTTTGAAGCTACTAGTGTAGTTGCTACTCCTAGTTGTCATGTCAGAAAAAGGGATTGTCTTTCAAATATTCTTTACCAAGTAATGACGTAGCTTATACATGTTCCCCAACCAAAAATCATCATCTGTAAGATACTTCTTCTTCAATCTTTCCCATTCTACTTCAAAATCCTTGATTGTTTTACTTTTAACCCATATAGTATAACTATCTTGAAATCTTCGTACCAAGACAGTAAAGGTTGGAGATGCTCCAACACATTCTTTTGAATATGCCAAGGACAAATCGGTGCCTTGTTTGTTGGAAAACTTAGTCAACTGCTTTACCCATAGCCAAATATTGTTTAGTAATAAGAGAAATCGGTGGACACTCATGCATGTATTTTAGAAAATGTGTAAACAACCATGTGAATGTTGCCTCACTCTCTTTTTTTAATAGTGTTGCTCCAAACAAGATAGACCGACCATGGTGATGAACTCTAACAAATGGAGCAAACGAAAGGCTAAATTTATTTGTCTTATAAGTCACATAAAAAACTACATCATCGCCAAATATATTATAAGAGGATCTAGATCTACTGTGAGACCAAAACACATTTCTAAATGTACAATCGGTATTCAAGTCCATAGCGAAGTAAAAATCTTTATCCAGTTGAGCTTTCGCTTAAAAATGCATTATAATTCCATGACTCTTTGCCTAAGTAAATTTTTTTTTCTCTGATTACAATAGTACTACACGGAACTCTTGTTAGCTTATCCTCATCGTTGCCTTTATATGTATTCACTATTTTTGTTATGTCAATAGGTTTCAGACCTAGTTTTGACTACAAAGTTACAAGATCTTTACATTTTTAGAACGGTGAAATAATTTGTGAGACCAGTATTGTTTTGGCACATGTGATGGACCATCTAAAGACTAAAGGGTGGTTATGTTCATCATCAAACTTCTCGATCAGCAACCCACAATCCTTGCTTTGACAAAGTCACTTGTATTTATAGCCTTACACTCTGTCTGCTTAATACAATGACGTTTCGCATCATGCGTTGTTCGCTTATCATTTTTCTGACCTTATTTGTTACAAACAAATACTTGCCTATAAATTTCGTTTGTGACTGCATGCCTATTATTATAATGCTTTCTAATACCAAAACATGTAGAAAGACCATATTAATTATAGAAATTATTGCGATATTCACATCACCAAATTTTTTTCCTATCAAAGAGTAATCGAAACATTGGGTGAAAATTTTGGATTACTCTTTCCCATTTCTCTCATGATAAAGATATATATCATCGTATATTTCACCTGTTTAAACTAGAATTTAATTAAACTTATTTTAACAATGAAAACATAACGAAAGATCCAAAACTAAGTCTAACAATCTAACTAGTTAGGGTAGCATCTAGATTACATTTGAAACTAATATATATAAATCAAGCTCAGATATAACGGAAAGTTAGCTACGAAGCATGAAAAATATAATTAAACCCGGTTGAACATCAGTTTCCTTATTTTCTGCATGGATAAGATAACCATTTATGTCGATATCATCAATCATTGTATGTTCACTTTCATTATATTGATTATCTGATTAAATTTATAGGTAGTCACATTCAACAAAAACAAAAACTGATTGATAAACATGATAATAAATTTTGATTAAATAAAATATAATGGTTAAACTCTGACTTCTTGTTCAAGATACATAAAGTATCCGTTTATATAAACATCATCCATCAACATATATCCATCTTAATTGCTCCACCTTTTTTTTTTTTTTTTTTTGAACGGCAAACAATACTTATATATTGCATATCAAACATAGTACATGTACACACAGATACTCAGATACAAGCGCCCCATCCACATACTAAGACTGAAGCTAACACACTTCTATGCCGACCTATCAATACACACAGAACCACAAAACACATCAAAATGAACCATTAATGCTCCAATAATCCACTAGCACAACACCAAACAAACAACACATCGGCATAATTGCTCCACCTGATTAAGAAAAAAAAGGATTAAACTAAAATATATAAATACTAAAGTCTAATAATTGAACATGAATTGACGTATATGAATCAACCATTAAAAAAACCATATTCAACTATTAACTTTAACTTGACAAACCTGATTGTATTGGTTCGAGAAATAGATCAATGATAAAAGACGCAAAAACAAAACAGTTGATGAAATAGACCGATTAATGGTGAAAGACAGCAGAGCAATTTTAGAAGTTTACTGATTTTGGCGCCTTAGACAGATTTTGGCGCTAGTGACTATTAAATAAGAAAAAGATTAAGGGGTTAAACGAAGTTTATAGTGTGACGCATTTATTGTAGTAAATTACATTTATACTCCAAGCACTACTCATGTCGGATATGTGTTAACACAGTACCTATATATGTTTTTCCCTATTAATCAATGTGATTTATATTTTTAACAGATTTTAGAATATTAGAGTTTTTAAACTTTTTTGTGAGGTTTCAATATCATTGGCAAATGGCTATAAAAACATAAAATTTATAACTTTCTTTTGATACATTTGTTTTAATTGCTATCGCTAATGTAACACGTGCGTTTATTAAATTGATTATAAAAATCCGTCAATACCCTCTTTCAATTGAATATAGTAAAAAAAATAATAATCAGAGACGTAAGTTAAGTAAAGTCTAGGAACCTCCATGTGTCATTTTCCGATTTCATACATAAATCATATTTTATTACCTTTTACTAGTTATTACCTTTTACTAGTTATATAAGTCAACTTTACAAATTTGTAACACATTCGGTTCTATGGTCTAGTGGTTAGGACATTGGACTCTGAATCCAGTAACCCGAGTTCAAATCTCGGTAGAACCTTATTTTTTAAGAAAAAGTAACTATTTCAGTCGTGTTTTTTTTATTAGATTGCGGTCAGGAGGGGTCCTGCATGACTCGTGAAGGTGATTATGATGAAATATTGAGGGTTTTTTCTTTGGTTTAACTTCAACAACCGGTGGTTTTTAACTTCAATACAAGAAATTTTAAGTTTATCATAATAACCTACAATGAAATTAAAAATAAAGGATATGAAACTTTAGGTTTAAAAAATGAAAATAAAAGACTAGAAATTAGAATAGAGGGATGCTGAAAATAGGAGATGCAAGAGTTCTAGAAAGGGTTTAATATTTTAGTTTATTAAAATCTAATCAACTAGTTACGTTTTACTATTATATATATAAAACTTTGAAAATTTCTATTATGCGTACCAAACATGTAATCTAATGTTATTGTACATATTTTGGTTACATAAAGAAGAAAAATTATATAAGTTTAGTACATATAAAACTTTTCACTTCTTAGACCACCAGCATCCATCACACCCTTTACACAGTCACATCAGCACTACATCAGAATCCCACCGTTTTCTCATCACATCACACAAACCCCTGCATCCATCACATGCTTTACATCCTTTTTCTTTTTCTTTCTTTTTGTTTTTTTAAACATAATTTAATTTTTAAAACAATATAATTAAAACATAATAATTATAAAAAACATTAAATAACAATATAAATTCAAATAATATTTTATAAATTTCAAATTACATAAAAAACATAACTACGTTAATTTAAATAAAAACTACTAGTTATCGTCGTCGTTCCATCTCGAAAGCCAATTAATGTGCTCGACAAATCAGATGACGTGTTTGTATGTATATAAATGTTTAAAGAGGAGAATATAGAAGTTTGAGAGGAGAATGTAGAAAAAATGTGTGTGAAAAAATTAAAGAAAAGGGGTTGTATTTATAGGAGAGGAAGAATTTATATATATATATATATATATATATATATATATATATATATATATATATATATAGGATAAGGTTAAACAAAGAACCTCCCTTAAACAAAAAACCTAAAGAACCTCTCTGGTGATGACATGTGGCACATAGTCAAGGGCAGAAAAGGAAATTAAAAAAAAAGAAAAATCGGCGTCTTCAGCAAATCCCCCCCAACAAACTAAAAAAAAAACCCCAATTTCTTTAAATGATCATAACTCGTTCGTTTTTAACAATTTTAACATAAAAATTATACCATTAGTTTCAGTTTTTTGTCCTCTTTCAAACAAGACTGGACTTGATATATTTCTGAAACTTTTTTTTTTGAAATGCAAAGTTTGCATTTTGAGCTGGGTTCATTCAAACTCAAAATGCAAAATCCGTAGTTTGCATTTTGAGCTGGGTTCATTCAAGCCCAAAATGCAAAATCCGTAGTTTGCATTTTGAGCTGGCTTCAAGGTCTTCAAACAGTTGTGACAATTTTGAACTAATAGTTCTGAACTCTATATAACAGTTTTGAAGTTCACAGCAACTGTTGGTTACAACTGTTTTTACATTTTCATCTAACAGTTCGCAACTGTTTTCCCAAAGATAACTCTAACAGTTTTGAACTGTTTGTCAAAATTCTTCTAACAGTTTTTCAACTTTGCATGTTAAACAATCTTAATACCTTAGCTAATTTCCCAACATTCAACTCATTAGCGACGAGCTGTCAAAATGCAAAAAAAAAAAAGTGTTTTTCCCGTACAGCGCCAAAATGCAAAAAAAAAAAAAAAATCTTTTTCAATTTTTTTTAGAAAAGTATAGGAATAGTGATCTTGTTTGAAAGAGGATTAAAAAACTAAAAGAATGGTATAATTTTTTTGATTAAATTCACAAAACTTAAAAAGTTATGGCAATTTAAAGTTTTTGGGGATTTTTTTTTTAAATCGTGGGTGTTGGGAGGGGGGATAATTACATTTTTACCCTATTCTTCCTAAATTAATACATAATAATTACAGTTTTGCCATTATTCAATCTCATCCATTAATATTCATGATCTAAAGGTCCAGATTGGTTCTTTAGGTTCTTTGTTTAACACATGGTTCTTTATTGATCCAATTTCTATATATATATATATATATATATATATATATATATATATATATATATATATAGGGTAAGGTTAAACAAAGAACCTCCCTTAAACAAAGAACCTAAAGAACCTCTCTGGTGATGACATGTGACACATAGTCAAGGGGCAAAAAAGGAAATTAAAAAAAAAAGAAAAATCGGCGTCTTCAGCAAATCCCCCCCAACAAACTAAAAAAAAAACCCCAATTTCTTTCAATGATCATAACTCGTTCGTTTTTAACAATTTTAACATAAAAATTATACCATTAGTTTCAGTTTTTTGTCCTCTTTCAAACAAGACCGGACTTGGTATATTTCTGAAACTTTTTTTTTTTTGAAATGCAAAGTTTGCATTTTGAGCTGGGTTCATTCAAACTCAAAATGCAAAATCCGTAGTTTGCATTTTGAGTTGGGTTCATTCAAGCCCAAAATGCAAAATCCGTAGTTTGCATTTTGAGCTGGCTTCAAGGTCTTCAAACAGTTGTGACAATTTTGAACTAACAGTTCTGAACTCTATATAACAGTTTTGAAGTTCACAGCAACTGTTGGTTACAACTGTTTTTACATTTTCATCTAACAGTTCACAACTGTTTTCCCAAAGATAACTCTAACAGTTTTGAACTGTTTGTCAAAATTCTTCTAACAGTTTTTCAACTTTGCATGTTAAACAATCTTAATACCTTAGCTAATTTCCCAACATAACCCCAATTTCTTTAAATGATCATAACTCGTTCGTTTTTAACAATTTTAACATAAAAATTATACCATTAGTTTCAGTTTTTTGTCCTCTTTCAAACAAGACCGGACTTGATATATTTCTGAAACTTTTTTTTTTTGAAATGCAAAGTTTGCATTTTGAGCTGGGTTCATTCAAACTCAAAATGCAAAATCCGTAGTTTGCATTTTGAGCTGGGTTCATTCAAGCCCAAAATGCAAAATCCGTAGTTTGCATTTTGAGCTGGCTTCAAGGTCTTCAAACAGTTGTGACAATTTTGAACTAACAGTTCTGAACTCTATATAACAGTTTTGAAGTTCACAGCAACTGTTGGTTACAACTGTTTTTACATTTTTATCTAACAGTTCACAACTGTTTTCCCGAAGATAACTCTAACAGTTTTGAACTGTTTGTCAAAATTCTTCTAACAGTTTTTCAACTTTGCATGTTAAACAATCTTAATACCTTAGCTAATTTCCCAACATTCAACTCATTAGCGACGAGCTGTCAAAATGCAAAAAAAAAAAGTGTTTTTCCCGTACAGCGCCAAAATGCAAAAAAAAAAAAAATCATTTTCAATTTTTTTTAGAAAAGTATAGGAAGAGTGATCTTGTTTGAAAGAGGATTAAAAAACTAAAAGAATGGTATAATTTTTTTGATTAAATTCACAAAACTTAAAAAGTTATGGCAATTTAAAGTTTTTGGGGATTTTTTTTTTAAATCGTGGGTGTTGGGAGGGGGGATAATTACATTTTTGCCTTATTCTTCCTAAATTAATACATAATAATTACAGTTTTGCCATTATTCAATCTCATCCATTAATATTCATGATCTAAAGGTCCAGATTGGTTCTTTATGTTCTTTGTTTAACACATGGTTCTTTATTGATCCAATTTCTATATATATATATATATATATATATATATATATTTTTTTTTTTTTTTTGCACAGCAAGTAGTGATCATTCATTACCAAATCTCATAGATCGTTTACACAACAGTGCCTTAACGAACCGTACAGCCTCACAGCAGTAGGCACCTCCGAGGAGAACTACACACATAACATAAATCGTAATTCACAAACTATAAAGACTTTAGTCTTTATCTACACCTCTTAACTCATCACATAGCCATAGAGAACCAACAACCCAGCATAAACAGCTATCACAGCATGACAACAGCGCACTCGTTATCTACAGACAAACGCCGCAGCCTCATATACGTCAGTATGAGGTTAAGATGTTCGTAATCGACGGCATAACAAGTAGCACCCAAACTCACAGCACATGTCAGCACAACCTCCTCCATTCTTCATAACCTGCATAAAACCAAATGACCCTAACCCATACCCATAACCACGAAACCAAATTCTAGAGCTTGAAAGAAACGATTTGCTACAGCATAAGAAACGAAGCCAAGCAGATCAGACAGGATTAAAATGCCCCCCTTATCACACCATGGCTACAGAAAGTGCAAACCACCTGCACAAATAAAACAACAACCCCCGGCCTAACCTAAGACCATGGCCAAATATGTTGGGTAAAATGATGTGAAGTGTGTGTAATAGCTGGGTGCCACCATATAACGATACACAAAAGAAAGTAGGCCACAGCCTCTACCTACCATCACCACCCTTATATCGCCTTCCCACCCATCCCCACCCCGCCCACTACAGGCGATCATATGAACCATTAGTCCCTTAAACCGGGACCTCGCATATCAAGATAATGAAACAAAATCTGGGGCTTGAAAAAGTATATATATATATATATATATATATATATATATATATATATATATATATATATATATATATATATATGGGAGTGTTCATACGAAAAGCTTCTTATTTGCGAAAAGTGCGTGAAGCTTTATGAGCCATTGATCGCTTTTTGATCTAATGATCCAAAATAATCACATTTATTATTTTTCTTTAATTGAAAAGGGTATTTTAGTAAAACAATTTTTTTCCCTCTCCTCATTTTTATAATCAATTTTACAGATTATTTTTTCTAGAGAAATTTTATATTTCCATTACGTGTACAATAATGAACGATTTTTTTTATTTCAACTTTTAGTGTCCATATTTATACTAATTATGTGTTCAGTAAAGAACAATTTTTTTCTTTCCACTTTTAGTTTCCATCTTTTTTTAGAATTATTTATATTCACCGTTGAATCTTCTTAGATACATACAACAATGAACTATGTATGTATGTGTGTATAAAAGTATATCATCAACTAATTAATAATTGATAAAACAGAAAAAAAATCAATACTTGCAAAAGTTCAAACCTACATCTTCGAGATCAAAGTTAAAGAAATACAAATCAATGAAGTTTGTATATTACAAAAAAATACAGCATATTCTTTATTGAACAAGATTAACTTTTGTTCTTTATTGAACAAAATTAACATTTATCTCATATTAGCATTTATCAATTATCAATATTGAATATAGGTATATTTTTCTACATTAATACTGTATATCCAGAAAAAAAGAACAAAAGAATAAAAAAAGATAAGAAGATTGACAAATGCAGACAACCTTGTACTGGATAACCTAAAAATGATTTACATAAAAAATTATAAATAAACTAACACTTAGATCTGATCGACCATGGGAGGGAGGTGGAGAGATTCGGTGGTGATCTTCAAGAGGAGCCCAGATCTGATCGGCGTAGCTAACCCTAGCCGCCGCCATCTGTGCGTCGTAAGTAAACCCTAACCGCCGCCATCTGTCTGTCGTAGCTAAACCCTAGCCTCCGCCAACTTTCCGTGGTGGACCGCCGCCCTAGCAGCCGCCATGTGTTGATCGAGCCCAGATCTGAAGTACGGTTGTGAGGCGATGCAGCGGTGCTGTTGAATGAGGCGGTGGTGGCGTGTTGCTGACTGGCGATGGTGGTGTTGTACTTCAAGTAGGATGTTGGGTTGTATTTGGCAGCAGACGCAGGAGGAGAGAGAGAGAGAGATCGGCGCCGCCGCATGGAAGAAAGAGAGAGTGTGGCGTAGGGAGAGAGTGGCACAGGCGTCGGAGACCCGTGACGCAGCGTTGGAGAGAGGTGGTGCAACGTCCGAGAGTGGTGGTTTGGAAACGACGACATGGGTTGGGGGAGGAGGGGCGGCAGATGAGAGAATAGAGATAGAAGGAATAGGTTTTGAGATGATAGGGAGAGGTGGATTTCTTCAAATAATAAGAGGATAGAGAGAGTGCATAAGTTTCTCTAGAAAGAAAATGAGTGGGTGAATTAATCGAATAGAAGGTATTAAAATGATTTAATTACCCCATATTAGATTAAATTAAAATCCATATGGTTTCTTTTAATTACAATATTGCCATAACTCATATGAACCCTTGATTTCAATATCTAATGGACCAAAATGATTCTCGCACTTTTCGCAAATAAGAGGCTTTTCACATAAACCCTTGTCTATATATATATATATATATATATATATATATATATATATATATATATACACACACACATATATATATATACATATATATATATATATATGTGTGTGTGTGTGTGCAACGGCTACCCCCAACGGTCATCTCCCCCTTTGATTCCCTTTTCACGCACGCCAGCGATGGTGTTGAGGCCTCGTGAGCGGCCCTCACGACCTCCCCACGCGATGGATGCACCCAGCCTTAGGAACCCTCAATTGCAAAATTACTCAATTCTCAAAAACAATTTTGGAATGAAAATTATGAGGAGGTTTTATAAAATATGTGATGGGCTTTTAAGAAAATGTGAGAAGGTTTTATAAAAATATTATCTTAATATAATTAATTATAAGTTGTTTATAATTTATGTTTAGTAACTTGTGATATATTTTGATTAGTAAAAAATAATTATATATTTACGATCGTCTCATTTTCATCTACGTTTTGGTTTAAATTTTATTGTCATATGACACCTTTTTTGAAATTAATATATTCTTAAATTTTTGTTATCCATTAATAGTAGGGGATAGGTAGTTTTTTGTTTAGCTGAGTGGGTTTTTTTGAGATTATGAAGATGAGTTGAGTGGTCAACTTGAATATGTTATTCAAAGTGTTTAATTATTGATTTTAAAACATTTTCAATCTTATTAAAAAGATGTATGAAACCTTTTACAAAATATGGTTTAAAATAAAATACATCATTAAAAGATGATATGTTGTATATTTAAAAAACTACATTTAGAGATGTAAAAATAGCTGTTTTTGATGGTCCTGAAACTATATTATTAGTGTAGGTAGTTAGCCAAAGGTAACACTAAAATATTAATGTTAACTTTTTATATACAAAACAAGAAACCATTCTTGATTTTTTTTAAATTTAACACGTGAGTCATTATATTTTTCTCTTTCACTTGTATATGTATAATGCTTACATTTTTCTATTTGATTTTAATGCATTTCAAGTTTACTTCTCTAAGAGAATATTACCCGTACGTGCATGAGTTTATAAACTAGCAAAGTATTTAACAAAGAGATCTTTGTAACGACGAGAATTTCAAGGTAACATTATATGATTAATTAATGCTTCGTGATAATTGTTAATGGCTTAGTTGATGGCGTAGTTAACAAACAATCTAATGAGACGGTTTATGGATTGATTGAGTATTAATGGCGTAGTTGATGGTTTAAATGGTTACAAAAGCAAAGTTAGTGATTTGAAAGTGTATGTTAGGACCAAAATAAAAGGGAAGTGATTTGCACACAAAATAAAGAAAAATCCATGTTTAGGTTGGGTTGTTTGATCGTACAGAAGGGTACGAAAGGCAGAGGGATTGGGGTCAAAAGTTTGAATTTTGATGGTGTATATGTGGTAGGAATTAAATACTAGGTGAATTCTAGGATCATTGACGTATCAAATGTGGTTTAGTTAGGCTTAGGTGACTGCAATTTCGACCCTATATTATCAAGGAGGAAGTCGACAGTTTTGTTAACAGACACTAAAATTGATCTGATTTTGTGTGGTTTAAATTCTAAATTGGCATTGGAGTTTGGTAGTTATGAATTATTAGATTATGGGTGTATGTAGTATGATTCTTAATTGAAAAAGAAATCACACTTTGATGGGTCTTTTTTTTAGTTTGCTGTGCGTCGGCAGTCAAGGCTAGAAGTAGAGTTATGAATTGCAATTGTTACCTGTACCAACTGTTGGGGTGTGACTTGATTAGCGGAATGATATTTGAAACTAGAATTAATTGGAAGCTCGACGTTACGTAAGTTGCGAGATTTAATTCACGCATGCATGGGAATTAATTCATGGGTTTGGAAATTAAATTGCATGGTGAATTTGTTGCTTGCGTGGAAAGGTGGTTTGAAATTCAAGTTGGAATATTATCCATATGCATGAATTTGAAATATGGATAATGCATGAATTTCATGTGGGATAATGTTTAAACATGAGTTTATCTTGTGTTTGTTATTATCTTGTACGGCCGAATAATCGAGTTTGATTTAGAATTGATTTCTAGTTTGTTGCCTATAAATACCAAGGCTAGGAGTTAAGTCATATGTACATCGATATATCTCTGGAGTCATAATAAAGAAGTATTTGTTCCTGCTCGTGGACGTAGGTCGTGTTTGGACCGAACCACGTTATATCTCGTGTTCGTTTATTTTCTGTTTTCCACATTATTCTAACGTTGGTTTTAGGTGTCTCGATCCTAACACCAACTACGATTGAGGGCCTCGAAGAATTACATTTTGCCTTGTATCTGCGACTACTATTGAAATGGCATAAAAAAGGAGAGTTACAATTACTTCTTGTGGGTACCAAATACGATTGATGTTAGGTACTTAGGTAGTTAGGAAGCTGAAATATGATTCTTTATTGGCTGCCTTTGAACTACGATTGGTCCTATGGAATTACGATTGGAATGGCAGAAGGAAATGCATGAAAAAGGAGCTACAATTACTTGTAAATTGTTGATTTGGACCGTATATTATGATATTAATGGGCTGGAAATTGGTGTTGACAATGGAATGGTTATGCATTGCAATTTCCTTTCACTAATTAATTGGTGAATTGTGTTCTTGTTTTGGGAATGGAGTTTGTGATTTATATAGAGTAGGATCTTGATTACTCTTAGTTGTATTATCAATTGTTTTCGAATCGTATGACTCAGATACTTATTAGGTCTCGTTATTTCGTTAGGTTGCTCGGTGAGCTCTTGCGGTGATTCTCTCGGTTATTCTCTCAAAACTTCAGGTGAGTTCAATAGTTTATAAAACCGAGTACAACGGCAAAAAAAAACATTTTTAAAGATTAACCAGATCTGTATATGGTTGGTTTAACGTGCTAAGTGCTATTTGCAAATATATTATTATATATGCTTACAAAGTTGTTATTGCTTGCTACGGTTAATCATGGTTTATATGATTTATTATCTGTTTATATGGTTTATTATCGGTTTATATGGTTTAATACTGGTTAAATACATGTATATACCATGATGGGCGGGGGTAGTAACATTACATGCTCACTTACGATATAGGGACCTATTAGATTTGAATGACCTTATAGGTAAAAGTGCTAGCCACAAGCGGAGTTGCGGGGTTTTCTAGATAACCTTTGCAACACATGGTAAACGAACTCAGTTGGGTTCGGGTACTGGAGTGATGTAGGCCGATACGGTGGGCTAGATCATACATTACGCGGGTATAAGGAGGAGATGACAGTGGTTTTCGATTGTACTTACATCTGAACGACAACGCAGTACTTGTACCTGCACCGTCGGAGTGGCAAAAGCATCGTCTAATGTACACTCATGCATGGATCGGGAGTAGCTACCCAATCGATGCACGGGTTGCGTAGCATGTGATTAGCGAACGGTTTACCTAGCTGGCCAGGGCCCAATGGCTAGGGAAAGCTTAGCGGGCAGGGGCGAATTTGTGTTGGGCTTAGGTGGGTCCCGGGACCCACCTAATTTTTACATTTTTTTAAGAAGTTATATAGAAAAAAAATTAGGACCTACCTTAAAAAATCTGAAGGACCCACCTTTAAGTATTTGATAAAATAAAATATATATAAATACATTAAACCCAAAATTTATCTCTTAACAAAATAACTCAAACTTTAAAAAACCCAACAAGGCAATAACCCAATCCAATTAAAACTTAAACTAATAATTAAAAAAATAGGGCAAAAAACCTTCTTCTCCCGTTTCCGTAACGTCGACCGAACCCTTCCACGCCAACCTTTCCCGTTTCCGTAACGTCGACCATCATCCTTAATTCCGTCCGGCAGTCCAGCTCTCCGGTCTGACGGTCTCCCCTATCTACGTTCGTCGATTTAAATATACAAAGGTAAATCTTTCTCTTGAGTTTTCTTCTGGTGTACTATGGTTGTGTATTTTTTATTTTACAGGTTTGAATGGAGATTGGAGAAAGAATACGATGGACTGATGGAGAGAACTTTATGTAAATAGCAGAATAGGGATTGTCTACTCCTTGTGTGAATAGCAAAATTTTATGGGGTACACAAATTGCTTTTTAAAAGAAAATAAAAAGTAATTAGGTTTGTCTTTTTATGTTTTAGGTCAATATGAGTTGTCTTTCACTCATTACATAGACTGCAGTGTCAATCTTATGTGTACTTCTTCATATCTTTTTATACATACTACAATATTATATATATATATATATATATATATATATATATATATATATATATATATATAATATTTATATATATTGTATTATTTATACTTAGATTTGGATGTAAATAACTTAATTAGTATATGTTTTATTAAGACTTTAATTGTTGATATTTGGCTTAGATTTTTGATGTAATGTCGTTATTCAAGTTTTTTAAAAACAAAGAAGAATCTAGTTTATGTGGAAATGATTCTAGAACAACAACAGAGACAAATGGTGAAGATAATGAGCAACAAAAGTATATTTAATTTTAACAACCCGATCCGACTCGATACATATATAGTTGACTTTTTTTTTAATTTTTAATGGCTTAACTTAATAGGGAACCACGTTGTTTTCTATCCTAGATTCGCCACTGTTAGCGGGTAGATATACGGACTACGGTATGCGTTATATGGATTGCCATGCGGTATGTGTTCGATATGCGGTTTGTGTACAGTTTGACATGTTATGTTTTGAAACAGTTATTTGACCCATTTATATAATATATGTTATACGGGTTCATGGGATGGGTCAAATATACATTCTGTACGGGTATGGTTATATGATAATTGTATTAATGCTTTACCTTTAATACTTTTACGGAATTTTCTATTCTAACCCTATTGACTCACGAGGCGTAAACTGACACTTGTTTTTTTGAAATGTGTGTTGTACTCGTGCAGGTGGCTTAGAGGTATAGCTTAGTGAGGCGGGTTACTCATGGGTAGTTATTTAGTTGGCAGTTGATACCAATAAACAATTTAATATTTCTCTTATGGTTTGAAGTCTGTAACGGTTTTAACGGTTTGAACACGGAGTGACACCGTGGTGCTATCGGTTTTCATTCATTATATTTACAGTTTGAGACTTCCGTTGCTATTAGTTATTAAATATTGGAAAATTTTAATTAAACGGCATTTTCGTAAATCACGGTGTTACAATCTTGTAGCATCCTCTCTTATAATGGTGAAAAAATTATATGGACAATAGATGTGTTTAGAAATTTGAGTCAGTTTTCAGTTCAGAATCATTATCTGATTGACTTCAACATTTGAATTTACTAAAAATTTATATTTTGATTTTTAAACTTCTATATATCCTTCAATCGATGGTAATTTTTATAGTGAAAATTACTTTCAGGATCGACCAATTTTTGTGCTAACAAATGACGATATTGAGTATATAAATGATTACATGGTTTCCAGAATTGACAATAAGGAAACAACTTATTTAAGTTTTGATTATGTGTGTGTTGAAAATTCGTCAAGTTCATTCGAGGAGTCTTTATACTCTCCTAAGATACTCAACTCATTAAAAGTATCTGGATTTCCTCATCACAAACTTACTTTAAAGAACGGTGTTCCTGTTATGTTACTTAGAAATCTAGATCAGTCTAATGGTTTATGCAATGGAATAAGATTACAAATTGTTCGGCTTGGTGCACATGTTATTGAGACCAAAATCATTTCCGGAAAGAACATTTGTGAAATTACATATATTCCCAAATTGAAAATGATTTCATTAGATATAAAACTTCCAGTTAAGTTTGAAAGAAGACAATTTCTCTGATGTTGTGCTTTGCTATGGTTATTAGCAAAAGTCATTGACAGTCACTTTAAGAAGTTGGTTTATTTCTCGGGAAACTTATTTTTGCACATGGTCAATTGTATGTTGCCGTTTCACGTGTTAGAAGTAAAAAATGATCAAAAGTTTTGATTTGTGACAACAATGATAATGTTACAAATAAAACAACAAATGTAGTCTACACATAAGTGCTTACAAATTTTAGTTTTTTCTTTTTGTTAAAAACTCTGATATATGTAAGTTTTCGATGATATTTCATTTATTGTATTATTTTAATTTAAAAATTCTAATATCTCAGATACACTTTCATAATACCCGTACGTAAACAAATCAATAAGCTAGTACTTTTATAATCTATACTACATTATAAAGCATTTAACTTTCTCTCTTAAAAATTTTAAGATTACTTAATTTTAAGTAGTACAATTTTTTTTGCTTAAGATACAAACACTTAAAACAATAGCCTAACCAATCATCTATACTACTATATAAACCATTTAACATTCTCTCTCCTCTTTAATTTTAAAAGTTCTTAAAATTCAATCAAGACAACATCTTGACCTTTCATTTTATTTAAATTAATCTCATCCACTCAATTTTTAACTATTTCACAATCTCTCCTAATTACTTTAGCTTGTTATTCATTTAAAACATATTCTCTCATTAACACACTCTCTCACACAAACATAATTATTCACACACATCATTTATACTACTATATAAACCATTTAACATTCTCTCTCCTCTTTAATTTTAAGAGTTCTTAAAATTCAATCAAGACAACATATTGACCTTTCATTTTATTTAAATTAATCCCATCCACTCAATTTTTAACTATTTCACAATCTCTCCTAATTACTTTAGCTTGTTATTCATTTAAAACATATTCTCTCATTAACACACTCTCTCACACAAACATAATTATTCACACACATCAATACAATTTCTAAAATCTTATTAACTTCTCTCTTCTTATTTTATAAATATAAATGTTTTATCTTATTTTAATGTATTTTATACTTTATATTTAAAATTAATAAAATAGTTGATGCAAATAAAAGAAAATTTAGAAAAATAGACATGTTGCTAAAGAAAACATTTTCGTGACATGAAATTGCGCGAATAACATATCACTACATTCTTGAAAGCGACATGTTGCAAACCAAGAACTATTCGCCGCCGTAGCTTTGCGCGGGTACGATGCTAGTTCCCTTGATTATCTCAACTAATTTAAGACAATTATTACTTTATTAAATCATTAAACATCACAAAAATTATTTAATTTATCTTATTATGGCTAAATTACTTGCATCAATACAATTTTAAGGCTATAATATCATTTTCTCTAATTATTCAATAATAATATTTTTTTGTTTTATTTCAAAAACTATTTTAACAAATAATAAAATGGTTGATTGTAAAAAAACAAAGTAAAGAAATCAGAAAAGGTAGAAAATACATTGTTAGGTTGACTAACATCGCATTTCACATACTATACCCTACTTTTTAAATCAAACACAAATTATTTTTATCGCTACCGCATTGCGTGGTTACAATGCTAGTTTATATAAAAGAAGATTGTTGTTAAGGGTACGAACAATCTGACTCCAAATACGAGTTACCAGAAAAAATAAATGTTACTTTTGCGATTGCACGGTTTGCACCCCCATACATACACCCCTAGGGTGCGACTGATAAGTGTAAACGGAACCCCTTTCATCTCTTTTTTCCTTCCCCACCATATATTATTGTTCCCTCCAATGGAACTTGAACCTCGCCACCTGAAACTCGAAGAAACTGTGTCCAGAATCCTCAAAGCTGCCGATTTAGAGCTCGCCACCGAGCTATCCGTTCGAAGAGAGGCCGAAAAACTCCTCGGTGTCGACCTTTCCGATCTTGCTAGCAAGCGGCTAGTTAGACGAATAGTTGAGTCATTTTTACTGTCTACTCCGCCGGCCGATGAAGTTCCAGAAGCAACGGAAGAGGTGGAACAGGTACAGACGAAGAAATCTCCGGTTAACGAACAAAAAGTCGCTTCTGATGATGGCGGCGGACGTATTATTTGTAGAGTGAGTTCTCGAAAACCTAAATTTTGAATTAATTTGAGAACAACGATGAAATGACTTGAAATATATCAGAGAAACAGTAGTATATAAGTCTTGAGTTTTACATAAAACTTCTTGCAACTCAAACTTTTTACTCTACTCTAGTATGATTGAAATCTTGAATTGATAAACCTTTATTTGTATAGGGTTTGGGTCATACACTCATACTCACTTAACTGTCTAGAAATATAATATTCGATTGTCAAAAGAATCAGTTTCCATCTCGAAGATTGGCATGTGATCTGTACAGAGCAAAATGCTAACATTGAATTTTACAATCTGTACTGAATATATACAATAGTCCTTGGTTTGAAAAAGCATGAAGCGCTCTGAGGCGTTAAGGGTTTGGAAGCCGAGGCGTGATGCATGATGCGCTCGCATCATGTACCCGAGGCGTCCGGTACTAAGAAAATACTTGTAATTTAATTCCACATAACATACTTGATGAATTAATTTAATTCAGGTTTAGAAGGCAACTTTGACCATTGTAGGAGACAATAACTATGGTAGGAAGAAATTGAGGTCGACTTTAGGAGTTTAAGTTATGATTAAAAAACATTTTTCTTTATAATTGGCTCACTCCACATAAAAATTAAACTCAATTGTCCTTTAAAACAGCCCTTTAAAGTAGCTAGAATATAAAAGAAAGCCCAAACTACATGATGCGCAAAAAGCGTACGCCTCACGCATCGCAACGCATCACAGCGCATCGCAACGCCTCACACCGCATCATGGAAAACGCATCGCCTCACACGCATCAGAACGCCTCAGGCGCGCTTTTTTAAACCAAGCAATAGTCTTTAATATGCCAAGGTTTACTGTTAAATACGTTTGGAAGTACCCTGGTAGACAGCATTTAAGTTTACTAGTTTAGGTTCACATATGATTTTTTGTAACTCAAACTGTTTAGTCTGGCCAGTTTGAAATCTTGAATGGATAATTCCTTTCTAGTCTAGGGTTCAAGTATACTCGCTCAGCTGTCTAGAAAATTATATTCGACCATCAAAAGGATCAATTCCTAACTTTAAGTTTGGCATGGAATCTATACAAAAAAAATGCCAGCATCAAGTTTTATCATCTGTATAGTATTGTCATGAATTGCAAGGTATTACTCTTAAGTATGTTGAGAAGTACCATGGTAAACATCATATGTCAAAGTGTAGTTAATTTTGGGGAAGTAGGAGTTTTTTACATATTTAGAATGTTGGTTTATCTTGTCAAAATTGTGAATTCTGAAAGACTGATTGTGCTAGTTTATACGGTAAGCTTTAACAAATTTTAATAGTGGTTCTAATCTTTCAGTCCATATAATCACTGCAGAGTCCTTAAGAAAACCAGAGATTTTCAGGAATAAATGAACTTTTTACTTTATTAACACTTTCAACTTAATATTGTGCATAGTCTAGCTAGTGTGTTGATATGGAAGTGGCCGAGATGAGGATGCTTAGATGGACTTGTGGGAAGACCCTTCCGATAAGTGTTTTCAGAACCGAATTAGGGGTGACGTCTATTGTTAGCAAGTTGAGAGAAGGGAGATTGCATTGGTTCGGACACGTTAAAAGGAGACAACCAACAATGCCAGTTAGGAAGGTGGAATCGATTCTAGTTGATGGAACTAGAAGGCGTGGTCGTCCTTCTCTGAGGTGGGAGAATAGAGTTAGAGCGGATTTGCAGTAGCTTTCTCTCTCCGAGGACATGATCTCAGATAGGCTCTCTTGGAGAAGAAGGATTAGGATACAGGGATAGGAAGACGAGGGTTTGACAATTTTAGGCTTACGATAAGCCTTGACATTAGATGTGTGTAGTAACTCCTTAATATCTAATCGGTGAATACTTAGAATTTCTTCTATATTTGTATTTCTTTTTTTCTATATATTTTTTGTTACTGCATTATACTTATACCTTATTTTATTTTATTTTTTCTCCATTTTACTTTACCATATTTTCATTGGTACACCCACTTTTAATTATTTTTATGTTAGTCTTTTTTAAATTTTATTTGTTTATTTATTTAATTATATATGTATTTGGTTTTTATATTATTATTTTCTTTGTTATTTATTTTTCTAGTTATTTATTTTTCTAGTTATTTATTTATTTTCTCTTCTTTTTATTTCTTTTGTTTTCGTTGCCGGAGGTTTATCTCAGGTTGCAGTCTCTCTACTTACGGGTAGTGGTATGGTTGTCTACATTTTACCTCCCCCATACCCTGCCTCAAAGGGATTGGGTATTGTTGTTGTTGTTGTTGTTCTCAAATGATATATAGATACAACTCAATGTTATTTCACCCGAATTTACATGCTGCCCTTTGCTATTTCCTGTGGCAAGCCTTAAAACTAAAAGCCTATATACTAATTTACAATCAAGATAATCACTGCTACTTGTCCCAGATAATTATATGATATGATGGAATTGTTATGTGGTCAGCTAGGATCTTTAAACAAGCAGAAACATTTAACATTCAGAGTTCAGAATTTGTTTTATGCTTAAATGTCCGTGTATATCACTAGCAAGCACATCAGTTTGTTTAGTTTGTTCAAGACTTAGGAGCCCTGTACCTGCAATATGGGTTAACTGAAATAGTTTTATTTTTGAAATATTCTCTGATTTTTTTGTCTTGCTATTTTAATGTAATTGTGAAGTCTGGTGTCTTCAATACATATGAGTAAGTCAGCTTGAAGAAAAACAGTCAGCTTGATAAGTCAGCTTGAGGCGATAAGTATGAAGTCAGCTTCAAGTTGTCAGCTGATATTAAAGGCATCAGCTGATGTGTCAGCTGATGGATTATGTTAGTTTGTTAGTTTATGTTCCGTTAGTTAGTTTTTCTGTTTTGTTGCCATGTATTATAAATAGCAGCAGTAGTCTTCAGTTTGTATTACCTTTTCAATTTCATTCAAGATCAATAAATTTCTTTCTTCATTTTCATAACAAATTGGTATCAGAGCGTGGTTACAAAGAACACGCTTATGAGGGTTTGAATTTTCTTTCCAGTTCTTGCATTCAATCGTTCAAGATTACTTCATTTTCTGATTCTTAAGATTATCGATCAATTACTGTTCCAAAACTCAATTGAGTTTGTGCGATTGCCATCTGGGCAATCAATTTTCGTACGCCGTTCTTGAAATTCGTTTCAATTGGAAGTCGACAGGAAGAAATCGAAGGGAATTCGATTTAAGGTGGAGCGATTTGATCAATTGAGTCTGGAGGAACGTGAAATAAGTATCGATTGGGGTTTGGCGACCTGCAATTGGTGATCGATAAGTGTTTTGGGGTAACAAGAATCATCGATTGATTGAAATTGATTTGATCGATTGAAGTCCGGGGCAAGAGAATTGAAGTTGAAGGTTCTGTTTTCAAGAATTAGTTGCAAGATTCAGTGATAGTGTTGTGATTGTGGAATTCGACAACAGCAAGTTAATAACCAGCAGCTGTACAGTTCTTGAAATTTCTAAAGAATGCCTTCACTTATCAAGATTGATAAGTTTACTGGGAAAAACAATTTCAGTTTGTGGAGAATCAAGATGAAGGCTCTCCTAAAACAACAGGGAATATGGACTCCCTTGACGGGTAAAAGGCCAGATGAAATGTCAGAGTCTGATTATGCTCAACGGGATGAAAAGGCTCATTCAACCATCTTGTTGTCACTCTCCGATGAAGTGATATATGAAGTAGCAGATGAAGAGACTGCAGAGTCTTTGTGGTTGAAGTTAGAGAGTATTTACATGACAAAGTCATTAACGAATAAGTTGTTGTTGAAGCAACGACTGTTTTCGCTGCGTATGAAGGAAGGAATGGCTTTGAAAGAGCATCTTGATGAGCTGAACTCTATTCTCATGGATTTGAAGAATGTTGAAGTCAAGATCGATGATGAAGATGCTGCTCTTGTGCTGTTGGTTTCTTTGCCACCGTCTTATGAGAATTTTGTTAATTCTTTTGTGGTGGGCAGAGATACACTTACGTTGGAAGAGGCCCGATCGAGTTTGCATTCAAGAGAGCTTCGTCATAAGACTTCTGGGAATGGGAATGGATCTGAAGGTCAGTCATCTGGTTTATCTGTTGTTGATGGTGATAGAGGCAGAGAAAGAAGTCGATCAGATAAGGGGAAAGGAAAATGGAGAGGAAAAGGTCGATCAAGATCCAAGAGTAGAGGATCTAAGGTGAATCCCAGAGATGTGTGTCATATATGCAAAGAACAAGGTCATTGGAAAAATGAGTGTCCTAAACGAAAGGACAAAGCATTGGCTGCTGTTGCAAAGGATGACTCAGATTCAGAGAATGATCTGGCACTTTCAGTTGCTGATTGTCAAAGTGTTGCTGAACTGATTTGCCAAGTCAGTCAGATGAATGGGTGCTTGACTCGGGATGTTCTTATCATATGAAACCAAATAGGGGTTGGTTTGATACGTATGAAAGTGTTTCAGCAGGGCATGTATTAATGGGGGACAACACTTCATGTGAAGTGGTTGGAATTGGGTCAATAAACGTCAAGATGCATGATGGAATGGTGAGAACTTTGACTGATGTTCGTCATGTACCCAACTTGAAGAAGAACTTGATTTCTTTAGAAGTTTTGGACTCTAAAGGGTTCAAGTACAGCGGTGAAGGTGGAGTGCTCAAAGTCACCAAGGGTGCGTTGGTGGTCATGAAAGGTATCAAGAGGAGTACCTTGTACATTTTAGGACACACGGCTGTTGGATCAGCTGCTACAGTCTCAAAATCTGACAAAACATAGTCAGATTTAACTCATCTATGGCATATGAGGCTGGGTCATGTAAGCGAAAAGGGCATGGTGATTCTCAGCAGAAGGGGGCTTCTTGGAGGTCATAAAGTGGCTGAGTTAGGCCTTTGTGAACATTGCATATTTGGAAAACAAAGGAGGGTGAGTTTTTCAAAAGGTGTTCATAGAACAAAGTCAACTTTGGACTATTTACATGCTGATTGTTGGGGTCCTTCTAAGTACCTTCGCTTGGTGGTGCTCGATACTTGTCAATTATAGATGATTACTCAAGGATGACGTGGGTGTTTGTTATGAAACACAAGAGTGAATCATTTGAGAAGTTCAAGCAATGGAAAGTTCTTATAGAAAATCAAGTTGGAAAGAAGATTAAACGGTTAAGAACAGATAATGGTTTGGAGTTCTGTTCAAAGGAGTTTGACCAATTTTGCAAGGATGAAGGAATTGCGAGACACCATACGGTTCGACATACGCCACAACAAAACGGGGTGGCTGAACGTATGAATAGAACACTGCTGGAACGGGTTAGGTGTTTGCTGTCAAATGTGGGTCTAAATAGGAGTTTTTGGGCAGAAGCGTTGAACACCGTTTGTTACTTGGTTAATAGAAGTCCCTCAACGGCGATTAAGTGTAAAACTCCGATTGAAATCTGGTCGGGATAGCCGGCAGATTATACAGATCTAAGGGTGTTTGGATGTTCTTCTTATTATCATGTTAGTGAAGGAAAATTGGAACCAAGATCGAAGAAAGGGCTGTTCATGGGCTACGGTAATGGTGTGAAAGGGTATAGGATTTGGTCACCGGCTGAAAGAAAAGTTATTCTCAGCAGAGATGTGATTTTTGATGAAGATTCTATGCTTCATGGAGTGAAAAATCATTCTGTTTCAGCTGCTAATAATGGCCAAAAGGAGGATGTTTCTGAACAGGTGGAGTATGAGGTTGATAGTTCAGATCAAAGTGTTGAAAATGGGGCTAACCTGTCAGTGATGCAGCTGGGCAGCCAAGTAATTCATCACAAAATGAATCTTTCGAGACAAAGTGTGCAACAGCCATCAGAGTTTCGATCAGTAGCATTAGACAAGCCTAGGAGGCAAGTTAATAGGCCTGTTCGTTATGGTTTTGATGAGGTAGTGGCCTATGGTTTACAAGTTGCTGAAGAAATGGAATTTTCTGAACCTTCAAGTTACAAAGAGGCTTTAAAAACCAAAGAGGCTGACGTGTGGATAACAGCCATGGGTGAAGAGATGGAGTCACTTCACAGAAATAGAACTTGGGAGTTGGTAAAGTTGCCTCAAGGTAGGAAGGTGTTGACTTGTAAATGGATTTTCAAGAGGAAAACAGGGCTGCCAGGGGTTGAAAATGTGAGATTTAAAGCTCGGTTGGTAGCTAGGGGTTATAGTCAAGAGCAAGGAATCGATTATAATGAGATATTTTCACCGGTGGTGCGTCGTACGTCTATTCGTGTGCTGTTAGCTTTGGTTGCACAGCAGAATCTGGAGTTGGAACAGTTGGACGTTAAAACTGCTTTCTTACACGGGGATCTCGAAGAGGAGATTTATATGAGTCAATCGGAAGGGTTTGTTGCTCAAGGGAAAGAAGAGTATGTGTGTAAGCTGAAGAAATCGCTTTATGGGCTGAAACAATCGCCAAGGCAGTGGTACAAGCGATTTGACAGTTTTATGGTGAAAAATAGTTTTAATCGAAGTCCTTATGATTGCTGCATTTATCACAAGAAAATAGCTGATGAGTCATCCATTTATTTGCTCTTGTATGTGGATGATATGTTAGTAGCAGCTCGTGATATGGAAGAAGTTAAGAAGCTGAAAGTTCTTAATTCGGAGTTTGATATGAAAGACATAGGTGCTGCTCAAAAGATCCTTGGTATGGAGATTGTTCGAGATAGAGTTATTGGTAAACTTTTCTTGTCACAGAAAAGTTATGTTCAGAAAGTGCTTTCTCGATTTGGTATGAGTTCAGCAAAGGCGTTAAATACACCTTCATCAGCGAATTTCAGATTGTCATCTGATTTGGCACCTCAAACGGAGGCTGAGGTAGAATATATGAGCAAAGTTCCTTATTCTCGTGCGGTTGGGAGCCTGATGTATGTGATGGTTTGCACTAGACCCGACATAGCGCATGCTGTGAGTGTTGTTTCACGCTACATGGTTAGTCCGGGAAAGGAGCATTGGGTTGATGTTAAGCGTATCTTTCGTTATCTTAAAGGTACAGCTGATGTGGGTCTGATTTATGGTGGAAAAAGAGAGTGTTTTGTGGCTGGATATTCAGATTCAGACTATGCAGCTGATCTGGACTCTCGAAGGTCTTTAACAGGTTATGTTTTCACTGTTGGAGAGGCGGTAGTGAGCTGGAAAGCGACCTTACAGCCATCGGTTGCGTTGTCTACAACTGAGGCTGAGTATATGGCATTAACTTAAGCTGCCAAAGAGGGGATTTGGCTGCAAGGTTTACTTGGAGACCTTGGTTTCAGTCAAAATCAAGCTGTTGTGTTTTGTGATAGCATGAGTGCGATTTGTCTTGCCAAAGATCAAGTGCATCATGAAAGAACAAAGCACATAGATGTGCGGTATCATTTTATTCGTTCAGAAAGGAGAATAAAAGTGCTGAAAGTGAAGACGGAAGACAATCCAGCTGATGTACTTACTAAACCAGTGTCGGTGAACAAGTTTAGACATTGTTTAGATCTTCTAAACATTGATAGCTGGAAGTAGTAACTCTTTTACTAGTATTAAAGACAAGGTGGAGAATTTGTGAAGTCTGGTGTCTTTAATACATATGAGTAAGTCAGCTTGAAGAAAAATAGTCAGCTTGATAAGTCAGCTTGAGGCGATAAGTAGGAAGTCAACTTCAAGTTGTCAGCTGATATTAAAGGCATCAGCTGATGGATTCTGTTAGTTTGTTAGTTTCTGTTCCGTTAGTTTTTCTGTTTTGCTGCCATGTATTATAAATAGCAGCAGTAGTCTTCAGTTTGTATTACCTTTTCAATTTCATTCAAGATCAATAAAATTCTTTCTTCATTTTCATAACAGTAATAAATCTGCGTGAAGATGCATAAGGATTATATCGAGTATTATTGACCATATCTTTTTGTCATACTAGTTAAAGAGTTACTTTTTGAATGTTGAGTGAGTTTCAGTGAGAGACGTTTGGAAACTTAAATCTTTATTAACAATCTGCCAATTGTGTAGTGTTGGGTAATCGGAAAATCTGTATCAAGAGATAACTGAAGGAAGTTGATTGTTGAGCTTAGTTCTTTTCGTATGAGTACCTTCTATATCACTTTCTTTTAAACTATTGCATTTTGCCTCGTGTTGCGTAGCTACCAGGTATGAGAAGAGTATCAATTAAACATTTCAAAGGTACAAAATTGGTGTCAATAAGGGACTACTATCAAAAACAGGGAATGATTTTTCCTTCTGGTACAGGTGACCACTTGCAGATCCTTTATTTGATGGTTGTATTAGATATTCGAATATTTTGGCAATTCGATCCTGTGAATCTTCTCATAGCTTCAATCAATGTTAGTTTTATTTGGAAAAATCTGTACTTGGTAACATATGTTGTCATTGATTGTTTCTGTTCATTTATGGAACAGAAAAAACTTCATGTTGAGTGAAGGCTTGTAAATGAATAAAATATATGCTTCCCCTCCTAATAATAGGGGTCTGTGACAAATATTATGTCAAAGATTCATGTGCATATTAAGCACACATTTAAAGCAATTTTGGAGATAGCTCTTCTTACTATCAATTTGTAACTGGACATTTAATGTCATGTATATGTAATGATGTATGCCTGCAAGAATTTGCTCCCAAGACATGCTTATGGAAGGAATACTATGGTGAGGTGGTGTGTGTTTTTATTAGACACATTTACAAGATTATGCCATAGATAATTTAACTGTTTGAAAATCTATACCAATCAAGGCTTTCTGTAATGATTCTGGCAAAAGGAGTAGAGCTGGTGCAACTTTGGTAGTTTGGTGACATAACAAAATATAGAGATAGCTAGTATTTATAAGCATGAGATGCCCAAGAAGCGTACCTTTCATGGTAATGAATAATATGTTAGCCATGCAAGCAGTCATCTTTCCTGACGATAATAATGATGTTGATCCGGTTTTGTGTTTTTCTTCAGGAGTTACCTTGAACCCTAAAGAATGGTCAGCATTCCGTTCAAGTTTTCCTGATATAGAAGAAGCCATCACAAAGATGGAATCAAGGACGAGGTAAAGTTTACTTTTCTGGATAAACTATGTGGTAGACTTTATTGTTAATCAAGTCTTCTAATTTGTGCTAATTAATGATGCAACCTAATTGGTAAAGACTGATGTGAATCAGTGTTGACCAATTATTTTAATCAACATAAGAAGCTAATGAAGAGATCGCTACTTAGATGGAACAATTCTTAAGCAATGATTCTCATACATTCTGATCCAATCATCCAACTACAACTTTGAACTTCAAGATACGCAGACCATTCAATCAAGTTTGCAATACTCAAAATGGGTTTCCCAGAATAAATGATGAAAAATCTTAGCAACCTGGTAAGGCCCGGCTCTAATAATAGAATAAAAACTAATGAAATTAGTAAGTAGGATCAATTAACTCTCATGCTGACTTACCTTCTAGAGTCCCATCACTCTCCCAGTGATATGTAATCACTTTCTAATAGTATGCATTAAACAATTACAACCCTAAATCCTTATTCATACTAAAGTCATCTCATTACTTGTAGGACCAATTTCTAGCCGTCAAATCCCATCAAGCTTCCTTTGATGCAACTCGGGGATGGGTTTGAATTTGGTTAAACAACTTTTCAAAACCTCGAGAGGGACTGTGCACAGAGCAATACCGCCTTCAAGTATTTGACCGCCACCAATAACCGTCTGTAGTTCTGCTCTGCACCCAGTTACTACCATAATGGATAGCGTGAACCATTTTCTCATAAAAAATGGGCACAACACCTGAATCAATTGTCCATTACCACCTGAAAAAAACAATGGCCGCCTCCTGTATCATACTGGGTCATCTTGATCCCAATATGTCAATGAAAAACTTGAGAAAAAACCCACGTTGTCATATTCCAAATTAGCAAGATCTAATTAAACAATTCCATTTCTTCAAGATTTGTGGCTTCACTGTCAATCTGTTATCATGTCCCTAAAGCTGCATCAAGAAAAAAACATCGTGTGAAACCTCACACTTAACTTTTCCAATCTTACTCGCTTTATCTTATGAAGTTGATAAGACAACTTCCTAGCCAAAGTCCTGAGCCTAAATCAACAGCTGCAACCCGGATTCCCACTTTCCCTTTTCTTAGTATACACTCCTTCCCTGGGTCATTTTATATCTTCCAAAACAAGAAGCTTACACTCATATATATGACATCAGCTGTCTTGTCTGAAACACCAGCCTCATTCTCTCTTACATTTGATTCATACTAGGTTGTTTAATTAATGTGTTTTGATCACTGGTGCAACTCCAAAATTGATACATACGTGTGAAACTAAACAGTTATATGGAGAATCTAAAAGCTTATGACAATATGAAGGTACAGCATCTAAGAAATTATCCAAATGTTTTATCTTGTCTTGCATCCAGCCTATGTCCCATAACATTTGTAGTGTATTCGTCCCCCGAGCGAGATGTGCTATGATTTGATATGTTTCATTTTGAAACTATTTTCATTAATATATTAGCTGATAAGACTTATGAAATATGGTTTGGTTTAATTTAACCTTTAATATAGAAATTGAACTATATCCATTGTCAACTGTAATTATGGAGCAATCCTAAACAAATCTGCTGTTGGCTATATAATGAATAAATCTTGTAGCTCCAAAAATAAAACTTAAGTAACGTTTTCACAATAATAAGTTACATTTAAATGAGAATTGAGGATCATTTACTCAATTCGCCAAGTATATGCCTCAGAGAGGGGGGGGGGGGGGGGGGGTTATGGTACTTTCAACTTCATGATTATATTCAAGGAAATGGACACATACGGGTTATTATTAAAAAATTAACCATAATGTCATGTTGGTGTGCTAACGAGTCAATAATTTCTTGTTTTTTACAAATTGGTATGCAATAGGATATAATTACAATTTTTTTTTTCATTTTCAGAGGTGAAGGCATCGGGAAGAAGCAAACTGAGGCAGGAGCTTCAAATATACCTACTAGCTTAACTTCTGAAGCAGGCACATGTCATCCCCTGATCCCCATTGCAAGCACACGTTTCACCGGGAAAAACTACTACTGCTGGAAACGCCAAATGGAATTCTATTTAAATCAGTTAAACATCTTTTATGTGCTTATTAGATCATGCCCGAAAGTTCCTGTCTCGCCAGAAGCATCTTTTGAAGAGATCACTTGTGCTAAATTTCTCACGCAGAAGTGGATCAATGATGATTACATCTGTCAGCACAGTATCTTGAACTCCTTATCTGACCAACTCTTTGAGCAATACTCGTTAAAGAATCTGAATGCCCGAGAATTATGGGAAGAGCTTAAATCATTATATGCTGATGACTATGGAACGAAAATATCTCATGTCAACAATTACATTCAGTTTCAAATGGTTGATGGGGTTTCAGTTCTTGAACAAGTTAACGAGCTTCACAGGATTGCAGGAGTCATCGGCACCTCTGGGATTCACATCGATGAGAGTTTTCATGTTGGTGTGATTATTTCAAAACTTCCTCCTTCTTGGAAACAATTTCGGGCTAAACTGATGCAAGAAGAGTATTTACCGCTTGATAAGTTGATATATGTGTTGAAGGATGAGGAAGATTCTAGAAGTCAACCGAAAAGTCAAAATGGGTATGAGAAGAAAGACTACAGGGGGTTGTGCTATGGATGTCATAAAGAGGGGCACAAACGTCGCGATTGTCCTTTGACCAGATCCTATCACAGAGATTAAAGTAACTAATAGAAGGCTGATTTTGGTTGGTAAGTCGTTGCTATTCAGTATTCATAATGAATATTTTTGTATTTTGTTTTTTATGTTGTGGTCCGATTAAGATAATTAAAATTGGACCCACAACATAGAAGATGAAATAGATCTGTAAACGGAGCATCATGACTCGTCAACATGGGGCCAGTTTCTTTAGTTGATAATTGTTAGGACAAAGTCTTTATTAGACTTGCTAATTGGAGAAATGAAATAACATATATTGGCTACGAGGTTGTTCTTTTATGTCGTGACAACTTAAATAACTTTTGGTTGGTGAACTGAGTTAGCGGGTGTTTATAGATTATGTACATTGATGGATAATGTGAGTAAAATCAAGTGTGCATTAAAGAGATCACATTGAGACCAATTCACACTTATTCTCTAATTACTTGATCATCTTGATCTTTTGATATGATGCGATAATATAGATGAACACAAGATTAACTTCTTTTTTTCCCTTTGTACAACACAAGATCAGTCAGCTGAAAGTATTTAGAATTACATTCTATGTTTACAACAGGATGCTTTGCTGTGAGATTGATAAACATCTAGTTAATTGATAGCCCGCGCTTCGCGTCGGGAAAATATCAAATTGTGGTTTAATTATATAATGTAGATATAGAAAAATAAGAACTCATTGTGTGTGAGCCACCACTAAGTTTCAAAAAGTATTAACCTTAATACATTATATGAGTCTCTTAATTTAGCACCTTCTCCAAGTAGTTGATTATCTCATGAGATTTTAATTTATCATTTTTTTCACAAATTTACCAAATTACCCTTAAATATATCATGATAAATTGACAATTTACTTCCTCAGTTGATAGATATAGTAATAGACGCATGTCGACTCCGTCCTCCTGCTCCAACCTGCACATCTTTATTATTAATTTTTATACATATAAATTTAGTGGGAGGTTCAAATGAGAACCTTAATTTAATTGAGAATGGAAGACTCAATTCTAGCCGTCCAATTCCTCCTCCTTCAATGTCATTGCCCACCCATGAATTCCTCACATGCACCCTGTCACACTCTATCCTATCACGCTTTTCATCCATTAATTCCACTTACAAAATGAACGGCTAAGATTTAGTCTCCCATTATCAATTAATTTATCATTCTCTGAACATTCCCCTATAAATTTAGCATTGCAAGATGTTTATATGCACATTTAAAAACCATTTAACTTCAAATTATTGTATTCTAAATACTCAACTGAGTCATCTTACACCATATATGAGTTTGATGAGAATTAGAAGATTAAAAAATTTGTTCATACAGAAGAGAAGTATACAAGGATTTGTCGTCTGTGTCATGGTGGTTGTGTTTTACGCAAGTGATTAGGTTGGAATTTTACCTGAGGGAAGATTTTTAAAAAGTTTCATTGTTCGATACATTAACCTATTAGTTAGACATTATAGCAACTTTATATAAAACCCAAATTCTTCAGTGAACACTTGTAAGAAATAATTTAAAATGTTATTTTTCGAGATGGTGAGGCTGATGTTTTTCAACGAAAAAACTATTTTTTCATGAAAAATGATATATCCTACTTCTAATTTTTCCTACTTTATCCTTCTATTACTCATAAGATAACATTTAAAACCCACTAATTCTCTTTTGTCACATCCTTCATTGATTTTGAAACTTATGTTTATCTTGTGAGTAGGAAAAAATAGTATAATTGTATATCACTTTCCTTTTCTTATAGTCTTACATTTCTATTCACTAGCATATGAGCCCATGGATTCTCTTTCCCTTTTTTAATTGATACTTATCTTGATCTTATGAATAATTTTAAATTCGTCCAAATTTTTTACCTGATTATGTATAATAATATCCACCAAGACTTTTCTTTAACCAAATATTTAAACGATTTATAAACACTTTTTGGTTAAATTAAAACTGTCATGCCAATTTGTATAGTTGGTATTAAAAAAATATATATTCCTCTAAGTGATAAAAGGATGTTCAATTACTCACAATCATATTATCCTTCTCATTGAATGACACTTTTCATTATATGTATTTGTGTTGTTGATCTGCTATTAGATTACAATAGTTTATCGTTTTGTATATTATATGAATCCTGGCCCTGCAACTCTGACACAATAACTGACCTAAAGAAACTTTCGACATCAACAAGGTCAGTTGAAACTAAAGCACCATCCGCCCTTTTTGTGGCAAGAGTCACAAGCAAGTAAATGGCAAAATCCTTATACTTCCAATTTGCATATGGGTTTTCAGCAAACAATGCTAAACAATTTTGAATCTGAGCTGAAACCCTTTCTGTAATCTCCTCGTTGTAATTTCCAACAATTCCCTTGAGAAGTTCACAAGCAATCCTTCTCCTTGTACCAAGATCACTCCCTTCCATGTCCCTTTTAATAAACTCAACATAATTCATCTCAAACAACTCTTCATCTTCATCCTTTAACATCACATTTGGTATAACAATACTCTGGGTGACCTGCTGCAATATATCATCCCCATCAAACAACCCATGGTGAACACAACCCATGGTGAACACTTATGCTGATGATGGTCAAAAACTTAATAGCAGTCGCAGTCAATCTTTCACGGCTTGGTGATGCTGATGCGACTACCAAAAGACTTCAAACATCTTCCACAAACCCACTCAGGTACTTTTGAAACAGCTCCTCTTCTTTCTCCATGTAATGGCTAATATTATCACACACAGCTGCACGTAACTCGTCCACAAGTGCAAGACCATAAGCACTGCTATCCTCAATAGCTGGGTACCTTGTAGTGAGATAGTTCTTGAACTCATTCATCAACTTATCGGCATTTTCCTCAAAAAAAAAAATCAGGCAAATCTATAAAGTTCAGTGAATAAAATATCCTACAACAAAGCTTTTGTGCTTCAATTAGTTGACGAAGTGTTGCAGGAGACCCAACAGCAGCCTTATCTTCCCAGATACACTCTCAACAGTACTAAGTAACGGTGCAACAAAGGTATCCAAACAGTACTTCAAATCAAGCAGAATAGAATCACTCTTATAAAAGTATCAAAATTTTTTTAAGCAATGAAACAACAGTAGCAAGAAAACCATTAACAGAAGCAAAATCATTCGCATTGATAGCGATTTCAAGATTAGACTTAAGTTCAGGAAGCAAAGCCGTCCATAACTTAGGAAAATCATGGTTCCCAATCACAGTGAGGGCTTTGCTAAGCTGTGTCTGAATTTTCGAAGTGGTAGATAACATGAGAAGAGCTATTGAAACACCCATATACACAAAAAAACACACACCCAGTCACCCACAAATAATCCCACATATTGAAACATACACATTGAAGCGCAAGCACGTGCGCGCACACACACACACACACTCTTAAACTCATGTAGACTAAAAAGCACATAAAAACACATAGTAACACACACTCGGATTTAAAGTCTAAACACATACACTTAGACCCATATCCAAATCCAAACTCAAACCAAACACACATATATACTCATATTTAAATAGTAAGATGAAACATAGAAAAATACGAAGAAAGAAAATATTGCAAAGAGTGATGAGAAAATCAGACGTCAACATTGTGTTGTGGTGGACGGAGAATATGGCCTAAAAGTTTGGTTGCTTTGGGTAGAGAAGTAGGTACAAATGGATGTAGGATACGCAGATGGAACCCTAATATACACATTCTAGGACTAAACTATTAACAAGGGAAGTGATTTGTACACAACAAAAATTAGTCATACACAACAAAAAATGATTGTTTGGACTATTATACCCTTGAATTTATGAATGAGAATAAAAGTTAGTGGGTAGGTAAGGGCATAAAAGTCATAATTGTTGTGTATGACTAGTTTTTGTTATGTACAAATCATCTTCCTATTAACAAGTGTAATAAAAATTAATACAAAAACAGGATATTAAATTTAAAGAATATTGTAAAAGCCTAGTGATTAACTGGACTCGGCCCATATCCGTCATCCCTCCTTTATTCACTCATTTCAAATTCTAAGACACACACACACACACACACACACGCTCCCAACGCTCATTCTTCTCTTGCTCCATTCATCGTCTGCCGCGCTTCAAATCGATCTTCTCTTCTCTTCTTTACTACGCAGGTACGGTTTACACTTCCTAAACCCTAACTATCAATCTTGGCATCTTCATTGATTTGATCTTATACTTCTGATCTTAAATCTCGTAAAACCCTAGACATGGAGTGGAATCCACAAACCCTACAGTTTCTTTCGCAATGTTTCCTCGATACACTCTCCCCTCAACCTGAACCCCGCCGTCGTGCCGAGAAGAACCTCTCCGACGCAGCTGATACTCCCAACTACGGTCTTGCCGTCCTCCGCCTCGTCGCTGAACCGTCCGTTGACGAACAGATCCGCCAGTGCGCCGCTGTAAACTTCAAGAACCATCTTAAAGCCCGATGGGTGCCGTCAGCAGCTACTCCTATTCCTGATGGTGAAAAACAGCAGATTAAACAACTAATAGTTCCTCTCATGTTATCTGCCACTCCGAAAATTCAGGCGCAGCTTAGCGAAGCCCTTGCTGTGATTGGGAACCATGATTTTCCTAAGTTATGGCCGGCTTTGCTTCCTGAACTTAAGTCTAATCTTGAAGTCGCTATCAATGCGAATGATTTTGCTTCTGTTAATGGTATTCTTGCTACTGTTAATTCATTGTTTAAGAAATTTCGGTACTTGTATAAGAGTGATTCTATCCTGCTTGATTTGAAGTACTGTTTGGATAACTTTGCTGCACCCTTACTTAGTACTGTTGAGAGTATATCTGGGAAGATAAGTGCTGCTGCTGGGTCTCCTGCAACACTTCGTCAACTAATTGAAGCACAGAGGCTTTGTTGTAGGATATTTTATTCGCTGAACTTTATAGATTTGCCTGAATTTTTTGAGGACAATGCCGATAAGTGGATGAATGAGTTCAAGAATTATCTCACTGCGAGGTACCCAGCTATTGAGGATAGCGGTGCTGATGGCCTTGCACTTGTGGACGAGTTACGTGCAGCTGTGTGTGATAATATTAGTCATTACATGGAGAAAGAAGAGGAGCTGTTTCAAAAGTACCTGAGTGGGTTTGTGGAGGCTGTCTGGAGTCTTCTTGTAGTCGCATCAGCATCACCAAGCCGTGAAAGATTGACTGTGACTGCTATCAAGTTTTTGACCATCGTCAGCACAAGTGTTCACCATGGGTTGTTTGCTGGGGATGATATATTGCAGCAGATCACTCAGAGTATTGTTATACCTAATGTGATGTTAAAGGATGAGGACGAAGAGCTGTTTGAGATGAATTATGTTGAGTTTATTAGGAGGGACATGGAAGGGAGTGATCTTGATACAAGGAGAAGGATTGCTTGTGAACTTCTCAAGGGAATTGCTGGAAATTACAAAGAGAAGATTACTGAAAGGGTTTCAGCTCAGATTCACAATTGTTTGGCATTGTTTGCTGAAAACCCATCTGCAAATTGGAAGTATAAGGATTGTGCCATTTACTTGGTTGTGTCTCTTGCCACAAAAAGGGCGGGCGGTGCTTCAGTTTCAACTGACCTTGTTGATGTCGAAAGTTTCTTCAGGTCGGTTATTGTGCCAGAGTTGCAGGGCCAGGATGTTAATGCCTTTCCAATGTTGAAGGCAGGTGCATTGAAATTTTTCACTATGTTTCGGGTCCTTATTTCTAAACCCGTTGCGATGGCTCTTCTTGGTGATGTGGTCAGATTTCTTAGTTCAGATGCTAATGTGGTTCATTCTTATGCTGCTAGTTGCATTGAGAAGCTTTTGCTCGTCAAAGACAATGGGGTGCAACCAAGATATACATCATCAGACATTGGTCCGATTCTGCCAGTTTTGATGACAAACCTTTTTGGTGCTTTGGAAAAGCCTGAGTCAGAGGAAAATCAATATATAATGAGGTGCATCATGCGTGTTCTTCAGGTTGCTGATATATCTCCCGAGGTAGCTTCACCTTGTATTATTGGGCTAACGGCAATTCTGAACAGAGTTTGTGAGAATCCTAAAAATCCAGTGTTTAATCATTGCCTGTTTGAGGCAGTTGCTACCCTTGTTCGTAGAGCATGCGAAAAGAACCCTTCTCTTGTGCCAGCCTTTGAAACATGCCTTTTACCCAGCCTCCAGATGATATTGGCTAAAGAAGTAACTGAGTTCTTCCCTTACGCCTTCCAATTGTTAGCTCAACTTGTAGATTTGAACAGACCTCCTGTTCCCCCACACTACATGCAGATATTCGACATCCTATTGACTCCTGATTTGTGGAATAAACAAGCAAATGTCCCAGCCCTTGTACGTTTGCTTCAGGCATTTCTTCAACAGGCAGCCAATGAGCTTAAGAGGGAAGGGAGATTAACACAGGTGCTTGGGATATTCAACAAACTTGTTTCCTCACCTAGCACTGAAGAACAAGGGTTTTATATTCTCAACTCAGTTATCGAGAATCTTGGGTATGATGTTATGGGTGAATACATCAGTCACATCTGGGCTACCCTGTTTACTCGTCTTCAAAACAATAAAACCCCAAGACTTGTTAGGTGTCTTATTATATTTATGTCTCTTTTTCTGGTGAAGCATGGTATTCAAACTCTTGTGGACTCGATAAATTCTGTTCAGGCAAATTTGTTTCATGTAATCTTGGGTCAGTTTTGGGTACCTAATCTTAAGACCATAACTGGGTTCACAGAGGTTAAGCTGAGTGCAGTTGCATCAACTAAACTACTTTGTGAATCCCCATCACTGTTGGATCCTGCAGCTGAGGAGCTCTGGGGTAAGTTGCTGAATGGAATTGTTACACTTCTCTCACAACCAGAGGAGCAAAGAGTTGAGGATGAACCTGAAGTTCCTGATTTTGGGGAGACAACAGGTTATCAAGCTACATTTGTTCGGCTTCACAATGCTGGTAAAAAGGAGGAGGATCCATTAAAAGAAATTCAGGATCCAAAGCACTTCTCTGTCGCGTTATTGGCAAATCTTTCTACCCAATTTCGTGGGAGATTCCCACCGATTATAACCAAATATCTCTCTCCAGATAATCAAGCTGCACTCCTTCAGCTATGCAATTCCTACAATCTTGCCATAGCATGAAAAAACATTCTTGTCAAAGGTAATATTCTCATCGTAAGATGTGGCTGTTTTGTTTGTTTTCGTTTTGTTTTTTGTATTTTTAGAAAAGGGAAAATAACATTAAACAAAGTTGGTATGTATGTGTTGCTTATGGACTATATTATGCCTTTTTGTCTGATCTCCTCTTTAGGTAAAGTTTGCGACATGTATTTTTCATTGTCAGTTAGTTCTGTATATATTTTAATACTTGCCGTTTAGCAGTAATGCTGTAGTAAGTTTCTTGATGTAGTTGAAAATGCACTAAAGTCTGTTGGTTTGCTCATATTTTTTCTGATAATTTGGTCAAACCTCTTAAGTACTCTGAAGAAGTCCTTGATCAGGGAAATGTATTACTAAATTGTACAACATATCATCATGCTGGAGTTTGCTATTTTGATTTGATCAATTTTAATTATATCTGATATTGATTCTCCTTTCTTAATCTATCTGAAACTTGTTTAGGTGCATGTGCAGTGAACAAAAAGTATTTAAATAGTAGTCCACAGTCCACTATAGAGTCGCCCACCTATGTAGGTGTCCTTCTAGTTCTGTGCTTTGATGCATATAGCTAGTCAAGATCAACATGCTAACTTAGGTACTTCAATAGTTCAGTGCTGTTTTTGTCTAGCTATCTTGTACATTTTTTTTGATGTTATATGTTTAAACAGATTTACGAGCACATTTACATTTATATTTTTGTGTGATTAGTTGTTACCACAGAGAACATATATAGATCTGTACTGGTGCCCCACATCAATTTGCTTCTGTCGTGGTGTTTGCTTGTGATTTACTTTTGACTGGCTATGAATATGTTCCAGGATATGTATGGACCAAGGATGCTAGATGATTCATGTGTGGTTCAACAGTGGAGTCGAGTCGAGTCGAGTACAGGGTGGTAGGTTCAGCCAGTTGATGGTGGTTGGCTGTGCTGTGGTTGGGATTTCATACAGTTTTGAAGATGGCTGGCTCTATCACCGAGTCCACGTGATAATTTTTGGTTGATTTGTGAATCTCATGAGATGGTAAATCCACATTTTGGCAAGAGGGTCTTTTTTAGTGTTGTGTCTACAGGCTCTGTGTGTGTGTTGTTTTCAATCAAAGTCACCTGAGATATATAATGGATACTAAGGTCTTGTTTTGAACATTCAATACAAGTTATGAAGAAGATTTGTCTCTCCGTTTTCCTGTCAAATGCAAGTCAACAACCATAAAACCATGTGTAGCTATCACCATTCACCAAATATGCTATGATCAATTAATAATCGCATGTTGTGCATTTTTTACAAAAAATGGATGGTGATGATGGTAAATTATACAATTAACCCACTCTTTTTCATTTTTTTCTAGTATAGGACTTGCTTGCGTTCACATAAAAAAAAAATACATGATATCGTTAGGCTTCAAACTGTTTTATAACATGTTAACGAATTACCGATCATTCTGTAGACACTCTTCAAAATTGGTGAAGTGCTAATAGGCCCTTGAAGGTCTGATAATATGGACTTTGTCATCATTCTAATAATGGAAATTTTAACAGAATGGTGTTGTCAATGTCTATCTATTTCAAGACGGAGTAACCGTATATGATTTTATTCATTAATTGGAGAGCGCGCAAGATGTACGTATACATCAATCTTCAATTATATTCTTACTTTTTTCTAAACAATCCAAAGGTTAATTATCACAAATCTGGCCAATCTCAAACTACATTCGGCATCTCAAACTTCCGATACTAACCAACTCATAGTGCATAACTTACATTTAGCCAAAATAAACACCCTCTCCCAATGCTAATATTTATTAATAATTGTACAAAAACATAATATACATGACATTGACTCATATTGGTTTAGAGATTTTAGGAGTTCTCTTTGGATGTGAAGTATAAAGATGCATGGTATAGGATGTTCCTGGCCATCTAAAGCCTTTCTTTAGTGTATGTACTTAAAAGTATATGTTAAAACAGATTTACTAGCATGTCTATATTGATATTTTTTATTCGATAAGTAGTTACTACACAGAATATATCGAGATCTCTACTGGTGCCTGGTGCCCCTCATCTTCTGCCATGACGTTTGTTTATTTGGACCTCTTGTGTGTCTAATTTGACCCCTTATCATAGTTGTCAATAGCGGGAGATAGCGCCGCTATAGCGAATAGCGTAGCGTAGCGTCCGGCGGCCGCTATTCAGGCTATAGCGATTGCGATGATTTTTTTTACCTTTCCGGCGACAGCTCTCTTCTCCGGCGACGGTACAAGCTCCGCCACTCCACTCTGTGCTCTCCTCGGTTTTTAACTTGCTGAATTTCATCAGCCTTTTTTCTTCTATTTCTTGCTCGGATTTCGACTGCATACGTATGCAGTCCATCGGAGATGGAAAGGTGAAGATACGGAGGAGGCGAGGAGCAAGAAAGAGAAGAGAAGAGAAGTGAAGTTGTACCCTATGCTTTGAATCTTGTACATCACACAAACCCTAGAATTTTGTTCTGTAATTCCTTTTCAGATATGGGCCGAGTTATTGGCAGCTGTTGGGCCTTATTTAGTGGCCATACTTACAAAGCAATATATATATCTAATCTTACATACTTACGATGCATCTGTTGTTATTTTTGTTAAAATTAAGATTCTTAGTTTCTGAAATTAAGATTAATGGTTCTGAATTTCTGATTTCTTAGTTTAAAGTTTTGATTTCTGAGTTTAGAAATCTGATTTCTAAGTTTAGCATTTTGATTAAAGGGTCAAATACTCAAATGTTTATAATAGCCTTTATTTTTTTAGCTTTTTTGTTTAACATATAATAGTTTAAGACTTAATATTATATTTTGTTTTCTAATATATATAATATTTTAAGACTTTCAAGCTAGTATTATTATATATAATTATATAATTATATTTTAGATGGCTATCGCTAAATACGAAATAGCGGCCGCTATTTACCGCTATTCGCTACGTAGCATATAGGTAGGCCGTCGCTATTTGCCGCTATTCGCTATTGACAACTATGCCCCTTATGATATGTGATGTATGTTTACTTGATCTGTATTAAAAGCTGTAATTGATTGATATGATATCTTTAGAATATTAGATTTAGAGGGTAGTAAATTAGTAGCAACCCCAATCAAAAGCCGGGCAAACAATCAATAATCAATACATATAGCTGAAACCGATAGGTTTTCATTTCTAAATAGCCAAAATTTTGGTTCTAGATTCGATTTTGGTTCATAACCGACCCAAACCTACCATGCTAACCCGGGGCGGTGGTGCTACCCACTGTCTTGAATTTCTTTATTCATCGGTTCTATATGTAAGTGGTTCCAAGTTTCAACAATAAAACTGATAGAAACTTGTTAATATGATTTACAATAATGTCGCACACAATGAACACATAAGTTTAATTGCAAACCCGTGACAAAACTATTAAAGATACAAAAACTATATACTGCTAGCTAGCAATTTCAACAAAGACAACTTTGTACACTACACCTTAACAATTGCTACAAACATACTTGCCATCACGACTAGATGAACATCCAACCAACGGTCCACCCGAGCAGCAAACCCGCACCGACAAGCCCTAATCCAACAGCAAAAGCCACAGCATACTTACCAATATCATGTTTGCAACTAGGAATATTTATACCAATACCTCGTTTGCCTCCTGTTTTTCTCTTTGCAGAAGTTGGAGGCCCGTTTCTGCGTGTTCTTTTACGAGGAACATGCCATGGTGAAGCTGGGAACACAGGGGTGATCTTGTTGGTTTTTATCTGGTTATAAAGATTCTCAAGCTGTAGAAGATACACCCATTGCTTATAAGCGAATAACTGAGATGCTTGTTTGAATATGAGCTTCACAACGTGTTCTTTCTCCTCGTATGCTTGTTTTGCTGCCTTTTCTGCTTCTCGTGCTCGTGTTTGAGAATGGCAGAGAGCTTCTAGTAGCTTACGCTTGCTTGGATCCATCTCTGGAGCACTTGAACGTTCTTGGACTGTACTGTCACTGCTCTGTGTGCTTGAAGGGCTGATAAGAAAGCAAATTAAGTAAAAGTCAAATTCCTTTTCTGATTTTGAGTGGTTATTAGAAAACTTCAACATAGTAATAGCTGTTTTAACAAAATCTTAAGAGTTCATAATGAACAGCGGCAATCAAACATGAACCATTTGAATCTAAAGTCAAAGTATACCTGACTGGCATTGAACTGGAATTCGGGCTAGCTGCATTTTGACATTGGCTGTTCAGTGGCTTTGAAGGTCTGAAGGATGCAAGGATTTCATCCTTTTTACATGGCGATTCATATGGGTCCCTCCTGAAACTTGTGTTTTGAGGTGAAGGAAGATCGCAATTCTCCATGAAACCGTGTGATCTCTGTGCCACAAAGGATGCCAGGTCATCTTTATCCGTCATTCGCCACCATGGCAGCTCGTTGTTCTTCTCGCTCTCCATCCAATGAGGAAAATCCGAGTCCAGACTGAATTCGTCCACTTGTTTATAAACAGAATCCATCTCCACAAACTCATACGATTCTTCCCCTTCAAGATCAACCTTGACAGTTGATTGAGAATTCATAATGTCGACAAATTGATGAGAATTTTCAGCCTCTATGGTGTTGACTTTTTCATTAGTCAAACCATGTTGGTGTATATAGTTAGGCTGCAATTGAAGCCACCATTTTGAATCTGGAGAGAGATTGGAGTACATAGAATTGGCGGTGGGAGGGGCACAATCGCCGATGCCATTTGTTGGCGGTCTAGAGTCGATTTGCTTACACAATGAAGACGATGGTGGAGGAACGCAAGCTAATTTGGGAGCTCTTTTCGCATCTTCTTGAACAAAACAACGATTTGCAGTTCGTTGCCATGCTGCTCTTGCCTCTGCTGCAGCCATTTTTACTCATTCATTCCATCAACAACATCATACTTTCTTCAAAAAGGACACCTGAATTCATAATCGTACCAACAACAAACAATTACACGAAATTTTTTGTGATTGGGGTTAAGAATAGGTCGTGATTAAATATCAAAACATTGATCAGAACTTACAATAACAGAACTGAGAGAATTATTGTATAAGTACCGAACCGAAAACAATAAAATAAAAAACGAGCATACAGATAACAGAATTCATCGAATGCCTCAAATTCGACTATGATTTCGGTTAAAATCATTTCTCAATCTCATGACGGTTTTCTAGAATCTGGGTTTGTCTCAAGTGGGAATCAAGAAACCTAAATCAACGATAAACCCGACATCTAAAAATCGAAAAGATCTGAGCTTTTGCTAGGCAAAATATGAGAAACTGAACCAAAAACATGAAACTAAGAAAAGATCTACAATCAGTTAAATCAATCAACAATCACAGAAGAAACTTCAGGCGTTTAGCTTGATGCTAATCAAACAAATATAATATAAAAACTACCAGTTTCAGAAATGGATAAAGAAATTGAGTAAAAAAGCAAAATCAGCCAAGAAATATCATCTATAATAACAGTTTCCACAGTGGTTTTGAAGAGTAACGAAAATTATATGTGAATAAGAGAGAGAAGAAAGAAAGTGAAAGCAAAGAATCTTACCAGCGATTGAAGGGAAAGTTGGTTGGGGTGTAGAGATCTGACTGCGAAATTAAGAAGGTGGATTGAATCTTGTTGCTTTATGATGATGTTGAATTGCCATTCTTCGATAAAAAAGACTCGAATGTTTATGTCCCAGTAATCCACTGTCTTGTCCTTTTTTCGGTTTTTTCCTTTTGTTTATTTATCTTCTGTCCCAGTTTCTCTCCAGACACGACACCGTTTTGTCGTTGTATTTAGGAAAACCATGTACTGCAATAAATGAGACTTTTTTCTACGTTATCTTTAGTCCCCCACTCCCGAGTCCCCAGTAATCAGATTTAACCTATGGGCACTTTTGTATTTTGACAGAAAAGAAAAATACTAGATTGAAGTTACAGTTTCACTTAAAATAGTTGCCACAAATTTCTCGCTACAAGGAAAAAGGGCATTAGACGCGATATATGTCGTTCCTAATATTTCGGAAAGTCGCTCCTAAAATTTGCTTCTAATGCGTCGCTCCTATTGCCTGGTCATTATTGTCCAAATTGTCGCCCCTATTTCCTCAATGTCGCCCTATTGATGTCACTGCTATAAGGATTAAAAAAAAACCATTTTTTTTGAAATAAATGTTGTTTATAAATGCTGTTATTGGTATCAATAACTGCTATAACTAGAAATATATAATAAACTTATATATATATATATATATATTATAAAACGGCCCGCATATTCAAAATACAAATTAAAATCCAGATATCGATAGATCAAATGATACTTGTTTTAAGTAACTAGTTTCACACAAAAGAAAGTCTAATCTTTCTAACATAAACTACGCTTCATTATCGTTATCAACATCCTCGTTTTTGTATTCTACGACCCATTTTTTTAGATAACTCATTGTTATATACATTAAAGATATTGTATTTAAATGAACTAACGTTAATGTATTCTAGCTTTCCAGTGATACCGCCCGCAAACAGTTTAGATGTTTATTTAAAATATTCAATTGATGTAACATATATAGCTTGTGCTAAAAAACCTTACGAAGGTGATTTGTTTAACTAAGCATCTTCTTGATTTCCATTAATCAACCCTGTTACTTTTAATTAAATATATCAAAAGAGATAAAAATATACTATATATGAAAAAACAACAAAGTAGATACGTATAATCAATAAGAATATAAATGTTTTTTCAAGGCAAAAAGAGTATAAGTTTAGTGTTAAAGTTACTATTTTTGTGCCATTGTTTGTTTAACAAATTATGGAATATTTATATATTGCAAAAGTTTAATCATTTTAAGTTAAGATTTTCTTTAGAATATTGCAATAATCTGAAACAATAATAACATATAATTCTGTTTAAGTAAAAAAAAAAAAAAATAAGGTATAGATAATCATATATTGATCTCTAAGTAGATATATTGTTTATACTAGAATCAGGAACATCAAATAATTGTGGATATTTAAGAATAAAGTAATTAACCTAAGACTTTGTCGTGTTTATTACACTAGCTAGATTGCCGGGAACCATATATGCTTGTGGTTAAAACTTTGCAATAGTGATTATCACTTTTTACTAAAATATTGATACATATTTGACTCATCGTACACGTGGCAGAAGAAAGACAGATGAGTGGCAAGTAAGGATAAGAATTATGACAATGCATCTTTTGCAGCAAACTCTTTGATTGGTTGATTTTTTGATATATCTTAAAGGCCAACTGTCTTTCTTATAGTTCGGGTCGGATCCGATCGCACATGAAAGAACTACCCACTTACTCTTTTCAATATCCGATATAAGATTGGTAGATTGTGTTCATGACTTTATATCGATCTGTTTTTTATTTATTTATTTTCATGTTAGGTCACATACACACATGTCGATTCTTTTTACGTCGGATTCAATTCGTGTTTCATTTTAATCCATGTTATTTAAATAAATATATTCAAAGTTTACTTTTTTGATTTTTAAATACGATTTTTGTTCGAATATCTGGCTTGTTTCAAATTTTGAGTATATTTTTTATTCAATATAAATAAGTGAATAAACAATATGATGTACTAAAATTGTAACAAGTACGAATAAATAACAACATTGAACCAACTAAAATAATAATGTAATTACAAATACAATTTTAAAGTCAATGGAAAATACTAAAATACCAAAATTAAGAAAATCACATAGTCAAAATACCAAATATTAAAATGATTTCAACTTCAAACCATTTATTATTTTATTTTAACTTTTTATATATTGCGCTTTATTTGTCAAATCTTATTGCTCTTAGATATTACTTCTATTTTGAATTCAGTCAATTATTAAAATTTAAATACTAACTTTTAAAAGAAATTTTTATAATTTACGATTTTACTCTTAAAATGGGCATACTTGTCACTTTCGGTTAACCATAACTTAGCCTTCTTTTTTGTGTTGACATGCTTTTAACTCATTTCTAAAAACATTGAGTTAAAATCGTGTTTCTTGTGGGGTTAATAATGACCAGCCTTAGGTTGATCATTAACCAATCTGATATGCTCTAAGCTCTATTGACAGAAGCCTTAACAATAATATGCAAGATACAAATCTGATAAACCTTCCTCAGGACTAGTATCAAGTAAAAGTTCTTATTATCATTACATCTCTATCTATCTTCAAACAACAAAATCTAGACAAACAAAGTTAATCAACATAAAATGTAAACTTTAATTTTATTAAATAATAAATAGCTAGATTAACTTTTTTTATTATAAAATGTAATCACTAAGAAATATTTTCTTAATAGGGGAATTATATAAACTTTGTTATCTAAAACAACAATAAAAGAATTAAAAAAGTATTTTTATAAGAATATTATATAACGGCACTTAGTCTTTACTAAAAGTCAAAAACAAAGTTGTTATTTAGACTCACCGCATCCATCACGAGATGGAGCATGTGAGAGGTCTTCACCCTCATGAGCATCATCGCCCTCCTTCGTGAGGGATGGCTCACGGTCACGCACGCCACCACCATCACACTCGTGAGCAGGTTTGTTCCTTTTTTCTTTTTTTTTTCTTTTTTTTTGTTGTGATGTGAAGCATGTGATGGATACAGGGTTTGTATGATGTGATGAGGAAATGGTAGGGAAATGATGTGACGCTGATGTGGTTGTGTGAAGCGTGTGATGGATGCTGATGGTCTTACTGGATTTTTTCAAAACCCGATTATCGTTTGCATGTAACATGATCACCTACTTTGTGTGTTACAACAAAGTTAATTACTATTAAGGTAATCAAAAAATAAATCACCGATACAAAAATAGCATGTTATTTGATACACAATATTAAATACCATGAAGTTTAAAAGAAAAAAATTAAAGCAGATGCTTAGTCCCAAAAACAATGTAAAAATTATCTTTCAACACTACATTATTAAGTTATATTCTTTTATTTGTTTTTGTGATGATAGCATTTTGTTTGGATTAGATGATAAGTTAACATCAATTGAGCATCACTACTTTGGCATAATGTATAAGATATTTCTTGGACGGTATATCTCTGACTTTGAAACTACCAAATATATATGTATTTTTTTTGTTGAATTTGCCTCCGTTCGTGGAAAATGATAGAAAATGTCCATTTACCTAATAGCATCATCAAATTAAACCCTTTTGTCATGTGTTGCAAGTAATTTAATTCTACAAACTTCATATTTCATATATATTATTCAAAGTTTTTGGGGGGGATCCTTCCAATCCAGCCGATTCCGAATCGTATAGGATGTATGTTTTAAGTAGCATCTGTCTTGATGCTTCCGTATTTACAAACACTTTAAATAAGGGGTATATTAGTCATTTTAATCATTTGATTATTTAAGTATTTGTGGATGTGAAAACATCTATTATAGGTACTTTAAGCTAAATATCATTTTTTCCTTTTTCTAAAGACAAAAAGTTTTCATTATAAAAGAAAAAAAAGACTTTACCAGGTTCATCACTTCTTCACAAGGCTAACAGACTAACAGGTTACAACTTACAAGCACTCAAGCAGGAGCCAAGAGCCCAAGACAAAAAATGAAAACAACGCATGATTTGGAATTTTGGATCGAGACCAAAAAAGATATAAAAGAAAAAGGGTGATCTAATCAAGCCCAGTAATATACAAAATCTACAGCCCAAAACACGAAAATATAAGGAGCTTAGCCTGTAGCCTGTAGCCCTGTAGCCTAGTAGAGGCAGAGGTGCGAAACAGAAGGCTTCTGTTGCTTATGTTGTTCTAAATAACGTAAGACGTAACGTGGTGCTGAGGTCAAACCTTAAGTTCTAAGAGTTATACGAAGCCATGACGTTTTTAAGACGACAATTTTGTATTTTTTTTTAATAATAATGTATGTCCAGTCTATCATTATTAATATGTAATTTACAAAAATTTGCACAAATGAAGAGCAAAGTAACATATACAAATTATAAAATACAAGTTTATAGAAGTTTAATACACGCAATCACAAAATATATACAAAAAAGACCATTTTAAAAAAGTTAATTTCTGTGCTTCATGCTTTAAAAAACTCGTCATTTGGCATGATAAGGCCTGCCTTGTCTTACGCCACACTTAACCCCACCGCCAAGACCAATATCTTCACGTCGGAGTCGCATCTCATGCCTTGACACCACCATGACGAGTTTTTTAGAACCTTGCTATATACTTCTATAATTATATCATCTTTTCTTTCAACAGTTAGCAACGTACTTTTTATGAACAATGTACTGATAAGCAACTCGAGCCAACAACATAACTTAAATTTGATTTTAAAAAAATATTATATATAAGTTGATGTATACAGTAATAACTTGAGACACACAAAAATATTGTGTGTTTTTAATAAATGGATTTAAAAATAGATTGTATATATTAATAGAAAAATATAATAATCATATTTTATTTAAGGATAATAATAACGACAACCTTTAAGGTTGTGGTTAAGAATAAGAATATAAATCTTAAATTTAAAAATGGTAATCACAATTCATGTTTTTATAATTAAATTTTTATAATTTTTATACTTACATTTTAATCATGTTTCAACTTTCTATACATTAAACAATACCGAAGTAATGTCTAAACCCAATGATTTAAACCAAGATAAAGAATCCCAAAACAAGGAAAGATCACTTCAATTGTCTCACGAGCCATTGGTCATTAAGGCGTATTCTCAAAATACCTATATCTACTACTGTAGCAACAGGAGCATGATTTGGTAATACGTCAATTTGTCTACTATTAGTAGATAAAATGTTTTCTTTCACATCTGAATCCCAAACTATTCAATTAGGGGTCAGTACACAAAGATTTAAGGTCATTTCTTCAAATTGCTCTCCATTTCTAAGTTCATAGCCTTTGCCATAGCTTCATCGATGTTACCTACCAAATAAAAGGCCTGTTTAGGAAGACCATCTAATTCTCCGCAAAGGATTAATTGAAAGCCTCTAATTGTTTATGAAACCAACATATTTCCCCGAAGAACCCCGTAAATACTTTCGCTACAAAAAACATTTCTATCAACAACTTTCTATACATTAAACAATGATTATCATTCTTCCTTATTAAAATATCATTGTATTTTAGTTTAATAAAGTGGTAAACCCTTAGGTCTCGTTTGTGTCATAAAATTCGAACGAATTGAATAAAATTAAAATCAAATTTCGTATTATATTACGTTTGATAAACTTAGTTTTGAATAAAATCTCATTCTTTTAAATATTTACATTTTCGTAAATAATAGAATGTTAATTTTATAAACGAACTAATTAGAATTTAATTTATTTCCATTCTTTTAAATTTAACGAACCAAACATAAACTTAATTTTGGTGTCAAGAGTGAGGATAAAAAAATCATATTTATATACTAAATCTTTTTGTTTCCTCCTACGATTATTTGATGTTATAAGGTGGTGTTTAGTTTGCAGAAATGTTTCTGATGGAATTGGATTCTCTGAAAGAATTGGAAATGCCAGGAATTGGAATTTGAATCTGTAATCTGTTTGGATGACAAGAAATGGAATTGGAATCCAATTCCATATTCTGTTTGTTTCGCAAATAATACAGATGAATTTGATTTCAGTATTGTAAAATGACAAATTTGCCCTCCTTATTACAAGAACAATTTGTATTGAAACTTTATGTGTATTCCATCTAAACCAACCGCCGACGACCATCACCAACCGCCACCACCGCCGCCCACCGCCGCCCACCACCACCGACAACTACCAACCGCCGCCGCCGCCGCCCCCCACCACCGCTGACGACCGCCACCACCGCCGCCGCCGACCACCACCAACCGCCACCGGTGGCGGTGACGGTTGGTGATGTTCGGCAGCGGCGGTGGTGGCGGTGGCGGTGGCGGTTGGTGATGGTCGGCGGCGGCGGTGGTGGCGGTGGCGGTTGGTGATGGTCGGCGGCGGCGGCGGTGGTGGCGGTGGCGGTTGGTGGTGGGCGGCGGTGGTGGCGGTTGGTGGTGGTGGGCGGCGGCGGCGGTGGCGGTTGGTGGTGGTGGGCGGCGGCGGCGGTGGCGGTTGGTGGTGGTGATGGGCGGCGGTGGTGGAGGTGGCGGTTGGTGGTGGTCGGCGGCGGTGGCCGTTGGTGGTGGTGGTGGGCGGCGGTGGTAGCGGTGGCGGTTGGTGGTGGTCGGCGGCAGTGGTGGGGGTTGGTGGTGGTTGGTGGTGGTCGGCGGCGGTTGGTAATGGTCGGCGGCGGTGGTGGCGGTTGGTGGTGGTCGGCGGCGGTTGGTAATGGTCGGCGGCGGTGGTGGCGGTTGGTGATGGTCGGCGGTGGCGGTGGTGGTCGGTGGCGGTGGTGCTGGGCGACGGTGGTGGTGGTCGGCGGCGGTGGTGGCGGTTGGTGATGGTCGGCGGTGGCGGTGGTGGTCGGTGGCGGTGGTGCTGGGCGACGGTGGTGGTGGTCGGCGGCGGTGGTGGCGGTTGGTGATGTTCGGCGGCGGCGATGGTGGCGGTGGCGGTTGGTGATGGTCGGCGACGGTGATGGTGGGCGGCAGCGGTGGTGGCGGCGGTGGCGGTTGGTGGTTGTCGGAGGTGGTGGTCGGCGGCGGTGGAGGTGGCGGTTGGTGATGGTCGTCGCGGTGGTGGTGGTTGTCGGCGGTGGTGGTCGGCGGCGGTGGTGGCGGTGGCGCTGGTGGTTGGTGGTGGTCTGCAGCGGTGGCGGTTGGTGTTGGTCGGCGACGGTGGTGGTGGTCGGCGAACGGTGGCTTTGAAGGAACGCTGATGATGGTGGCGTTGGTGTGAGGTTGCCGACGCAAAATGGGGGAGTGTCTAACGAGTTATGGCATAATAGGGTTTGAATGAAGGTAGTATAGTGATAAGCCACTTTCCCTTGTTTAATGGATTTTAAATTCTCCCCACATGTCAAGGGATTCTAGAATCCCTTACTTATGAGATTTAAATTCACATCAAATCCAATTCAATGATAAACCAAACATGGGTTTCTAAGGAATTTAAAATCCAATTACCACATAATCCTATGAATTCCTGCAAAACAAACCGCCCTTAAAGTAAAAAAATTACAAATCAATAGAATACAGAAAGTATACGGAGTTTGGGCCCGACCGACCGGAGATGAGATAAAAGGAGAGAGAGAGAGGCATAATTGTGATTATTGAATGAATCTACACTCAAAAAGCAAGGAATCCCCAAATTTTCTTACATCCTAACACAAACACCTCCCCCCTTCCCAAATCCAAACCTTCTTAAATATTCGATTCTTGAAATCATTATCATCATTCATATGGAATCAAATCAGGCATGCGGGATGATATCCTGCGACAAGATTGATCGCATGGCTAATTGGATTGGTAACAGCGTTGCCTCCGCCTTTTTCACCTCACTTGAACGCTGTTCCTGCATCAATCTCAGCACCTCTCATGACGAAATTGACGAAGGAGACGATGATGAAGAGGCCAAGGATCGTCCGCTTATGCTCACCAAACCTGTAATCTTCGTTGACCAATCTCACCATGAACCCGATAAGCTTCCCCCTGTGTAATTATTTTTATAAATACTATTCTCCTGGATTTCATTTCACATGCTCTTGTATCTAACTATGTTTCAGTAATGTTTAATTTGATTTCCTTTCCATGCAGTATTCATGATATGAGTTAGCTTGTTCATCTTTTATCTTAACTTGTACCTATACGCCACTTATAACTCTTCTGATGTATGATTTCTGTTAAGTTTTGTGTATGTTTGAAGGATGAATATGATCGCATGTGCTTGTATGCATGATTTTTGAGATCTTAGGATGACGAACTCTGTTTCTTTATAAGAATTTTTGTGGATTCTAAAATTGAAGAAATTTAGGAGGCATTGTATACCAGTTTTCAGATACCTTTGTTAGTATGCATGTGCCATGTATGTTTCTGTGTCATTTTGAGCAAATAGCCGAATAGGTCTAGTGAAGACTGATTATGGATTATATGCCCATTTATGTTCTGTTTATTGGAGATTTGATATTAAGGATTCTCAGAAAAAGGATGAAGTTTTGTGGGATTTATACATGATATTGCAGGCACCTCATGATGAATTTCAGTTCATACGTCATCCTCATTATGCCCTAAGTTTAGCTATTTCAGACTTTTTGTTAATTGCTTCACCATGAACGTTATTGCAAGTACAAAACTAGGTTTATATGAACATTCACTGTTAGGCATACTAATAATTATCAACTCATAGGAAATGCTAGCTTGAAAAACACAAGGAATTTACGCAGGATCAAAATAATCGCGCTAGGAAAACTAGAGTAGTTTTCCGCTGCCCGGGTTAATTTAGAGCTACTAAATTACCAGGAGATCTATTTATAGACAAACGTTGACCTAATATTGCTAGTAAGCTAGGGCCGACTAGCCAATGACATCACAACTCGCTGCCCCTTGACCCCGTCCACTATTTCAGGGCCGGGACCCCATTGCCAAGTCCTCGTGGCGACAATAAGGTTAAATGGAAAGATTAGCCTCTATAACTCAACATTAACTTGGTTGTTATTGTTGATAGTTTTGTGATCTTGGAGAACTTTTAACAAACATCAGTTTTCATCACAACCCTAATAATGTTTTTTTTTTGTCATGTATTCGTGCAGTGGTTGTACGTACCTGTTAATATGTTATTATCTAGTCCTTGTGTCTAATTATATGTTACTATCTCCATTTTGACCTTTTGTTGTGGGAGTGGTTGATATTTGCAACCCTCTTCAATTGGCTTTGTGTTGCATACCGACTACTATATATTCTTTCAAAATGTCTAGAAGAACATACATTATGCCCTATGCAAGAATGAACAACAAACAAGTGACAGAAATCTAAATGCCAAAAATCCTATCATGATTGACTCCTTTTTTCTCTCTGAATATTTCATCCGCGCAACCTGCGGTCTTATTATTATTTTTTTAATATTTATGCGAGAACATGGGTTTATTTCAAAGTGAAACCAAGTTTGATGGTTTAAAAAGTCAACCACGTTTTGATGTAGTCTTGAGTGAAGATTGAGTAAATTCTATGATATGAAAGGGTAAGAGATGCGAGCATACAGTAGTATCAGGGTCCTTAAGTTACTGTTATTACTATGTAGGCTGCCATTTGATGTATTAAGACCCATAATTCTCTTCAAAGTAATAAGATTAAAGATAGTTTCTTTTTCGTGTTGTTTGTTTCTGGGATTCTGTAGTGACTGTGAAAGTTCCCTACTTTAACAGGTTCTGTCCCGATCCAGAAAAGATTGGTAGGTTTCTCCTTTAGTATCCCTTAGAAGCAGCAATGGCTGATTTTTCTGTTACAGAAATTATGTAATCACAGGGTGTTTTTGGGATTGTATATTTAAACTATTTATTTGCTTATTGCTAACAATAATATACACTTTCAGAGTGTTTGGGGTCATTCAATTTCAGGTATGAAGCATGAGCTAGCTAAATAGATCTTAGGGACTGTATGTTTGCAGCTGAATGAAGTCTTTTAATACCGAATGCTGAATTGCTAAACAATTAATGTGTTTGATCGTCATATCTGAATGAAGATTAATCTGCTGCCTTATTGTACCTTAAAAGACATTCTGAATCATTAAATACCATAATATCCATTTTTCACACTTTATCTTGTAAAGAAAACATACAGTTAAAATGGTCATTCATATTATTCAGATTGTTTATTCGCAACTTCTATCAAAGAGTATATCACATTAAACGTCGGCCCTAATCCAATCTATTAATAATGAACCTCGAATCCAGTGGACCATCTAGGCCAAATTTTCGGATCTTTTTTCTATTGATATCCTCATAGGCGCAGGCCAATGGGTTATGTGGTCAGCACTATCAGAGCTCGTTAAAGGTTTAAGCCTACACACAGTAAGTTCAAATTATTGGTGTGGGTCTCAACTCTTAAGCCGTGGTCAACTTTCAAAAACGTATCCTGTCAGCCTGCAGGTGATTAGAACCGCAACCAACCAGACAAATCGTACCACAGTTAACAATTTCTTCCAATCCTTGAATTCTTCTACCTCCAATTTCAACAAAAGTGACTGGTACTAGAACATTGCTATGTTGTAATACCATTCCTTTGCTTATTAGATTAAAATTAATGAAAAAATAATTAGTAGATTATACATATTACTTAGTGTGCAAGATTATAAAGCAGAAGAAATAGGATTTTCCTTGGTATAATATTAAAAAATGATTGGTATACCAATAAAATTGTTACGTTGTATTATTTGTAAATGTAATTTTAATGTATCGCTCATATTTACAAATGTACAAACCACATCAATATGAACCACGTCTACTACAAAGTCGAGCTATTTATGAGTCTAGAAAACGAACCCACGTTAGACACATGAGTATATTGTTATTCGTATTGGTGTTATTAATTTTATTGTTGTTTTTTTAGAAGAATTATTATTATAATTGTTTATTTATTAAATCACCTCCTGTCGGCTACTGAGTAGACCTATTGCTTCAGAAACAGCCACATATATGGTGAAACTGGCTGGGCATTTTAGATAATCCCTCATCTAAACGAGGCTAGAGGTTGTGAATTATAAAAACTAGAATTCCAAGTTCCTATAATCTCATATAAGTCCGTTACCAAATACACCCATAATAGATAACCAATTAGACCATGTACAACAGATTACATGTAAACCAAATGCTATGACATCGGACCTGGAACAATGTTCTCCTTCTCCAGGTGGCTTTATCATGTATGGACATGGTGTTTGAAATCTGCATGTGAGATCGATTAAAAAAGGTCAAAGAAATACATGAATAATTATTGAATTGAATTGCGTTAAATATGTTCGACAAGTAATAATAGTTGGGACTCTTAACAAAGACAAAAGTGTAAACAACTGGGAGTATTTAAAAATTCGTGTTGGTATGCTGAATATATATGTATGTTTAAAATGAGAATATATATTTACTTGAGGACGGGAGACTTAATTATGGCTTTTGATTTAATTTAATTAGATGGTCTATATTTGACTCTTCTAATATTCATTATCCAACCGTGAATTGCGACGGCTATGAATTGCACGAGTGAATGCGACTGTTAGATTTAATAAATTAACATCTAATTGATGACTATAATTTATTCTCCTATTCTCACCTAAATATATATTCTCACAATAACCCTCAACTGTATATAAATCATCTTGGTATTATTTTTGGCATTGAAAAAAAAAAAAAAACCACCACCCAAAATGGTTACAAGTAGCAAGGGTAATTAAGTAAGCTTTTGATTAGTTGTAAGACCATCAGCATCCAACCCAACTTACCCAACAAAAAGTACTGTCACATCAGCATCCACATCATCCTCCACTTTCAACCCAACTTAACCCTACAACCCCCACATCCAACCCAATTCAACCCTCTATCTTTTCTATTTTTATTTTTTATTTTTTTCAATTAATATAAAGTAATTAATAGAATTATTTTGTAATGCCCGTATTTCTTAAAATATATATATATGTATATATGATGCAAATTACGTACTACTACTAATAATGATACAAATAATTGCTTGATACTATCAAATATATGCACGTACATTTTTCATATATTTACAAGGGTTTTGAGAGTTTTATCTTAACTCAAATTATATTAATTAAACACATACTATATTTATTGTAAACAAATTTCATCCTCATTGGACATTTACACGTCCAGATTCTAATAAAAAGAAAATTATAATAATTTAAGGTAATATATTATAATACAATATTGTAATATAACATGGATAAATACTAAAAGGAGGAGTTAGTCATGAGTTGCCACATGCAACTCTATTTGAGTAGGAGTGACACTCTAAGAACTTGTAGCTTGCATGAGTAAGTCTTATTTCCTCGATTATAAATATGAGCCAACTCCCTTCCAACAATCATAAGAAAAAAATTCTTCTAGAAATAATATTAGTTATAATCTTGTGAGGTGAGAGTGGTTACTTCAGAAATAATGCAATCTAACGATTTAGGTGAGTTTCGTGATGCCTTTATAAAACTGAGATATATGTGATATATATCGTGTTTATATGTCTAATTGCTCCATGCACCATGCTTATCATATTTAACGCTTTCCTGTCTTATACCATGCATATTGTTTTTATGCATATATATACACGAGTTGTTGGGTAAATAATAAATAAAGAGCGAAAACGTAATGGTTGTTCGCAGATGTATAATGAAAAGCGGGAACGTAATGGTTGTTCGCTAATAAATATATTTTGGTACGATTAGTGCACGGGAGGCATCTCGTTGTTACTAAGTCGTTACCGGCAGATACATGTCTAGCCCCTCTAGTACATTGTATAAAGGTCATGGCACGGATAGCACGCTCGCTAGCCGATGTCTGAAAATGACTTTGAAATGTGTTAATATATTTACCCAAAACTCAGAGATCTCAACATATTTTCTATATCTTACATTTCATATTTATCATGAATGAATGTGATATTTTCGTACACAAAACACACAAAATCACTAAGCCTTTAGGCTTATGCATTTACATATATATCTCAGGACATAACGAGTAAAGCAGAAGAGCAACGGCTTGATAATATTACGAACCGGATGATGCCCGGAGACTTTGATTGCTAGAGCTTTTAGTCGATAGCTAGAGCTCTAGTTTGTATTATTTTTTTAGCTTCCACTGTAACCGAAAACTCTGATATTGTATATAAATGGAACCGATGGTTTGTTTATATAAAGTACCGGGTGTCACATATTTAAATAATTTAATTATTTAAAATTCAATAAAATATAAAATAATTAATAATATTTTATAAATTTCATTACATAATTTCGAAGTACATTAAATAAATAAAAGGAAATACATTAAAAAAAATAAAAAATTACTAGTTATTGTCGTTATTGTGTCGTGGAAGCCGATTAATGTGCTCGATTAAATCCGATCGAAGGTTGTGATGCGTTTTCGTGTTTCGGACTTATCGGATGTTAGCGTCATATAGTTGTTCGCTAATCTCTACGTCTTCTTCCTCGTCCGCTTGATTAACGTTTTCGTCGAACGGACAAATCACGTGACCTTCATCTTCCAATATCATATTGTGTAAAATGATACAAGCGTACATTACTTTACGTATTTTATTCGGGTGCCACATCCTTGTAGAGCTTTGTATAATGTATCACCGTTGTTTAAGCACACCAAAAGCCCGTTCCACATCTTTCCTTGCCGCTTCTTGCGCGGCACTAAACCTCATTCGTCTTTGATCTAGAGGGGTTCTGAATGTTTTGACAAAAGTAGCCCATTCTGGATATATTTCATCTGCAAGATAGTACCCGTGTTTGTATTGTACGTTGTTTACTTGAAACGGGTATTGCGGTGCTCTCCCGTTATATACGTGGTTAAATAACGGCGACTGATTTAGCACATTAATATCATTGTTGGAACCGGCCAACCCGAAGAATGCATGCCAAATCCAAAGATCCTGTGATGCAACTGCCTCTAGGATAATAGTCGGCCGTTGATGATCACCTCTCATGTATTGCCCTCGCTATGCGTTTGGGCAATTGTCCCAATCCCAATGCATACAATCTATGCTTCCTAACATGCCCGGAAACCCGTGTCTAGCCTTATGTGCGGCATATAAATGTTGAATATCATGGTAAGAAGGTTTCCGTAAATATCGCTTACCATACAGAGAGATGATACCTTCGCAGAAGTTTTGTATGCATAGCCGTGCGGTTGATTCCGTCATCTTCAGGTACTCGTCAAATCCGTCAGCGGATATCCCATACGCCATTTTCCGAATTGCCGAGGTACACTTTTGTAAAGGAGATAACCCTTTCCTACCTCTACCATCGTAGCCTTGTACAAAAAATTCGTCCCATTGTTCAAGATCCGCAACTATTCGTGTGAATAGTCGTCTGCTCATGCGGAAACGTCTCTTAAACATCTCGTCATTATAGTTGCTGTTTTCTGAAAAATAATCTGCAAAAAGTCGGTCGTGTGCAGCTTCACGGTCTCTAACTTGATCTGGTTCCCTACGTCTCCATGCACATTAAAAACGTGGCGATACGAGATTCATCGAAAGATGATGAAGATGATGATGATGAAGATGAATCAACATGCTCCGGCAATTCACACGAGGAAGATGACATTTTTTGTGTATGTGAAAATAAAAATTGAGAGAAAAAAGATAGAAGAAGAAAGATGATAAAATGGTGTAAATTTTGAATAACTGAAAGTGTGTATATATAGGAGAAGAAAAAAGAAAATATATATATATATAGGGGAGGGTTAATGCGAGAACTGCGAGAACCAATCTCAGCCGTTCCTTGAATATGGGAAATATCATGGATGGAGAGCGTGGAGGGATAGAGTGTAGCAGGGTGCATGTGAGGAATTCATGGGTGGACAATTACATTAGAGGAGGGGGAATTGGACGGCTTAGATTGGTTCTCGCGGTTCTCGTGCTAACAACAGTTCTCGCATGAACTTTTGTCTATATATATATATATATATATATATATCTCAATGGTCAAAATGGCAAAAAAAAAAAAGAATTGAAAAACCATTGGGTTAGTGGACTCGTTGGGTTGGGAGCCATCCACCACCCCATGGGGGGGCGATGGTGTTCCCGTTGGGTTGAGGGGTGCCACATCAGCCAAGCCCGATGGCTTTCTCCTTGGATGCGGGTGGTCTAATGGTTTGCGAGGGGCTGCTTTCGGGGCAAATTAATGTCATTGCACAATTAACAATACTAATCTTTCTTGGAATCATGTTATTCCGTATTATTATAAACGTACTCTCCTTTTTTTTACCGGCAAGTAGAGATACTTCTCCGACTCTCCAGTGTGGAGCACCACACTTTCATCCCATGGAGAAAACTTCTAAGGGAAACCCTCAAACCACTGCATGCAGCATAATTTGATCTTCCAACCTCTTACGAGAAAAAGGGGCCCTTACCAAATGGGCGAAACCCTATTGGCTATAAACGTACTCTCCTGCTGGATCATTTTATTTAATTATTTATTTTTTAAATATCACCGAGATTGTTTTATGACATTTCAAAGGTTTACAAAGACGTTTCTTTTGGGGTAACAAGAGAGCGAGTGTAAAAAAAATAGATTTGATGGGTCGTTTGGAAGAAAATAAGTATATATTGTGAAAGAAAAAGGTAGTATGTAACTATGTATGTAGGTTTCCGGCCTGGCTAAAAATAAAAAATATTGTTTTATTAGCAAAGTGGAAGTGACGTATAATTTATTATGGAGACGAATGGGTTGCATGTGGAGATGTAATTATCAATTTTTTATGTATGAAAATATGAAGAGTACTCTTTTTTCGAGCAGTTTGTGGATATAAAGCTGTTGTGGTTGATTTGAGATGTGATTATTGGTGGTAGCTGATGGATTAGATATATGAGGAGAAAGTTAAGTTATTGGAATATCTGCAAATGTCCAAAGGTTCAGTGATTTCCAACTCGGCTGCCTACCTACATTATATTTAATTGGTAATTTGGTTCATTAATGATTTGCACACAACAAATAGTAGCCATGCACAACAGATATAACATTTTTGCCCTTATAAAGTTTTGAATAATTTTTATCATCCATATGTTTAAGGGCATTATTGTCCAAACATATATATATTGTTGTGTATGATAAATTTTTATTGTGTGTAAATCATCTCCCATTCCTTTTTATATATGCAGGAGGCTAAATGTAAATTTGTTTTGTTTCTAATTGTTGTTTTATTATTTTTTAAGGCCGGAGTTGGTAGTTTTAGTGTCTCTATCATAGAGTCTCTCTCTCAAAATTTTGTAAGACTTTTTTTTGAGAAAATAATATTACCCATTTATGTTTTCCAAGAAAATAAATACTTTCTTTCATGAGTTGTTAGCGGATGTCAAGTTACCGACGGATTTTGGTATCATATTTAGAATTGGTTGTTCAATCAAGTAGTTGAATACAAAACGATTAGCAGCACCCACTTCAAACCTTTCTTACTCCAAATGTCATTTAACTGCAATATCATTTTTTTCTTATTTCCTTTCTCTTACCCAAAGTTCATGTAACACTTATCCAAACCAACCCAATATTTTCTCTATTCTTACTCTCTCTTACATAATTAAAAAATAATTAAAGGTAAAATCATCGGGTGAAGACGGGTTGAAGAACTCAAAGAAGGGAACCCAAAAGGAGGCATACCGGTCACCATTACTCCACCCTAGCTACCTGAAGGATTCGGGAAGACTGCTACAAGTGGCCTAATAATAGTAATAACAATGTATAGTCCTTATACACTAATCTACTATCTATTATAACATAGCCATTAAAATTCAAGTCAACTGCATTGAAACTTGAAAAAGCTAGAATACTCACAAATTATAAAAATATATATGTTTAGATTAGGATGTTCATACACTAAAGACTAGGACGCATGATTCATTACTCTTAGGCAGTGTTTGGTATGAGTGATTAAGAGATGGAATGGAATAACTCATTCCGAGTAATGAAAAAATCCGTTTGTTTAGTACGCAGGAATGGAATAAACCATTCTGTAAGGAATGAGATTCCTTTCATTTCATTCCATGGGGGAGGGGTGGTTTTTCCTCATTCCATCATGGAATAGAATGGAATTTAGGATTATATCTATTTTTAAGGGAGCTGATCCGTACACAACAGTTTTTAGTCATACACAACAAGATACAAACAGTTAATGCACATGGTACAAGTTGATAATGCATAAAATTGTTGTGTATGGACAGTTTTGTTGTGTAAGGATTATCTCCCATTTTTTAAATTTAAGTTATATATATTTTTTAATAAAAGGGCATTTTGATCATTATTTATTTATTTTATTTCATTCCAATGTCAATTCCTCTCTACCAAATATATTACATTAACGATTCATTCTATTCCGAGAAAGCAACCAAACATGCGGATGGAATGGTAATGAACTATTCCATTCCTTTGACCATCCTATTCATTTCTCTATTCCATTCATTTGTCATTTTTTTCCGTCCAACCAAACATAATGTATAAATAAATATGGAAAAGGCATTAAAATGGAGAATATATATATATATATATATATATATATATATATATATATATATATATATATATATAATACGATCCAAGAGTCAAAGGAAGAATGTTAGTGATTCGGGGGGGATGTTAATTTGAAATAATAGGAAGAGAATGAGTGGGGGTGGGTGTGGTTGTGTCAGTCAGTGTCATGCTAGTCCACCTAGCATTATAACCATTTCCCCACCACGCTTGCTTTTGTCCCCTTCGCACTTCACTCGAATCCGATTCTTTCCACAATATGACAAAAACAATACAAAATATTTCTTTTTCTGATGTATATTAGAGTGCCCGGAGTTGGCATGGAAGTCGTTCGTAGTGGGAGGACCGCGGCGGAGAGGCCGGGTAGCCGCCTCACTCCATGGTGGTGCGGTAGTAGCCTCTAGTGGCTGCTGTTCTTCGTGCCATGGAAGGCGTGGGTGGTTGCTTCTTGTGGGTATAAGTTTTATTATTTGTAATAAGTTTTAAAATCTGGTATAATAATATAGAGTAATATATGAAACATGATTTTTATATACGACAAATCAAATCATCTCACTTAATTTATGATCAAGGAATGGATATGATTTTTGATACGACAACGTGATTAATTTTACCAAGATAAAAGTCAAGATGTAATTACTTTTTACTTTTGTTTAATGATGAGACAACATGTGAATATGTAGAAATCAATATCGAGGGTGAATCAGTGGCGGACCTACCCTTAGTGGGGGGTCAAGCGCCACCGGTTCTTTGGCGGTTTGCAGTATTAATTTTTGACTTTTTAATACGTTGTCACCGGTAAATTTTCAGGGTGCACCCGTGATGCCACCAAAATCAAAGGAAAAATGAAAGTTTTCTAAAAAAAATGATAAAAAATAGTTTAATATTTCAATTTATACCTTTAAAATCAAGTTTTAGTTAACATTACTTCATATAAATTGTGTTTTGTTTTAAATTTTGGCTCTAAAATACCATAATAACAGTCGAAATCTCGTTAATCCGACCCGATTAACCGGAAACCCGAGAAAAAACCCGAACCACACCCTCACTTTTATTTAATTTTATTTTCGCATTATATGTTGCTACCGGTCCCGAAAAATCCTGGATCCGCCACTGGGGTGAATGGTTTTAAAATGCTGACTAGTTCAACATTTACTTTACTTACATATATATCTTCTTTTACATATTTACTTGTTCATTTAAATTATTTAAATTAACTATTTACCTTTTCATGTATTTACTTGTTTTCACTTTAAAAACAAAGTTTCTCGTCTAATTCATTTATAACATTTCAATCTTTTATACACCGTTATATATTTGATGTGGCAACAAATAATTATCGATATTCTTTTACGGTATTAGAAATAGACGAAAGTTGTAAAATAGATGTAAAATATAGAATAACATTCTTAATTAATATGAATAGATTAAGACTCGTCATCAAGATTCAATAGTAACTTAAATCTAAAAAAATTTTGAACTTTAAAAAAGGAATGTTAAATATAGTATATATCTATAGTATATTATAAAGCATTTACATCATTTAATCTTTTTAATTTTTAAGTAAGCTAAAATATCTCTAATGCCCATCGCATATATCCCTTAAATGAATCCACTTAAAAGGTATCTAAGAATTTTGGTAATTAAAAATCGAGAATATAGAAAGTCATTAAATTCTTATGGAAACAAGTTAGATCCTAATACAAAATATTTCTCTTATTTTGTTCATTCAAAATATGATATGTTGCAAACAACATACATTTATCCCTTTATATTGGTTACACGATGACATAATACTAAACGAACATATTATGAGACAAAACCATTCATCGTCGCAGCTTTGCGCGGATACTATACTAGTACACATGTTTTGAGAAGACCAGAAAAAACAAATATAAGCACTCGAAAGCTAATCTAACGACTATAACACTAAGTACATCTGCTAGATATATAATATCAGCTAGACATACTATGAATTTAGTATTTTTATCTCATTTTTATACTTTTCCCTACATGGTTACATATGTTATATATATATATATATATATATATATATATATATATATATATATATATATATATATATGAATATGTGTATGTCTATATATATTTAAGGAAATTAGAAACCAAAAATGTTAAACGATAATTTTACGTAAAGTTAAGAGAGAACAGTTAAATTCAGCGATTCCAAAATCAAAAGATTAATTTAACTCGATAATAGTCGTAATTTATATTCTAGGCAATAAGAAAATGCAATTTTCTTGCAAAGTACGTAGTCACAGAAACAACCACGTTTTAAAGCCCCATTAAAACGAAAACACAATTTAATAACTTTTTCAGCTGTCATAATTAATCTTCTTTTGAAATTTCCACTTTCGTTCAAGGGTATATATATATATATATATATATATATATATATATATATATATATATATATATATATATATATATATATATATATATATATATATATATATATATATATTGGCTTTGGCTTGTTTTATATAAACTTTGAAAAATTCAGCTAAGAAAAACACATGATCTACCGTCTTTATATTAACTGTAAGACTCAACGGGAGGAACAAAAAACACATTTTATTTTAAAGACCGTAAAAAAACCTCATTTGGAGGGAAATAAGTAGTGTTAATTAAAGTTTTTATAAATAAAAGGAATCATTCAACCCATCTGGGAGGTGTTTAGAGATTGCTTATTAAAATTGTTTATTATGAACATTCTTAAAACTGCTTTTTCAATAATCAGTGTTAATAAACGATCCCAAAGTAACATTGAAACACCCCCAGTTGGGAAATGAATGCAATATATTATGAGAACAGCAAGCATCAACCATTTTCCTTTCTCCACCCCATAACAGGTCAAACAAGGCAAATCCCACCATTGATAGCTCAAAATTCCACTTTCACTTAAACAAATATAAACAAACAACCCACCAACAAAAGACAACACTAAAGTATTTGTTTTCACAACAGTAAGTCAAAAAAGAAGATCCCCTCTTTCTGCCATCACTCATTATACAACTCCTAATTCACCAAATAAAGCCAAAACACAAAGCTATTCCAAAAACATTCTTTCCTGCTTTAAATTACACACACACACACACACACACACACACACACACCCCAAAAAGACTTCAAAGTTGCTCTTTTGGAACCCCTTCAGGTCATGGATGCTGCTCAATGGGCAAAGGTAAGTCTTTATACAGTTTAGTCATCTACCTTTCAAGATCATGAATATTAACCTATTTTTCTACCCAAGTTTGATATGAAAAGTGTTGTAAGAAAAAGGCATCGATCAATCCCTTCTTTTCTAGCAAAAGCGTATTACTTTCTCTTTCGCCTTTTTTTTTTATTTTGGGATCGTTCAAAGATGAACAGTGGCCCTTGTTGTGATGTCAGGATGTTAGAAATGAGGAAGATTATAATCAAGTGCAAGAAAAGAAGGTAAAGCCACAACATGAACAACCACTCAAGTGTCCAAGATGCAGTTCTACAAACACCAAGTTTTGTTACTACAACAATTACAGCTTAACTCAACCAAGATATTTCTGCAAGGCTTGTAAGAGGTACTGGACTAAAGGTGGGTCCCTCAGAAGCGTTCCCGTTGGTGGCGGTTCAAGAAAGAACAAGAGACCAGTATCATCTATGCCATCGGTTTCAAAACCGATTGATCTCTCACAGTTTTCTTCTCGAAACTTCGCCACCCATGAAGCTCAAGATCTTAATTTAGGCTACCAAGCTACACAACAAGGCTATAATCATCATGGTTTCTCTCAGTTCCTAAAGATTGAAAACAAAAATGCCGACTTTTTATCGTCTTCTTTGACTTCTGATGGGCTGAATTGTATTAGTACCATAAATCCAACAAACGAAAACCCAATGTTCAATGGAACAAGATTCGGTCTTCAAGAGTTAAAGCCAGCAATGGGATTCCCTTTTCAAGGGAATCAAGAGGATAACGAAAGAATCATGTTCCCTTTTGGAGTCTTGAACCAGCAGCACCATTCATCAAGGGAGAATGGTGAAAGCACAGGACAAGGGGATTCAGTAGGATATTGGAACGAGACTGTAGCTGGGGGTTCATCAACATTGTATAATTGAAGTCAGGGTTTGAAGTATTCTTTGTGCTATAATTCACAAAGCTTCTTATACTGGATTCCTCCTCCTAGTCTTGGAATGGAATTCGGCAAGTGTATTACTTAGATGATCTGTAACTTGTATTTAAGGTTAGATGATGATGATGACGACATAACTAGTATTAGTGTATAGCTTTGGAGTCCAAAGCCGAGTTTCAGGTTATAAGCAATCCTTTTCAAACAATCCATCATTGTTTAGGTGTTGTGTTGTATTCTCTTTATGCTTTCACATTTTTTGCAATTTTTTTTTCTTAATTTGAATATATAAGATATTCACTAGGGTGTCAATAAGTGATGTTTTGACTCGGATCTGATCCCATCTACTCTAATATATGATTCAGTGGGTCAAAAATTAATAACTATCGACCCAACAAACGATCCAATAGACCGACGTATTTACATTGATCACTACATGGGTCGATTCAAGATCCATCCAGATCGACCCATTTAATAATAAACAACTAAATTTATATTTTAACAACCACCACCACTACCACTCGCCGCCACCAACACCCACGATCGCCCACCACCACCGGCCATCATCACCATACACCCACCACTTACCACCAACCATCACCACCACCCACCCACCACCATTACTCACCATCCACCACCTCTCACCGTCCACCATCACCCACCACCGCCTGCTAACCTGTCACTAGGGGTGTTCATTTTCGGATATCTGAAAATTCGGATATCCGAAAATTTTGGATAGTGGATTTCAGTATCCGAATCCGAATATACGGAATTTCGGTTTCGGATATCGGATATCCGAAATATCCTATAATTTCAAAAAATAATTATTTTATATAATTTTTAAAAAATATATAATTACTAAATAACCATATTTTAAACTTTAATCACCAACAATAGCTCACGTATGCTTCAAAATGAAAAAATACATGAATATAAAACTATATATGTTAAGAAAACTAAAAAATTAAACAATTAAAATATTTTCGGATATCAGGATATCCGAAATTTCCAAATTCACGATCCGAACCCGAATCCGAAAATTCGGATATCCGAATTTTCGGATAATTTCGGATCGGATTATTTTGAACACCCCTACCTGTCACCACCACCGCCAATGCCATCACCCATCACTGCCACCACCCATCGCCACTTGCCATCACCACCACCACCCATCACCGCCCGTTTAAATTTGCTATTTAATTAAACAGAAAAAAAATCACATTTGTAAGTTGTAACATAGAGACCTAAAGCTAACACCCGAGTAAAAGTGTGAGACATGTGGCTTCTTGGCTGCCTCATCTGCATGCAAGAAACTCTTGCGTTTTAATTAGTTCCGCGGTTCCCCCCTTAGAAGTCATGAAGCACAACATCAGGCTAGTAATATACTAACTTTTTTATTTGTACTTTTTGATGCTTAAATGTTAATTTAGTTTCTTATTAAAAGATTAACAAGTTGTAATTAGTTTTCAAGTTTAACTTCGTATAAAGTTGCGTTTTTTCCTTCTCTTTATGTCGTATAAGTCGATCACAAGAGTCCCATTTCGATTAGTCATTACGCAGTAAAGCCCCATTCTCGTTTTTTAAGCAAACGTTAATTGTGGTGGCGATGGCGGTGGCGGTGCGTGGTGAGAGCAGATGGAGGCGGTTGGTGGTGGCAGGTGGCGGTGTTCGGTGTTTGGTGATGGGGTGGATGAGTGAGATTGTAAAATAGATTATTATTATATTAATAATATATTATAATAAATAGGCCGTTCCAGGTCAAGATCCAATTAAATGGGTCTCCATGTCAATGAGTAAGATCCAAATTCAATTAAATGGGTCTACAGGTTAAGTAGATCTTTAAAAGATCTGATCCGACTCATTGACAGCCCTCGGGGAAGTAGTACCGATTGTTCTATGAGTAAGATTACTAAAACCTACTCAAATTTTCTTGGTTTTATGAGACGGTGAATAAAAAGGCTCAACTTAAAAAGGTATGTAAGTGTATAACTTTTAATCTAAATTTGGCATTTAAGCCATTATTACTTTGTTTTATGTATACTAGCTAAGCGACCCGTGTATCAACACGAGGATGATACTAAATTTTTTGATTTATACAGATTTAAAAAGTATTAACACGTTAAAGAAAATTAGAAAATATAGTTAGGAATATAAAAGCTCGTAACGAATGATAAACATTACAGAAGTTTGAAATTCATACATAAAATTATGATTAGATTTTCTATAGAACCTCCTTATAAACAACATTCATAGTTTTATTAGTAGGGTTGTCTTCATTATTGCAAATTAAAACTTTTAATCCCTCCTTACTCTTCACTCGAGAAACTGCCACATATAACTATCCATGAGTGAAAACAGGTCGTCTAAAAAACAATCCAACATTCAATAAAAATTGAAGTTATCCTATAAAATTATAAAATTTTATACGGGATAATTATGAATTAAAAATTCAATAATTATGTAGATAAATTAAAAAAATTTCTTTTTTTAACAGTACAAACCAATAATGTATATGTTTATCAAGATATATTAAACAATACATTAAGATATCAAATCTTATTACTCTTTCAATCCAAATTATGAACGTCAAATTTTAATCTATCTTACAAACTGAGTTGCTACTTTCACAAATCAAGTGATATATTTTGCTACAAACATTAAAATCATGATGACTATTAATCAAACAATAAGTATCACTATGTAAATGAATCAAGTCAATTTAGAATTTAAAAAGTACAATAGGCTCAAACACTCTTAACTATCCATATTAATACTCACGAAGAACTTCAGGTACTGTCAACCTCCTTTTGGGATATCTCACACGCATTTTTCTTACCAGATCTTTTGCACTTTCAGATATGCTTGGCCATGGTTCTGATGCAAAGTCAATATCACCTTTCAAAACCTGCTCAAATATTCCTTGTTGCGTTTCTGATTCACATCACAATTCAACAGCAAGAAAGAAGTAATGAAACCTTAAGATCGTATCATCACAGATAATTTTCTAGGCAATACCCATTTGCTATTTGCAAAAAACTCATAAATTAACCTTTTTCTGGTAATACCCCATTCAAAAAGTATAAAAAAGTGCTAATGACATTTCTTTTAATGAAAGTGAAGTAAATCAAAACTCACCAATTACTAACATGGGATTGTTCAAGGGACCAACTATGGTTAATTTAGAGGGTTTGAATACTAAGAATTCATACGCCAAAAACATCAACTTAATCTTAAATAACATCAACTTATTCATACGCCAAAAACATCAACTGATTCTTATATAACATCTACTGATTTTTATGTAACATCAACTGATTCTTAAATAACAGATTAGAGACATGGTAAATTGTGGGTATATGCAGACACATCATGTTGCTATTTAAAAGGAATTGTTTATGGGTTATAAGATGTGTGTGGTGTTAGTGCAGAAAGTGGGATACAAAGTGAAATAAAATGGTTTGTTGCTACTTATCCGTTGGTTCAAAGCTTTACTACAAACCTCAAAGTTGAGAAATAATAAAAGTTTTGAATAGAAATATAATAGAAAAATATTAACTTGCAACTTGCTTTCTGCTCATCTTTCAATGAATTATGTGGTTACATATAAATACTTAAAAAAACAAATGATACTACCGGAAGATGTGGCCTGCTCAACTACGTATCATGACCTAAAGAGAAAAATACTCCACTAACCCCCTTAATTTGCAACTACTTAATCGGTCAATACTAAAAACAAACGTGGTCAATTAATACCAATCAAATCCTAAAAACAAACTGAAGCTAACCAAAAAACACTGGATCCAAATGACCAATTCGGATTACCGTTGCTGACCCATACATATTGAAGTACGAAATAATACATTTCAAATCAATGAGTTTGTCTAATTACATCATAACCTAAAGCTAACTTGCCGTTTGTCATGTTTTAAGATCAACAATTTAAAGATCAAGTTACGAAAACAATAACTATTAGCAAACTGATGGAACATAAAGCATCATTTAGTATTATGCACCGGAGGGTATTTGAATGTATGTTTGAAGAGAGATTATAGAAAATTGAAGGATCAGATGCTTAAACACAAAATAAATAACCCTTCATAGAATATCTTTCATCAACAGTCCCATTATTATACTTCCAAAACACTTTATCCCTTGTAGCATCAAGTATCATTGAGACCATATTCAACTTACTAACAAAAACTTGAAGAATTAAGAAACACCATATCAAACTTGTACCATCAAATACATTGCAAACTCAGAAACAGAAACCAAAGAACTAATACTATTTTCAGAAACATAGAAACTCATAATAGTAACAGAAACTTCAAAATTATTACTCATAAACATAAACCTTGAGAAACTAACAAAGAAAATCATAAACTTCTACTCAAGAAAATTAGAAACACAAACATACCCAAATTCGACGGTTCAAATTGGAGGAAATTAGAGATACAAAAGTAGCATCGTTCGAGGATTCCAAAAATCACAAGTTTAACCATTTTGTCAGCTCAACAGTTCAACAGTAAATGAAACATTCAACGGGTAATAGAGCAATCAAACATTTTAAGTTCGAAATCGTAACCCGTATTAACAAAGAAAAGTTGTAAAAAAACATGAAATCCAAGTTGAAGAAATAAACACATGTTTGGAAATCTGATCCGACTCATTGACAGCCCTCGGGGAAGTAGTACCGATTGTTCTATGAGTAAGTGTATAACTTTTAATCTAAATTTGGCATTTAAGCCATTATTACTTTGTTTTATGTATATATGAAGTCATAAAAGCTACCTCTGATTAGGCCTATGTCCTTTTCCCTCTAAGGAAGATAAGTTGTGTGATTAAAATTAAACAGGTACAATGAATATATATGTGGCAGGCGTGTAACGACTACAGGATGTATTCAATCATTAGTTTAATCAAGAAAGTTCAATAACTCATGAGAATTAACTTGAAAATGTGGGTTCTACCATAAAGAAATTTTGATCATATCACTGTGCTAATGTGCTTCAACATGAATTTTTTCATTTTATTTCTGCTGGTGGTTTTAGACTTCACAAAGTCGTTTTAGTGTAACTAAATCTACATATTCCCAATGAAGTAGAATCGTTGATTTTATACGAGATGAAATGTGCAGAGTGCATACTTGTATAAAACGTATATGTTCTTGTATGACCAAATATGTTGGGGGTCAAGAGGAAATTCGCTACATCCGCTTTTTTTATAACTTCCCGCAGCTGCCATATGCTTATCTGCTTTCGAATTTACAGACTTTTGGTGATTAAAGAATTTGAATTTTTTCGAACTATCAAATTTTATTGACATCAATTCTATGCCTAGATTCATAGTTGATCCTATAGCCTGTAGGATTATCTACATAATTTGAATTTCGTGGTAATCCAAGCACTCAGAGGGTGAAATATCAAATTCAGAAGATCCTACAAGAAATCCTAAGTTGATTTTGATTCTAGAAACCTACCCCATTTTCTATCTAATTTCCAACAAGTTCTTGTCATTGCAATACAGAAAAGGTAACTCTATATTCTAGAATCCTGCCAGTGTTTTGATACCTAGAAGTAGGGGTGTTCACTCATCGGATAAAACCGAATTACCGAACCGAAAATATTGGATCGGACTATTTGGTTCGGATATTTCGGATTTTTGGATCGGATTGGATTAAAACCGAATAGTTACTATGGATTCCGGTTTGGTTCTGGTTACTATAATTTAAACCGAAAAAACCGAACAAACCGAATAAGAATATATATATATATATATATATATATATATATATATATAGGGTGAGGATCAAGGGAGAACCCTCTTAAATAGAGAACAGAGAGAACACTTTTGAAACTTTGATTTCATTGATCGGATGGTTAAAAAATTGTCACAATTTATTTAGGCATTTGATTTCATTGATCGTAGGATTTAAAAAATGTCACGTTTTTTTGATAATATGTTCGAATATAATCCTGATGCATCAATGCATACAAAAGTGTTATTTGATGCATCAATGCATACAAAATTTTAAATTGTTAATAATTATAGAAATAATTTTGATTTTAAGATTTAGGATGTAAAGTTGACTTTTGGTTAGCTATGGATGTAAAGTTGACTTTTGAAATCAAAGTTTCAAAAGTGTTCTCTCTGTTCTCTATTTAAGAGTGTTCTCTTTTGATCCTAATTCTATATATATATATATATATATATATATACATATGTAACAAAGTGATCCATATGTGTCATGTCTGTTTATTTTAATCTTAATAGTATATGTATCGAATCTAGTTTTTAAAATATCTCGACTCTTTAAACATGTATTTGTGTTACAATGAAAATGGAATTGTAAAAACCGATCCAACCGAATTGTAATTTAAATGGTTTTGTCGGATCTTAAGATTATTTGGATGGATCGGATCACACTTTTCAAAACCGAAATCCAACTGGATTTACTCAATCGGATCGGATCAGACCGATCCATCCGAACGTACACCCCTACCTAGAAGTGCACTACATAATACATATTCCACGTGTTCAACTCTTATGGAGGACTTGAGACTTCTCATCGGAATAAGATGTGGAACTACTCACTCAATTTACACGTGCCTTTGCCTAAAATTAGCCTGCATTATAGTTGCAGAAATTTTTTTTTACGGGGGCAACTTTAATAAAAGATTGTCAAGACGATTAATATAACAAATGAAACTATATTCAGGTTAAACGGGTCGGATAATTTAGCTTTAGTTTTAAAACTTTTAAAGAGTTATTTACAAATTACAGCATAATTAACACAATTTACAGCAAATAAATTGTGAAGTTCCAGTGGCCTAGAAGAAATAGAGATCGCATATTATAATGCAATGGAGTAAAATTAGAAGAGAGATAGAAAGATGTACATGATGTATAACTATCCAGATCCCGCCTCAATCATTCGACTCATTCTCCATTTGAGCGTGGGGGTGACGACTCGAATTCGGGGTGTCGTGCCACTAAAAGTGAAGTCTATCTTAGAGATGGGCAAAATCGGTCTTGGACCGGTCCTGGACCACAGCCGGTCCGGTCCGGTCCGGACCTAGTCGGTCCCGGGCCGGTCCGGTCCTCGGCGGACCGGTCTTCGCGTAAGACCATTTCGATAAATTCGGTCTTCGGGCGGTCCTAGACCACTTCCGGACCGGTCCAAGTCCGGACCAGTCCGACTTCGGTCCTGGACCGGTCCGTTTTTCGTTCGGATATTTTCCGGTTCGGTTTAGACATTTCCGGGTTTTTTTAGTTTCGGTTTAAAATTTCCGGTTTTCTGTTCGTTATTTGTTTGAAAAAAATAATTGACTTGTTTTCGGTTGGACCGGCTCGGTTTTCGGATATTTTCCGGTTCGGTTTAGACATTTCCGGGTTTTTTTAGTTTCAGTTTAGAATTTTCCGGTTTTCGGTTCGTTTGTTGTTTGAAAAAAAAGTGACTTGTTTTCGGTTGGACCGGCTCGGTTTTCGGTTTTCGGTTGGACCGGCTCGGTTTTCGGTTTTCGGTTTTCGGTTGGACCGGCTCGGTCCGGACCGGTTCACGGACCGTTTTGGACCGGTTTTGCTCTTGGACCGGTCCTGGACCGGTTCGGACCGTTTCTCTCTCCCGTGGTCTTGGACCGGCTCGGTTCATTCGGTCTTCGTTGGACTGGTCCGGTCGGTCCTAAAAGCCCATCTCTATGTCTATCTTTGACCGAGTATATTGGGCTTTAAGCCCGAAAGTAGGATGAAATAATAGGCCCATTTCTAAACTGGACTCTCATTCTCCATAAGCTACGTACACTATGACACTAGGTAATAACAAACCAATATAAACTCCAATTGTTTAAACTCCAATTAGATATTAGCTAGACGACTTAGAGAGGATATTTTGGAAGTAATTCCTGTAGAATAACAAAAAACATTATAGGTATTTTTTATGACGTTAATAACTATTATAGAGTTCAAGATATGCTAAAGATATTGTCTCCTTATAGCCTACCGGTTAGTTTTAAGATGTAGCAGCAACTATTTAAGATTTACAACAGGTTATAAAACCATCGTTTATTGTTGCTCAATTCGTTGCTGCTAACACTAAACAGACGTCCACTCTAACATTAATTTCGTGTACATTCTACAAAAGAGTAAGGCTTTTTAGTTTTTAAGATTTCAATTGTTAGTTTAGGTAATTGCTAGAACAAGATGAGTGAATATTCTACATTGACTTTGGTATAAATTGAATTATTACTGAAATGGTCACAAGCAGAGTGTAGAGAACTCTTTCATAAAACTTAATTTACATTGTTGTTCATCTTTGTTGTTAGCAATTCTTCAAGGCTCATGACCTTTTGTACGAACTTAAAGTGTTTAGTTTTGATGGAGATATTGAACGAACTACTTCAACTTAATACTTGAATTTAAAGACTTAGGTCCCGTTTATTTCACCGTAATATGAATGAATGTAATGGAATTAAAATCAAATTTCATGGTATATTGCGTTTGGTAACATTATTTGGAAATGAATTAAATTATTTAAAGTATTTATATTCCTTTAGGTAGAGAAATGTTATTCCATAACTAACATGAATAGAACTAAAATTATTTCCATTCCTTCGTATTATGGTGAAACAAACGAGGCCTTAGTGTTGAAATCACAACAAAATATCACTAGTCTAAAACTCCTTGAAACATGTGGCATATATATTTATATATGCTCCTCTCACAAACCATGAAAAAAGTTCAATAGTTTGGTGGGGCATGAATAAATATTAGAATTGCTATGACCTAACTTTCAAATAATATTTGGATAATGAAGTGTGGAATTGCTTTTCAAGCTTTATATTACTTTTTGTGGTTGGTGACCTAAGTTAGGACTTAGGTAGTCCTCAAATAAAACAAAGAAACAAAACTAAATAAAACATAGGTTATCAATTTAAAATGAGTAACGTGCCTAAATGTAGTATATGTGTTATGTTTTCACAGTTGTTATGCATACTTTTGCAAGTAGATGGGAATGGGATGATGGCATCAATAAGCTAATAATAGTGAAGTAAATGATTTAATCTCCTAAAGTAGGGAAATTAAAGTTCTAGTTTGAGTGGTTATATGTAATAATTTGGATCATGTGGCCATGGGGACTTGTCACACATGGCACCTACTCGATTTCCAACTTCAATTGTGGACCTATGTCATACCTACCAAAAATATTGATTATTTTTAAACATTTTTAAAATTATAATACTCCGAACTTAATTTTGCTTATTCTAATCAATGTTAAAAATTCCTAGTTGATGTGACTAGTTAAACCTGTTAAGAGGACGGTTTAAAATAAATCAGCTTTTTTGCTATTAATTTTTTACTGGGATTGAACCTACCAGTTTTACAGTCGAATCGCTACCTATTGAGCCGCTAATGACCGGATTTTGGAGTTTTTTTGTTTAAGTTTGTAAAATAAACTAAATTATACTATTGTTTTTCTTTATTTAGACGACAATTCCCCAAAACACACTCCAATGTACCAATATTTGTGATTTTATGTTTGAAATAATCAATATAAGACTCGAACCCAAGTCAGCAAGGACAATTAACATTGGTCTTACTATTTCGTCAATATATCTATCTAGAGTTCTAGCTCAAGTACTGTACTCGGTATCTACATTTATGTATATTAAAAACACTAAATGAATGTATGATTGAAATAATGAGCGGATCAATATAAAATGTTATTAAAGGTTTCTAGAGAAGAATCGTTAGAGCATTGTCTTGTATTAAGTCATCATATAGATTGTTTTTGGAGAAGATTTGGGTTTCGTGGAGATGATAAGGTCCAAGGCTTGCATCTATAAACGATTTTAAAACAACAAAACTCTTTACGGTTCGGAATGATTTATTCATTGGTTGGTTGGAACTGGAGAAACCGAGTTCGTCATGATAATGTGATGAAAATAGAAATCTTAAAACAGAATGATCTTGTGCAAAGATTCATAGCTCTTTGGTTCTCAAGTAGAAGGCCGTATCTCAAAGATAGTGGGGGTCGAGATCTTTTTTCGACCACGGGTTGATCAACTATAGTTTTCAAATCAATATCAGATCTTTAGATAGTTTTCTAGCAAGATTCTTGTGTTAGATATATATATATATATATATATATATATATATATATATATATATATATATATATATATATATATATATATATATATATATATATATATTGCATTGATGTTGGGAACTAGCTTTAAAACTTTGTATGAGGTAACTTTCTTTGGCTCTAGTCTAAACTTTTGACCTTTTTAACATATATCAATATAATTATTAGATTGATGATTAGCATATATTCTAGAGATAGAACCTATAATGTATTAGTGTAAACTATTGATATGATGTATGTGTTTGGATGTGGAAAAAGTGAAGTACAATTAATAAACACTACCCCAAAAATTGAAGTACAAAGCTTCTTTTCCTCTTTAAGAATTATATCATCTTTTTATTTCTTAGAAATTAAATAAACAAGAATTTTTCAATCTACTAACTACTATTATCTATTTGTTCTATAAAGACAAATGCTATTAATATAGATTCTGCTTGCCATTGTTAAAAGGTATTTGTAAACATCATCAATCAAATGATACAATTTTTGGTACAAATTAAAGTATTATTTTTTATCCATTTTGAGATATACAAACTTGTTGTGTGTGTATATATATATGTACTTCAACCAAAACATGGCATCCATCTCCAATGGTTCGAACCTTCTTGTGCATCTCTCAAGAAAATTTCACCCTTTCCCCCCAAATCATATGACTCAAAAACTACAATCATACACATGCATGAGTGAGACATTTACTACCAAACAATCGTCTTAGTTTCTCGGTCTCTCTCTTTAACATTGCAAAGAGGTCGCGAGATGGAGTCTAATGGAGTAGAATGGAAGGTAAATGTGCCCGAAGTTTCATCGGAGACTTTAGTCATTGAGCCCGGGGTAGCTAAAAGGATTTATATACGACTACAAGGGCATATAATGAAACTTTTGATGAAGATTGGGAGGTTTTTAGAGAAGGCTAGGAAGATTGCAACAATTGAGCCAAGGAAAGCGATTCATGGGGTGAAAGTAGGCATGGCTCTTTCTTTAGTGTCACTATTCTATTACATGAGACCACTCTATGATGGTGTTGGCGGGAACGCCATGTGGGCGGTTATGACCGTTGTTGTAGCTCTTGAATACTCTGTTGGTATGTATGGAATCCATTAGTTTTATTCTTTATGTAACTTAATTAATAGAACTCGTTTAAACCGAAATCATTTGATTAATGCAGGTGCGACTATTGCTAAATCCTTCAATCGAGTAAGTGCCACTTTTCTTGCGGGATCCATGGGACTTGGGGCGCACTGGATTGCTAACCAATGCGGAGAAGAGCTTGAGCCTGTGATTCTACAGATTTCAGTATCCATTCTAGGTGCGTTTAAGCTTACTGTAGAATCATGATCAAATGACTAGCCTTTCAGATGATTATGTTCGGAGTTATAAACTAATGACTGGAGTTTATGCAGCTGCAGCTGCTACTTTTTCAAGATTTATACCACATGTGAAAGCTCGATTCGACTATGGGGTCATGATATTCATACTCACCTTCAGCTTTGTGTCACTGTCGGGTTACCGAGTTGATAAGCTGTTAGAACTATCTAGAGACAGAGTGTCCACCATTGCCATTGGAACCTCCATTTGTATTTTTATAAACATGCTTTTTTATCCTGTTTGGGCTGGCAAGGAGCTTCATGACCTCATACATAAAAACCTAGAAAAACTTGCAGATTCTTTGGATGGTATGTGAAGAGTGTACACCACATACATACCTTTCAGATTGTAGCATGTGAACTGTGCTTTGTAATTATGTTCATCTATGACATGCAGGGTGTGTAGCAGAATACTTCAGAACAGGTGAAGAAACTTTTGGTCGAAAACAGGAGGGTTATAAATCTGTGCTTAATTCAAAGGCAGCAGAGGAGGCCATGGTATGCTGCCTGCTATTGTCCAAAAATTTCATTTCTATCGTTTTTTAAGCATGTAGTAATAAAGATACGGATACCATTAAAATATATTTGAAAATATGCTTCTGCAGGCCAATATGGCTAGATGGGAGCCTTCTCATGGCCGTTTCAAGTTTCAACATCCATGGAAACAATACCTCAAAGTTGGAGCCTCGATGCGTAGCTGTGCTTATTGCATTGAGACTCTGACTGGTTTTATCAGTTCAGAGGTTCAGGTAAACAGAAGTTCTATAACATTCATTTCTTACAATAAAAGACGAAAATGGTCTACTTCTTGTTGGATTCTAAATGCATAATTTTACGTTCTACAGGCACCAGAATTGCTAAAACAGCACATGAAAGAAGTATGTGTGACACTAAGCTCATGCACATCCGCTGTTATAAGGGAATTAGCTATGACCACAAAAACCATGACAAAATCAACTAAAACCGAGTTTTTTGTAGAAGAGATGAAATTTGCAGTTCAACGTTTCCGGTATGTGTTTAAAGATTTATCAAAGCAAGCAGTGTTACTGCTAGAACAGGAAGCAAATGAAGACTCAAGAACTTGCAAAGAAGGGATGGTACAGAAAACTCGAGTAGTGCGGATAATGGCAATTTTCCCAATAGCCACAATGGCATCATTGTTGATGGAGGTTGCAGAGCGGGTAGAATGCATTGTTGCTGAGGTAGATAAGATGGCAACACAAGCAGGATTTGAAGTAATTGATTGCAAGAAAATAAAAGAAAACAACCTTCAAAGTATGATCAAGACCAGGCAACTCAGCAAACCCAAATAAGATGAACCATTTGCGCCTATACAAGTCATGATGTAATTTTATATACCTTTGGCACACTAGTATCGGCCACTTGAAGGCGTTTAATTGCAATTATTTAGACAATTAACTCATAGAAGGTTTTCTCTTTTTATCTTGAAGAACTGATATTTCACATTTCACATAAGATAACAGAAGTTCTCAGTACCAACAGAAAAACATATAGATTCCTAGGAAATTCATGGAGCAAATGTAGCAACATTTTGTTAATCAACATGAATTACCTCATTACTGTTTGAGCTCGAAGCTTCGTTTTCTTGAAATGCTTCTCGCAGACCATCCATCCAGCCAAGATTCACAGCTAAATCTTCTACAGACACTTTGACAACATCAGTTCTGACTCCAATATCAGTAGCATATCTGCTCATGCAATACATGCCAGCTGTCACAGTAGCAACACCCACTGGGCTCGGGATTAAGAATTTTAAAGGGGAAGAAAGAAGAGCTGCCAACGGCGCACCAAAGAGAGAAGACGCTTGACCGCTTATTCCAATTCCTAACTTCTCAATGGGCAGTATCCCAGTCTTGCAATACAATGCAAAGTCCTCACAGTTGTTCTGAAACACGTCATAGTTCCCAAATCCATTCTGAAGCAAATACATAGCTCGGTGGATGACTGTGTTAGGACTATCTGACGTGGCGGTGGTGCAAGTGCCACCTCGTACTTTGGCAAGAAAGACGGCTGGGGTTACACCATATTCAAAGCTATACAGGGTCCCATTTCGTAGGAAACAGTCTAAGCAGGAGAGCACGACTCCACTCTTTGGCTGTCTAAAACCACAGTCTGGATATATCTGACATGCAGAGGGTATTATGGACATCCCTTCACTATAATTACTCGAACTCACCCCACGATCAGAGGTAAAATGCGTAAAATGAACCACTTTATTACCTCCAACATAGATCCCTGCGCATATGAATTTTTTTCAAATAACATTGTGTAGACATGTAAAGCATGAGCATGGAAGAGATACAAGGAAATATCATTTCATATGTTCCCTTCATTTTGAAACAAGAAGAATGTTCTAACTTTTTAAGTCAAATACTGATTCTCTACTTTAAAATCTTTCCAACTTCCAATGAAGTTAAAAGGTATAGTGACCTTTTTATCAAGACATTATATTGACATTGGCGATAGCTTGTAACAAAACGTTGAAATATGACCATACAAGATTAAACCACTTCAAGAGGGGTCAAGGTTTATCATTAAATCTAACGATCAAAGTTTGAAGTAGATAATGAATCATAGAGTTACTACAGAAAAAGTGGTTTACAAAGGTCAATTGGTTATGAATGTATCCATGTATAAACAAAATATAAAACTATGCTAAATCAGTTTCAGTAAACTTTATTATATGCAAAGATTTTGAGTCATATGACAACAGAGTTTTGTATTTTTATTGTAGATCCACCCCTCTAACAACTGTAAAGTAGGTGAAAAAGATTTCCCGATGTCTATCAAAAAAATATTCAGAATTCACAATTTAGAGTCACACGTTACCAAAACTTATAATATTGATTTCTTGATATGCAAGCAAGGGTAAATTATGATTTATGAATGATTTAAGAGTTCCGTTCCTAAGGTTCTTACTTCTGGTTAGGGTTAAGAATGTTGTTTTGCAAAATTAACACCACATTGCAAATTCTAATTAGGTCATTAAACATTTTAACGTAATTAGTTACTAAACCTACATTCCAAGGTATATAACAAATTAAATAATTCTTCAACCATTGCGTGGATCAACAGCACGAATTTGACATAAAAACACAGGTAGGGAGATGGATTTAATACCATGGTGAGAGTAAGCAAATACAACTCTGTAAGTATAGATATGATCGCCTGCTTTAATCTCACTCCTATTAACTCTGTTGGAAAGTAACCCCATATCTCTGCACTATTTTCTTCTTCCTCTTGCAAATCTGTAAACAGTTACCTGCGCAAAATTAAACTGTTTCAGTCGACCACATTGTGAAATTGCTAAGGAAAGAGTACACAAAGGGACTACCGATTCCACCGTTTTCTGAGTAATTTCTCACGCGCACAGCTGGAGAAACCTGATTGGCTCGCAAGAACGCGGACCAACAACCATTACCAAAAGCTGGTTATAATATGTAGTAGGGTTTGAACGCCATAATCAAACGTAGCAGATGGGTTTTATTATTTAACAAAACAAGAATGACGATAACGATTGGAGGTCGATATTTATTTCATTTTTATAAAATAAAAAAGAAAATTCGTCATTCCGTATGGTCGTAGCGATTTCCAGGGTTGAAATTGATAAATCCAGAGAAGATTGCAACTTTTTATGTACAGTTTACAAGGGACTTTTGGAGACAATTGATCTTGAAGTTTATGATATATATTCTTAACCCGTTACAAAAGGTTCGCAATTTTGATTCTTTTTCGGGTATCCAAGGAAGACCGGAAGAGTGTCGCATTGTAACTTCCTTTCGGAAAAAGATTTCTCATCTTTACGAGGTTTTTCATATAATGATCATCTATCCGATCCGATCCGTCCGTAATTGATATGAACGAAATTAAATGAGTGAATTTTGAATATGGATCGGATATGGATTTTTATTGAATTGGATATGGATAACAGTTTTCTATCCATGGATGAATCCATCAATTCGAATTAAATTTAGTATAATTTAATTCTATATAATAAAGTATAATTTCATACATGTATTTTAGTTTTAATCATAATATAAATATATTAATAAAGATATACATAATTATGTAGGTTAAATTCACACTCTCTTCTACAATATTTTTATACAGTTGTATCTATTATATAAATGTAAGTGTCAAAGTGAAAGAAACTATAATTTCTATATTTTTATGGAAGAAGATATGTATTTATATCAAATGACCATAAATTATATATAAAAATATGGCATTTTCTTTGGGACAAAGGTTCTTTTGAAATCAAATGGATATCCAATTACCCGTTTAATCTGATGGATATGGATATGGATATGAATTGATGTAATTATTTTAACTGGATATGGATATGGATATGGATGATGAAAAATTAAATGGCTATGGATGTGGATATGGCGTCACCCGATCCATATCCGATCCATTGTCATCCCTAGTCCTTCATAAGAGTTAATAAACTCGGACGCCAGTTCACCCAGAATCGAATGGAAAATAGGCAAACTCAAAATCAATCTTTGGTTTTTGTTTGAAAAACTTGCAAACTTTTTTGTTAGTTTTTGTTAAAGGGTAAGTTTGACGGAAGTAGCTGGTATCTATAGCTGGAAGCTGTTAAAAACTACTTCAAGAAGCTTTTTGTTTTAAAGCTTTTTTGTTAAAAAAAAAAAGCTTCCAGTTTTTCACCCAAACATGACTTGTAGTTTTTTCTTTCAAAACAAAAAACTATCGGTTCTAATAAGTTTTAAAAAGTTCTATACCAAACATACCCGAAATGAGATCCTAAAGTATGTATAGAGTTAACGGTTAATTTGTGTTGTGCATGGACGGTTAAGAGAACATTAATACATTATTATATTCGTAAAGAAAACTATTATACTCATCCAAAATACATCCAAATCGAAATTTGGTAATAAATCATACACCTAAAAAACAGCTGATACCATCTCACTCTCATATACTATTCCCAATTTATCATTACTGCGCGAAATCTTGATTTGATAGCACAGTACCGTATAGGTTGCAAGATTACATAATGTTGCACACTTAAACGTCTTATAAATGAAGTATGTACTTGCTCGATAGACCTTTTCACTTGTTTTTTCAACATAAATTCCAATTATAAACCTTGACATCAAACTTGCTGTTTCCTTCAAGATCATGTCTTAATTGCTGCGCACTTTTGCCATTTTTAGCAAGTAGCAGTGCAAAACCTCCACCCCCAGCACCAACAAGTTTGTACCCACAACAATAATGGTCAGCAAAAGCAAAGAGGCTATCAACAAATTCATTGCTGCAGTGGGGATCGAGTTCCTGGTGCAACCTCCAGGTCTCCATCATTATGTCTCCTAGCTCATCTACGTTGCAGTTCATTAACGCTTCCCTCCCGGTTTTTGCCAGCTCAGCAAGGCGTTTGATGCTCGATATGAGGAGATTATCCCTTTGCAGGTATCTAGTAACTACCTTTTGGAGAACCTGGTGTGCAAGACGAACCTGCATCATGGTTTTGCAGAATATATAAAATATCAATTGTGAAGATGACAATCTGTGTGGCAACTGCATGTATATGAACTAGTGATGCATCAATATGATTTGGGATTCTAATAACTCAAGGGCATGTGGGTATGTTCGTGTCTGTGTGTATAACACAAGTCTAATCAATAGAAAGAACAAAGAATTATTTTATGTATACATAAAGGTGGCAAGATGGATGAGTGGGTTGGGTAACGGGTCAAACTGGGTTTGGATTGAAACGGGTCATTTTTGTACGGATCTAATGAAACAGCTTCTTACTTGTTGTCTGTAAGTATTTATTCGTTAGTTTTAATGCAATATTATCACAACAGATCTTTGAACAAACAATTTAGAAGGGTTTTTATAAGGTTTATCCGCTTTAGTAGGTTCCCCAGGTAATTCGAGCAATGCTATGATGTACATGGCCTAACCATTCCTGTTACGTTTCCTATGTTTTCCCTGGCCATTCAAGATGTTTGCACCTAGCAAGGTAGCAAGGATTGAACCCGGGTCTCTTGTGAAACTTTCCACGCATCCTACCACTAGGTCATCTTGAGATGGTTGCATGTACTAAAAGATATGACTTTTTAGAAGGTTGCAAGTACTAAAAATTGCTTTTTTGCGACTTTCATTCCATTTGACCTGGTTCCGTTTTAGTTACTTTTTTTTACTCATTTAATATAAAAATGCAACCTAAGTCGACCACTCTGTTAAGTAAATGGTTCGAATCACCATCCCTTGCATTTATCATCATTTTACTCGAATCTTTTTTGACAAGATTTCTTATAGCATAAGATATAAGACATGCATTCCACTTTTAGGTAAGGAGACACAATTCATAAACTTATGACATGAAAATTTTTTGTTTCTCCATTTTCTTAAGAGAAAAACAGACCAAATCTCATCATACCATAAAAGCACCTAACTCTGAAATTCGATAAGATAGCTACAATATAATTATGCATTTATATAATTATATCAGGATTTGTTACCTGACCGGTAAAGACGACAAGCAGCCGTTCCTGCAACTCTGTGACCAATCTAGGAGAAGCCAGAAGGGGGATGACTTGAAGATGCAAGGGTATTCCTGGAAAACTGGTGGTAAATTTTATACCAGGATATAGACCACCAATTTGATCCTGCCAACCACCACCGGTGCCCATTAGTTGTTCCAATACCAACACAAGTCTAGCAACATTTTCATTACTTTCATCTCCATCAGTAATACGAAGAAGTCCTTTCACAACAGCTGCAGCTAAAATGCTAGAAGTCCCCAACCCACTTCCACGAGGTATGTGGGCCCATGTTTTGACCCGTAAGCCCATGGATCTCAGGATCTTGTCATGAACTATTCCTGTAACAAGTAAAGCAGATTTGACTAGGCGAAATGGGTCATTGTGGTCAAATGGGGTCATGATACTGGAGATATCTTTTATATATACTTCATTTGAAGCATCATCAGTAACAAATAATCCAGATGTTTGTGTGGTTTCTATATCAGTTCCAATAGGGAAAGAATTGTCAAGAGTTATTGCCATATTCAGGACACATCCAGCACGCTCTAAGCTCCATGGTGGAGTATCACTCCAACCACCAACAAAGTCAACTCGAACAGGTAACTCAACTTTGACTTTTTTGTGGCAGAAAGTTTCATCTACGTTTACATCAACATTATTGTTCACAAGTCCATAAGAAGCCGTCTGATTGGAGGATTCAAAGAGATGCTCTGCGAAACAAAGGCATAAAAACAGTCAAAGACTAAATCCTGCTATTGCAAACTAAAAGGAGGAGACAACAATTTCAAGAGGTTCAGTAAATTTACTATTTAAAATCGAACTTGATACATGATAATATTTGTTCATATTTTCGAGAAAGCATTTCTTCTTTTTTTTAAAGCAAGATACTATATTAATTTATTAGTCTCAAAGGCTGAGACAACAAATTCAAAGGATCCCAAAGTCTACATAATACATACCCATAGATAATTTAATTTGGCACATTTCTAATCATTAGATAAAATTTGGAGGCATTTCTGTTTTTGTTAAGTTTCTGATCCTAAATTAATTCTTGGCACATCAGTAACCATTACTTGAATTTTGGAAATTTGTTTTGGACCACAAGTTTCCTTCATCTGTCCTTTAATGTAGGGAATTTTACATGTTTGAGCGATAGTAAAAAATATTTTACTAAAATGATGTGCCTAGTCAAATGTTTGGAATGAAGGGAATGTAGACTTTAAATTCAGAAGTATTTGACCTCGAAAATCAAACAGAATCGTGCTCACCTTTAAAGCCATATCTCACTGCTGAAGCAGTTTCATCAGCCACAGCAGCCCACACTTGATGCCTGACTTCGATTGCTTCTTCATGATTTCCACATGCATGGAGAAGGTCAACCTGTACCTGGTAAGCTCGGCTTTTAGGGACAATCTTGGAAATTTGTGTCTGTAAATTTGGAAACAAGGCCAGAAAATCTGTGCACATTTTCACTCCTGAGTCTTCCATTTGCAAAATCTCTTGACACAACTGAGACAAATTCCTCCCAAGCAAGCCAAAAGTAAGGCAAGCTCTAGCAATTTTAGCAGCAAGATCTGCTTGATGATTACTAGAAACTAAGCACATTTGTGGGAAGTCAATTGACCTATGCAACTCCTCCAAACTGACACGTTTAGACATTCTCCATAAAGAAAGAAACTCTTTGTTTTCTTCATAGTTTCTTAAACCCATAAGCCAGTTTGCAAGTCTAAGCATTTCAAAATACGGAAGAACAGGAAAAAGTTTTGCATTCCACAAGCACTTTTCGTTAGAACACCATAAGTCATTTTCATGAATACCCAAATCATCCAGAACCTTCTCCCATGGTTTCCCACAAAAAGTACCATCTTTTGAAATAGGGTTTTTGGGATTATCATGAAGACCACAATACACAATAACCCTTTCAGTGCATCCTACTAAAGGAACCTCCCAAAGACAATGACGATCAGGAAGAAGGAATGTATGCCGATCTTCTGAAATTTTATCATTTTTTTCTGGTATGGTAACACCAACTACTATAGATAGAGAACCAATTTGTATTCCACCTGAAATAGAAGAATCATATACAAGAGAATCTTCACCAATCGATACACCGGGTGAAATATTGCTAGAAACTATAATAGCTGATGCTGCAATATCAGACATTGTTGTTGCAGGAATAGAACAGAGATGTCTTCGGCCAACAAGTCTAGAACCAGTCCAAATCAAGTGATCTAAAACTTCACTCGAAGTCCCAAAATGCAAGAACAACAGATCATCTGCAATTTTATTTTAGGAAAATCTTCATAAGATCTTGAGACTATTAAAAGATCATGATATCCCAAAGACAATTTTATTTCCATGAAGATCATCTAGCCCATATAAAATAGCAACATGAAGTATGTTCATTGTCATGATAATACTAAAAGCTTAATGGAATCAAATAACATTCACCATACAAGCACAATAGCTGTACATGGTCTGTTTCCCCAATCTCCTCACAAGTTCTTCACCCAGAGGTCTTGATTGCAACCATTCATGCTTTGCAGGTACCCAAGCTGCTACAAGATCTTCATACAAACTCATCTGGACAAGTGAAAAAGTAATCAAATCAAGATGATACAGCTGATCCTCCCTAGACCCTAGGATAATATTTCTAAAAAGGTTCAAAACTTAGTTATCAAAAAAATGCGACAAATGTGATATAATTTCTTTCCTGATAATAATGATGATAATGATAATAATAATAACAACAACAATAATAATAATAAATGAGAATCAAAAATCTCAATTCTTGCCTCTTTTCTAGTATTCAGAAGTTCTGTGATCAATGGTTGGCTCAGACAAGAAAGTGTAACGAGATCTTCCCATGCTTTACCTCTAACAGCTATGATACCAGTGTCAAGTAATGTCCTACCATCATCAAGAATTGCATGATGTTTAGTAAGCTCCTCTACGCTAGGTTTTTGAAGTAGATTTGCAACAGGACTAACTGAAAATTTTACTTCCGAATTCTTAGTTTTTGATGCCACAATAACACCATGGTTGGAAGCAATATCAAGAGTGATAGGAACAGTGATGATGCAAGACGTATCCTCTGGAAGAACCATAGCAGATGCATCAAAACATGGAAGCACATCACCAGTCATGATGAACAGCCCACCTGGAGATATTGGTTATACATGGAACATCAATTCTAAGGTGTCAGAGATAAATTTTAGGGGAAAAACATAATCAAGAACATAGTTCCCCAGAAAAAGCTCACCCAAATTAGTTATCAAGCCAAACAATATCTTTTCATGCAAAGAAAGAAGAAGAAGAAGAAAAAAAGAGCCATGGATTTCATCTATATGCTTACCAGAATGGAACGAATCAATAAGTTACCTTAAGTTTAAAATGATAAGAAAGCTAAGGAGACAAGAAGTCTAGACATAAAAGCATAGTCACTGCAGATCATTGGATACTGTTATATGATTCATAAACCATTTCTCCGCAGAAGTTGCAACAAAGTTTGGAATTTACTCTATTTCCAGAAGTGGCTGTTAAAAACTGAGGTAAGATGAGATGGTAAGTTGAAAGATAATGTGTAAGGGAACATGGAAGCAATCGAGGTACCGACACAAGCATTCTTGCATTTGCTGTAATCGATGACAACGTAATCCTTGACCTAATAAACCATGTAAGCTGTGATTATTCCTTTCTCTTTGTCTGTATGTCCTATAAATTTCATTATTTCACCACTTAAGAAAAGCTGTGTATCTATTTAAAAAAATACTCTGTAACTGTATCAAATTATAATTTTCCCCTTCATCGTTGGAACAAAAAGATTTTCTTAGCCTGCGCAGCTGCGCTTTGTTGCAGCAGTATCTTACCGTATCTAAGTAGTAGTGCTAGCTATAATTGCACCTTAAAATATACACATCTAAATTTAAACCATTTTTCAGTAAACTAACTTTTACAAATAATATCCTTAAAAGTATTATAATGGCATAATTGGTGTTTTCAGGGTTAAGGGCAGCAAAATAGAACACAAGGTATTTTATAATAGGTAAAATTATAAAACATAAATTTCACTTCCTAAGAATATAATTTTACAATCAACTAAAAAAGATACATATAAGCAAAGATAGAGACTATAGAGTGAAGGAACAGAAAAATCCACAAAGAAAAGGATGGAAGGCCCAGGATTCAAACCTGCGGTGCTTTCGCAACAGCCTAAGCCATAACCACTCTTGCCTCCTATTTTTTAGTGCTAACACAGGCGTCGTAATTTATATATATATATATAGTTTTCGAGAAAAGACAAAACTGTTCAGATTCCTAAATCTGCATAATAAATGTGTATATTTTTGGAATAATGGCAAAGCAACTACACAACTATATCTCTAAGAGACTCAAACTCACAAACTAAAGTCTTTAAAACTCAATTGGTACAATTTGCCCAAAAACACTTTGTGCTCATTTGAATATCCGTAAAAGGCTAAATTTATAGCAAGAATCAAGTTAACTAACATTCCAAACATTATTACCAGGTTACCCCCCTGAAAGACGACCCAATACTGATACATTCATACTACTAAAATAAGCTTACATACTCAAAGGAAAACCAAAATTGTTGCTCTAGGAAAAATGTTGTGTTGTTTTTGGAGAATGCTGCTGGAATTTTAAATATTGATGTCTTTTGTAACTAAGGTGGCATTTTCAAGACATGGTTCAAGGCATGTTAAAGAAATGTCAGGTAGCAATCCTTTGATATAAACATAAGAGTAACCTTCATTTTTGTAAGCTTGTCTGGCACAAGAAGATATAGCAAGTATATGGTCAAAAAGCAAGGGCACAGGTCCATCAGGGTCATCAGCTGACAGATAAGGAAGTGGCAAGAAGACTTTCCCCATGGGATTTGCCCATGGAACCCTCTTGGAGTCGCCACCCGCATGAAGCAGCAATATATGTTTTTTTCTTAAGAAATTAATTATAGATGTAGAAACGTCATTTTCAGAGCTTTCATTGGGCATATAAGATCCATCACTGCAGCCGTTCGCTACCTGCTGAGCATAAATGTTATCCCATTAAAGTCGGCCGCAATGTAGTAGCAAGAATCAAACTTCAGGAATCTGACTAAACAGAAGGAAGATAAAGAAGGGAGTAAACACCTTAAACAAAGGTACTTGAAAGCATGACACATAACTAATGGAAATTAGCAAAATGCACAAGGGACTTGAAAAGATTAATGAGCGTTCATTCATATAGCTACGACAAACCACATAAACATGTAACTATTTTGTGATCACGTCCAAAGATAAAGAGGGGTAATTAATACAAGTAAAAGAACACCAAAATTCAGTGTTGTAAAACTCCTGTTCCAAGGCTGAGTACTTGCCGAGTACTCGTGACAAGGTGGGTGACCTTGCCGAGTTGAGATGAATCCGAATACTAAAGAACTCGACCCTAACTCGGTCAAAATTCAGGATGATTCGGTCCTTAATTTATTTAAAAATACTTGGTCTTCTTGATTCTCATAATTAAAGCCATTTATTCATACCCAAATTTCCTCGTATTATGAGTTAATAGCTAGTTTGAGTATTTATTTTCTAATTTATTAGTCCAGTGAAGGTGTCATATCCTATAATTTTGAAATTTACATATAAAAGTTCTTATCCGAATACTCTCCGCCTAGGCCGAGTACTCCCTACACCCCAGTCGGCCGCTCAAGTACCGCCTAGCAAGTTTTACAACATTGCCAAAACTACTATTAAATCTGGCTTAGACTACTAAATACAACTGTTAATGGCGATACATGGATTGATGAAGATATATCAGTCTTTTAGTCACCCCATCCAGTCTCCTCTAGCCAAATTGCAATTTTGATCTATCATTCGTATCAAGATAAACAGTAACCAAAACTATTGAAACTGGGCACACGGGAATATAATTGTAGCATTTAAAAGAATAAAAGTTCATTAGCTCAACCTGAATCAGTAGAATTGGAACTAGCAAATGAGGTCTAATTTAAGCTTTAATACCTGAGAATCCTTGTAATGATTCGCCAGAGCAAGAATGGCATTAAGAGTGGCTGCGCCAGAACCAATGCGCTGGCCGTCCGGATCGGGTACAGCAAGAGTAACTGTGGAATCCGAGATCCGACCCATGCGAATAGCACGCTTCAATTGCCATTCATAGAGTGCGGCTTGCTCAGGGCTAGCAGCCGTAAGGACGATAGCATCCCAAGTGGGAACCCTAGATGGAGAACGAACCGATAATCTTAAACGGTACCATGATTTTCTCAACAGTGCTTCCAAATCTAAATGCTTGTTCATAGTGTTGAACTGTTGGTGTTTGATCTTTGACTCAATTTTCTGAAATTGGATTGGGGAGACTGTCGACAGTAGAGTGAGTGTGTGTGTCTGTGTGAAATTTCACGTTGATTAGTGTGAGAGTAGCAAATTCAACCGATTGAGAGTGGAAAAAAGCCAGAGTGTCAACGGGGAAGAGAGGAAAACGGGAATGGTAAGAAAAAGGTTAAAAAAAGATGGCTTCGCCCGGGTTCGAACCGGAGACCTTCAGTGTGTTAGACTGACGTGATAACCAACTACACCACGAAACCATTCTGTTTCTTATTCCTTTCAACGTCATATAAAGATAAGAACCAAATTAACGTTTTGCTATTTTTGTTGTTGTTTTAAACAATCATTTATTAATTACATTATCATGATCATGGCGAGTTTGATTAAATAAAACGTGTTATGCCTAACATGTTTGATCAAATGTAAATTTTTTTTAATGAAATACTAAGCTAAGCAAATGCATATTGAATTTTTGTTTTTGTTGATTAAATAAATTATATAACTTAAAAAGATAAGAAATTCTTAAAAATATAATTCATCTCAAACAAAAGAAGAAATTCTTAATCTAAAAAGAAAAAGGAAACACTTACCCTCTTGAGTTTATGCTTTAAAATATCATGAGCATTTGAAATTTTCATGTTTTTATGGTAAATTATCAAAGCACCGTTATATTACTCATGTTTTAAAATATCATGAGAATTTGAAATTTTCATGTTTTTATGGTAAATTATCAAAGCACCCTTATATTACTCATGAGAAAATGACATTTTACTTTGCCAATTGATAGATAGAGAATTTATGAAAATGAAAATATTTACGACTTACAAAAAAAAACCTTCAGCTTTACATATTTTTAAATGCATGTTCATCCTAGAAAAAAGATATGCGTGAAAAAACGTTCTTCCGCAAATTACATATCTTTTCTTGTATTTAAATATATAAAAATGTATAGCTTACTCAAAAGTGCAAAAAAATTGCTCAAATCTTCTAATTTTAAATGTTTAAGACTTTAAGTATAGGAATATATGTTAGTCTCGCGTTTTCATATTTCTGGATGCATCAATATTTCTAATATTCAAACTATTTTAAGCATTTATAAGTGTGAAGATTCTATCATTACTATATGTAAGCATGAATATATCTGAGTTTTCACTAGTTCATAACACAAACATATTGTAATTACTTGTAAATGCAACATAAACGATCAATCACCCACACCAAAATTAACATGTGAAGTAGTAGTTGCCATCCGAATCAAACAGGGGGTCATTAGTGGGGCATTAAACAATCCAATCAGTATCCATGCTGTAATTCAACCCATTAATCTTAAGGCTCCTACGTATCCACGTCCACTAACAACAGATTAAAGATAGCTTATACCCTAGCTTCAGCATAAAAAACACACCAGACAGACAGACAAGCTTCTAGTATACCAACATCATAGTGTACCATCGTTGAATTAAAATCGGCTTCATATGTAGGGTACATAACCATTCAACCACCAACACCAAGTTCAGACTCGACCCACTAACCTAACACCAAGCAGCACCATAAACCTACATAGTAAACAGACAAACTCAAAATGAAATATGCAATATCAAGTTGCCTGCTGTTGTAAGCCCGTGAAAACTAAAGCTTTAGCCCTTAAGTTCTTGATCTTCGAACAGGAGACCGGCTGTAAAAAAAAATGAAATGTTAATAATAAATTGAGAGCATATGATTGTTATCGCCTCAAAAGCCAATTACTTTCCAAATATAAAACACACGCAGAAAAACGTAACCTGCGATATCTCCCATATGCAGGGCTCCTGGGTCTTTCATAGGATGGTCCACTGTACCTATCGTACACAGGGCTACGAGCACGCCCGTAATCAGGACTTGGTCTGCCTCTCCTGTAAGGACTTGGTGATCTCCTAAAAGGACTGTCACCACGACGACCATAGTCTCTTCTAGGGCTGATTGATCGGGACCCTCTCTCACTGTCATCCCTTAAAGCATACTCCACAGACACCACCCTATCCAAAATTTTACTGAAAAAAGGGAAATAAATATAAGTGCTTTTTGACAGCTTAAATTAAAAAAACATAAAACAAACTCCGCATGCACAAACCTCATGTGTGTACACTCCAGAGCCTTTGTGGCCTCTTCCTGTGTTTCAAACTGCACAAATGCAAAGTTGCGCCTGATACGAACATGGAGAACATTTCCATAAGGCTCAAAGTGCTTCTCAATATCACGAACCCTTGTGCGGATTGGATCAAAGTTTATTATAAACAATGTTTTAGTTGGTCTCTGATTCGCCATAGACTTGGAGCCATCACGGTGCCGGCCACGCTCACCCTGACACAAGTAATTTGCAGATCGGATACATTAAAGATCTGATAAAAGCAAAACCAAAAAAATCATATCATGGACAACCAACATACCCTAGCCCATTCCACAGACAGCCTGCGCCTGTCATATCCAAACGGGGAATTATCAAGAGCATGAATAGCATCTTCAGCATCGCGCTCATCCTCAAAGTAAACAAAAGCAAATCCTGCAAGGGGGAAAAAAGTAAGGAATCTAGATGAATTATTAAAAAAGTTCCATTTATGATTGCACAAGTGGTATGCATCTCAACAAGGTGTTATCTTCTCTCACTAACTAAATAAAGATACAAAACCTGCAAATACGAGAACAGCTGATGAACATAATGATGTAGAGAGGCCTTGCAAGATCAAGTAATTCATGATGATGGAACAATAAAAGACTAAATCCATGTCTCAAAATCTGGTGTGACATTGCTAAGTATGCTTCACCATTTAGACAGCATGTGTTCAGAAATGGAAGACATGGCAGGATACAACATGACCCCCTTAGGATTAAGTGATGGAAGGCATGACATGATAAAGATCCCACCATGACAGTCCTTTTGAAATGGCAATGCAATGATGAAAGTGAATAGGATGATCAAGTGAATAAAATGTAGAAGGATTCCATCTGTGTGTAGAAGGAGAGCAGGCAGTCAGATAGGTTTCCATTCCATAACAATTTTATGCATAGAAGTTGTAGAGCCAAGAAAGAAGCTCTTTTTTCCTTTAGTAGATGTTCCTGCGTCAAAATAAACACTTAAATATAGAGGCCTTCTCCAAAGTAATTCAAATTCGGCGGCTCCCTATTATTCCCCACAAGTGGTTTATGCCCGATATACACACTACAACAGTAGATTAACGTCACTTTTGATGAAAGGGTGTATGTTCATGCCTCAACATACACACTACAAAAGTAGAAGTACATCAGTGTTGATAATTAGTGATTTTTGCACTCATTTATAGTCTAATATACAACTGTAACCAGACTATTTCAAACATATCATACATCAAAGATAATCACCACCTAGACTGATGGTTAGCCCCAGTAAATGAAAAAAAGCAACAAAAAAAAAGAAACTGGATTCTTTTGAAACCCAAGAAAATTTGATGGAATGTTCAAAAGATTGCAAGTTGACAGATAAAAGAGAGAAATGTGCAAAGGTCGTTATCTTTATGTATTTTGATCACCATTAAAACCACAAGTTCATTAAGAATCAAACATAAATGAACTTCAATTCGTGTAACCACAAAGACCTGAACACAAGAGCCCAACGATGAAAAAAAGAGCCACCTAGTGCCAAATGTGACCTAACACAAGTCAACCAGTCAAATCAGTGGCAAAACATGTTTTGTAGGTAAAACTCTCATCCCAAAGCCAAGAGTGTCAAAGCATTTTCAGAAGTTTACCAGAAAACTTGGCAATCATGTTACCTTAAGGTCTTACAGACAAAATTCTACTCTACCTTTTGGCAATCAATCTACGTTATGTCCACATCTTTTAAGAGACACTATCTAGACCTGCCCAACTTCCTCCCAAGGAAGCCATATAAAGGAAACTGTTTCAGTGTTTCCCCCATAAAAAAGCCTTGCATCGAGGGTGTTAGGAGTTGCTATAATAACTGCTTATCAGAAGCAACTTCAAGCTTCTTATTCAAGTTCTGGCTATGCTTATTGCCCTCACAAGTAATCAAATTACCAGTTTAGATAAGCAGTCCTAAACACTCTTAAAGTATCAAAACACAATACACACGTAAACATTGAGATTAATGGTCCCAAACACCCCATGAGAAAATATTGACCTTCCAGACTTAAAAATTCACGTACTCTATAATCGTCAGTTCGTCACGTATATTTTATTTAACTTACTTCTATACTTTCAGATAAACACTCATTTAAGAACGGAGTAGGGTTTAAGATTTAACCATTAGGTAGACGCAGTCATTCAAAATAATTCCAGGATACTATTCGAACGGGACGTAAATAAACCCTAGCGGTATAAGCAGGTTAAGAAACAAACCAGATTTCATATCAACACGCTCAACCCTTCCATATCTGCCAAACAACCTCTCCAGATCGGATTGACGAGTCTCGTACTCGAAATTCCCACAGAAAACTGGCTTCATCTTCACACTAACTTATCGACGAACCTATACAGAAAAATATACATTCGATTGATCAGTCAATGATCTTGCAAAAAACATGAAACGCGAAATAAACTTCCAGGAAGCGAGAGTAAGAATCACAAAATGAACGATTTAGGGTTTGTAAAAATTAAATTAAAATAAAAGAACATATACCTTCAAAGTTTTGATTGACGAGAGAGAAAACCTAAAAGCAAAAACTGAAAGGAGGTTAGGCAATATATTAGGGGCTTCGAGATTGTAGAGGCGTAGGGATGTTTATCAGACCACGTGGCATGCATCTTGTCCGTTGATAGATGGGCTTGTTTAATGGTTCGAAAATGGGCTACGTAACCAGGTGGCGACCCGCCACTGGCGAAGGTTCAGACTCCAGAATACTTCAGATGAAATATTGGGCCAGATATAAAAAACATGCCCGCTGAGGCATAGACTTGCGTTCGGGTGATCAAATTAGGTTTAATCCGGTTCCGGTCTAGCAGAGGTGGCCCAGTTTTTTGGACCGTTCCAAATCAGTTTGATATTTTTTCGGTTCAGTTTGGCAGTCGTGTCGTGTGTAAAAGTGTAAAACTATTCTGTTTATCTTTAAACCAGTTTCGATATTAGACTTTTTTGTTAAGTTTTAAATTTTAAGTTTGGATATTTTTTTTCATTTTTCCTTGGTTTTTTCACAAGTTAATATAAAAAACTGATAGTGTGAACATAAAAATCTATAACAAGTAAACAATAAAATAATATTTAGCTATAATAACATATACTCGTCTATATAAAATGGAATACAGAAAACTTGCAAATTATCAAACGTATAACCGAAAAAATTCGTAACTATAAAACATATAACAAAAATTTGCAAATTATAGAAAATATTTGAGAGAGTACAGATAAATAAATGTTGGTGTGAAGGAGATAGGAAGAGGTAATTATATATTTAGAACAGGTACCAATCACCAAATTCGAATTATACACAAACCCACTTGATCTTGAACCCTAAAATTGTCAAACAAGGGCTTTTAAAGCAAGAACACACCAAAACTAATCAAAAGCTTGTACAAATCAGATTATATATGATTAATTATCTTAATCAGCAACAAGGGTACACACAAAATCAGAAATCAATGGCTGAAGTAAAGGTTCTTGGCTTTCTTCTCTTCAAAGAAACACATACACGTACGTACACACACAAAATTGACTTTTCTAAGGTCAATTAAACCTTAAGTCGGGTGGGGAACTAACTAAAATGGCATACAGTATCAAATACAGATATCCGACATATAGGAACCTAAATAAAGCGGTCATATTCAATTAATTAACACACAACGAGGTATTATTCGGGACCCTCGTGTAAAAACGAATCATATGGTCCAACTTACAAATAAAAATACTAAACTAATATTTTTACCTATTACCTCGCGGTCCAATTAAATACCAAGTATCATCAAACAAATATATAAATAAATAGCAAATAAATAAACAAGTAAATATATGAATATAAACAATTAAATAACTTACCACCGTCACGAAACGACCGGGCCCTAAACGCCGGTGTTACATCTTTGTTTTAAAAATGTTTTCACTTTTCAAGTGTGTTTGACAGAATTAGCTGATAGTTGTAACTGTTAGCTGATAGCTATAATCCAAAAGATGTTAGTTGGAAAAAGTATGTACCAAGCACATTGATAATATATGTTTTAACTTTTAAATCATTATCCTCTAGTTATAAAAAACATTCTTTTAATCTGAGATGTTTTAACAAACGGAATATATGTTTTTATCTAAAAAAGAAACCAAGTATCATTCATACTCAATGACTATATATTCATCCTTCTCATATGTGTCTTACGTTTTTCACCTAACCGGCAAATCAAGTAATCTAAATTCAGTATTATAAATTTTAACATCTGATTATCTTTTAAAAGTTATAAACTCATGCGTTTTAGCGTTTAATAGTCTACAACTTTTCAGAGAATAAAAAAGGACTAAAGAAGAAGACATATATATATATATATATATATATAGGGGAGGGTTCAAACAAAAACTGTTTTTAGTACGAGTACTGTGAGAACCAATCTCAGCCGTTCCTTGAATATGGGAAGTTCATGGATGGAGAGCGTGAAGGGGATCAAGTGTGGCAGGGTGCATGTGAGGAATTCATGGGTGGGGCAATGACATTAAAGGAGAGGGAATTGCACGGCTCAGATTGGTTCTCGTAGTTCTCGTACAAAAAACAGTTCTCGTTTGAACTTTTACCTATATATATATATATATATATATATATATATATATATATATATATATATATATATATATATATATATATATGTTGGTGATTTTAGTGTTACCGGTTCATTTAGTGTAATGGATTTTATATGTGTGTTTCAAGGGGATTGAGCATAGTTCTAAACCAAGTATGGAGAGTGTGGAGTACACCATTGGTATAGTCTAAGCTCGTCCCGGTAATAGTTGCCCCCTGAACGCAAAACGGGGGTCCCGAAATTGATAATAGTAGAAGGTTTACAATGGAAATTTCGATTTTTAAGGATCCTATTTGTAAAAATTCAAATTTGGAAACTGTCGTCTTTTGGTTATGATTTGGGGACGTTTTCATTTTGAAACACACTAAGAATTCGAAATACATAACTATCTCTCTGGTTCTTCTTTTCTCTGTACACAGAGATTCAATCTTTGGATTATCCCAATGCACTATTCGTGAAACTCGATCTAGGGTCGAATAATTGCTTTTGGAAAGTGTTTACACACGATCCAAACGATTATCCAAGTTTGATTCTTACAAATCTACGAATTTACTCTACAATATATATATATATATATATATATATATATATATATATATATATATATATGGTAGGGATCCGGTAAAAAAAAACTTATGGTACAAAATGTAAGGAGAAATCTTAGCCAATGGATTTTTCAAATCTATTCCTAAAAAAGTGGTTTTTTTCTTTTTCTATTAATAATTAAAAATAATAGTTAAGGGTATTATTGACCAATTTTAAAAATTCTCTCTCTTACTTTCTGGTCGTCATTTTCAATTCCATTTACATTTTGTTTCAAAACATTGATCTGTTTATTGTTCATCACCAGATCTGTTTGATGCACACCAGAAATTAAATTATGATGTATAAGCCACATATACCCAGATTCAAGCACAGATGCACAAATCATCAAAACAACACATCATATATCGATGCACAAATCAATCAAATTGAACAGATGATTTAAGAATAAATCGATGCACAATCCTAAACATTACAGATGCACAGTTCAAGAAAAACATATCATTATTTGCTGCAATAAAAAGAAAAAATGAAACAAAATCACTGATAAGAAAAGTTTCACCATTGATGAAAATTTAAAAACTCGGGAACATGAGATCTGTAGTTTCTCGTCTGTGAAAATAAGTAGGGTTTCACGGATCTGCATACTTGTGTAAAACTAATGCACTAGCGGCGACGGTGGGCGGTGGTGATTGTCCAGGCGACGGTGGTTGGCGGCGTCGACGGTAGTGCAGATGTGGTGGTGGATGCGCGGTGACTGTGTGCATAATCAAATCTTCAGATCTAGGAAACGGAGGACATCGACGAAACCCTAATCTGGGCGGCTAACATCAAATCTTCAGACCCCCAGTCTGTCGCGGAAAACATCAACGAAAGCCTAATCTGGGCGGCGAAGGGCGATAGAAGAGCGACGGCTGGTCGACGGCAGGAGATTGAATCTACTGCTTTATATCAAAGACGAGAGAGGTTTGAATGTGTATCAGGGAACGAGGAGAGAGGTTTGAATGTACCTATGATGAGGGGACGTGGGAGAGAAAACGTGGGAAGAGAATAAAGTGTGTTCCTATTTTGCCCTTTTAACAAATTTGACACATGTCACCCCCTAATTTCTCCTTACATTAACTACCTTAAAGTATTTTTTACTTGAACCTAATTATATATATATATATATATTATAGGGGAATGTTCAAATAAGAATGAAAAATTAAATAAGAATGAGAGACTCAATCTCAGCCGTTTATTTTTTAAATGGAATTCATGGATGGAGAGCGTGAGGGGATAGAGTGTGGCAGGGTGCATATGAGGAATTCATGGGTGGGCAATGACATTGAAGGAGGGGCAATTGGACGGCTGAGATTGAGTCTCCCATTCTCACCAATATATACATTCTCATTTGAACCTCCTACATATATTATATATAGGGGAGGGTTCATTCAAGAACCGTTGTTAGTGCGAGAACCGCATGAACCAATCTTAGCCGTTCCTTGGATATGGAAAGTTCATGGATAGAGAGCGTGGAGGGATAGAGTGTGGCAGAGTGCATGTAAAGAATTTATGGGTGGACAATAACATTAAAGAAGGGAAAATTGGAAGACTCAGAATGGTTCTCGCACTAAGAATGGTTCTCAAATAAACATCTTCTTATACATGTATATATATATATATATATATATATATATATATATATATATATATGTGTGTGTGTGTGTGTGTGTGTGTATATATATATGTATGTATGTATATATATAGGAAGAAGTTTATGCGAGAACCGCGAGAACCAATCTGAGCCGTCCAATTCCCCTCCTTCAATGTCATTGCCCACCCATGAATTTCTCACATACACCTTGCCACACTTTATCCCTCCATGCTCTCCGTCCATATAACTTCCCATATTTGAGGAACGGCCGAGATTGGTTCTAGCGGTTCTCGCACTAACAACGGTTCTCGCATGAACCCTCCCCTATATATATGTGTGTGTGTGTGTGTGTAGATATGATATTATTATGACTTGCTTGGTGGTCACGTAGAATTACTTGTATAAAAAGGCACTGTTATCATATTCTTATTTTAATATGGGTGATGATCCATACACCCTAATCTATGGATTTTTCACACCTTAGTTTATGATTTTATTATATTTGATTGGTTATGTGGTTCACTTTTTATATTTCCTAATTGATTATAATATTATTTTATTATAAAAAAAGGTATGTGATATCATAGACTAGTGTGTGTCTCTAAGTATGTATGTATAGATAGAATATTATTATGACTTTCTTGGTGGTCACGTAGAATTATTTGTATAAAAAGGCACTGTTATTATATTCTTATTTTAAGTAAAAGATAATAAAAAACAAAGGAGTCAAAAGTATCTACCAAACATGGTCCTATAAGTCAATGATTAATTCTTTTGAAATTTCAAAGCTTTGGACTTTGGCATCTCTATGAAACGCATTAAAAAAATTTAATTATACTTTACTATTCTAAAATTTCATGATAAATATATTGACAAAGTGTTTGAAAGTAAAATCTAATTTATAATCGGTCAACAGTAAAAGAGTTCTAACGGCTAGATGGGTGTTCAATTAAACAAACATTTAAGTAGCATATGTTTATATCATTTAACTTGTATATAGATTATAGAGTGAGACTTGATATGGACAAGTGTGGTAACAACCATGCCACGATGTGTTCGATCAACTACAGCATCACGTTGTGGTCACCTAGGCGGGTGGGGAAGTGGTGAGAATCACGGTTGAAAAGAAGGCATGGTGATTTTTTCCCTTTGTGTTGTTTATTAATATTTGATTTGTGAGTTATGGAACATGTAGATCGTATACTTTTGTGTGACGGGGTATTGTCACTAAAATTAGTGTGTGACGAGTTGTATGGTGATAGTGAGATATTAACATGATAGTCTAGTATTTGTGTGACCATGATGCATTAACAAGTAATGACCAACCTATGCATCTAACTCTCTGTGGCATTCCTATAAAATATATATGTACATACAGACATACCCACATATGTTTGCAAATGGACTGGACAGACAATAATGAGCTTGTTCGTGTTTGTTTAACTTTAATCGTACACATTGAAAATTAATAGGTATACAAATGAGTTTTTGAATATGTATTCATTTATTAAACTATATTCCAACAAATAAACAAACAAATGGATAAACAAACAAATCTTAGAGTTTATGTCCTTGTTAAGGGTTAAGAGGATAAATCGTTAATTTCATCTACATTCTTAAATGAACATGAATATTATAAATTTAACAAACAGATGTATAGAAACAAACATGTTTAGTATAACCAATTAAAGTGAAGTTAATTTACTTCTCATAAAAATTAGGAAAAGTATTGAACCTTAAAACGGACGCAAGCATGAATTAATTCAAAATTTTCAGTGACCGCTAGCATCACATAATAACAAAGATTTAATTACATAAGAAAATGTGTTTCTCATTTAGATCAAGTTAATCATATTCTTAGTTTTTAAATAAATAACTGTACACCATCAACAACCTAAAAAGGTGTACCCAAAAGAAGGTATAGCCATATATATGTTTTTTTTAAACAAAAGAAGGTAGTTTACAGCTAAAAAAGGGTATTTAACTATAGTTCATTTTATTTATACAACTTTTTTTTGAAATTTAATCATGTTATGATAGCATTAAAAAATCACTGATGACACCATAAATTTTGATTGGAAGCATCGTAACAGACCAAAGAGGTAATACCGTATTAAATACCTTGAAATTTTCTCTGGCATGTGCTCGATTGATTGGTGGTCTATGCCACCGTAATACACCACCTAGGTATGCTGCCATGCTAGCATCTTTCATAAGACCATCTATAGTTATGACATGCATGACTGACTGTTAAATCAGTTTTTCAGCCTATGACCATCTTATAACTAAATAGCCCTACTCATAAGATGCATAACTATCCTACACATCACAATCACTACGAGACTCATATGATATTAATTTAAATTAATGTGATTGGTTAAAAATAAAAATAAAAACAGATAAAAAGAGACGACGTGATGACAAGCCTCACAACAACGAACTTCTAGCGCACAACCCATACTCGAATGAGAAGCGCACGACGTGAAAACGAGCTCGATACGATGACCGATTACGAGCCACTACAAATGATCTGATAAATAAAAAATAAAAAATAGTGATAAGTCAACCATACAACGTGATGTTGCAACGAGGTCCACGACTATACAGTTATAACATTTATGGGCTCTTCACATAAATTCACCCACTCCACGTTTCTAATTAATAATAAAAAAGGAAATTACATGTACCCCTTTTAATATTTCGGAACTTACAAATTTTCCCCAAATTATCAACAAACTAGTGTGATATTTGGGCTTTCTAAAGAAATATAATGGTTAAATTTTGTGTATACTTAATCTTTTAAAAATTTCATAAAAAGGTTAAAGTTAATAGTACAAATAGAAAAAACGAGTAGTAAAAAAGTTGATATTTTTTATTTATTTACAAAAATCACAACAACAACCACTATAATAATTGATAAAGGTAGTTAATAGACTCCTCACAACAAGTAGTTCAAAAACTTTGATCTAAAGGAAGCATAACCCAAATTTGTTGGCTCACGCACACATATGATCCAAGAGTCCTAACAAAAATAACATAGGATTTTGAATAATGATTTGAATTGTCGAGGATTTGATAGTTGTTGCCGGCTCTTTATGTCACCAATGCCGATCAGACCATGAAGTCATTACATGTGTTCTATCACTTACAATGACGCGATGGAATTCCAACAATTTGAGCAACAAATAATATAAGGAAAACTTTGTCTTTATTTATAAAACTCCACCTACTTAGTAATATTGTCTTTGTTTCTTCATTCAACAATCATTTACCATGTAGTGAATATGCTATGTTTAAGGGGTTTTTCTCTATCACTTATCACGCTATACCACAATAGTTATTTTCCTATATCCAATTCTTCTCATACCATCTCTCTTTTATATACATAAGAATAAAACTCATCACATAATATGATAAAATAGGTTATTAAAAGCAAAAATATGTAAAAACCATTATAGATGGACTAAATATGTCGATGGTTAATAGTTGAGGGGAACTTTTAGTAATTAACATCAAAGAATTCTTTGAAATAGGTAACAAAGTCCTCCAAGAAGAAAGCAAACTGAGTAAAAAAAACCAAGAAATCAGAGTTTCGCCTTTTCGGCCATTCGTTTCAAATGTCTTTTGAATTTGGAAAATTCTTTGAGGAATCTTCCAAAGAATTTCTTCCTTTTCTTCACTGGTGTTCTATTTAAGCATTATACATTGCTTTGTCTTAAAGCCATCATCTTCTTCACTCTCTGTTTCAGAAAGGTAACTTCTTAAGTTCCACTTATGGTATCTGCTTTACTTATCGATGTAATGTTAAGTTCGGTTCTCAACTTCTCATATATATCTTCAGAAGCCTAGATTCATGCTCATAAACGCTTGGTACTACGTCGGTTATACTTTTTTTTTGGATAATTAGGTTTATCTGTTATCTCGTTTCTTCTTAAATTTCCATGTTCTTCGTCCAAATTCTATAAAGCCTCAAGGATTTATCTGATCATGAGAGTTTAACTTAGTGAATTGTGTTGTTCTATACTAAATGGGTCTCAATTTTTCTGCCTTTTTGTTTGCAAAATCAACGGGGGCAGTAAATATATCTCTGGAGTTTTTTTTCATAGTTTTTGTATGTAGAAGTTAATTTTTCAGGATGGATGATCTGATCCCAATTTATTAAGGTGGAATTCTAGTTAATTTAGTCAGGATGTTTGGCATCGAGTTTTGTAACTGACAATCAGTTTCACTGTGTTTGGATACATTGAAATTGTTTATGATTAAATGATTATACCATTTAGAGGTCAGAATTCAGCAACAAAGCAGATTATGAATATCTAATTAGATTATCTAGGAGTTAAAAACCAGTTTGTAGTTATAACAAAATTTACTCCGATTTTTCGAGCACTCAAATAACAACTATCAGAACATATATGGGTGGGTGGGTCTGTACTTTATGTGTCATGAACTTGTATAAAAATTTACAACTATAAACTTTTAGTTGGGATCTGAATTGAGGATTCAACGGTCGATTTAAAGAAAATGGTGCATGAGAAACCTTTTCCTGCTTGGTCATGGTCTGTGGCTGAATGCTTGAAGGCGTATAATGTGAAGCTCGAAAAGGGTTTATCTTCATACGATGTAGAGAAACAGCGTGAACTTTATGGTTGGAACGAGCTTAAAAAGGAAAAAGGAAAGCCGTTATGGCAACTTATTATTGAACAATTTGATGATATGCTTGTAAAGATCCTTCTAGTTGCAGCCTTCATCTCGTTTGTTCTTGCATACTTTGAACAAAACGAAACTAAGGAACCTGGATTTGAAGCATATGTTGAACCTGTTGTGATTGTTTTGATCCTAATTTTGAATGCTTTTGTGGGCGTTTGGCAAGAAAATAATGCTGAAAAGGCACTTGAAGCTTTAAAGGAGATGCAATGTGAATCATGCAAGACTATGAGAGATGGTTACTTAGTTCCAGATTTGCCCGCTCGAGAACTTGTACCTGGGGATATCGTGGAGTTGCGTGTAGGTGATAAAGTTCCAGCAGACATGAGAGTAGCGGTTTTAAAAACTTCAACTTTAAGAGTCGAACAAAGTTCTTTAACAGGCGAATCTGTTCCTGTCTTAAAAGGAACTCAACCCGTGTTACTAAAAGATTGTGATTTACAGGCTAAAGATAATATGGTTTTTGGTGGCACAACAATTGTGAATGGGAACTGTACATGCATCGTTGTGAACACAGGAATGAAATCAGAAATTGGGGAAATACAGAAACAAATACACGAAGCTTCCATGGAAGAATCAGAAACCCCATTAAAGAAAAAGCTTGATGAATTTGGAAACAATCTAACGACTGTGATTGGTTTCGTTTGTCTCGCTGTGTGGGTTATCAACTACAAGTATTTCTTGAAATGGGAAATGGTTAACGGGTGGCCAACAAATATCCAATTTTCATTTGAAAAATGTACTTATTATTTCAAAATAGCTGTTGCACTGGCAGTAGCAGCAATTCCTGAAGGTCTTCCAGCAGTGATTACAACTTGTTTAGCTCTTGGCACTAGAAGAATGGCGCAAAAGAATGCAATCATGAGGAAACTCGCTAGTGTGGAGACGCTAGGATGTACGACTGTGATATGTTCTGATAAAACAGGGACATTAACTACCAACCAGATGTCTGTGACAGAGATTTTAACGTTTGGTGGGAAAACAACTGCTCCTAGGATGTTTCATGTTGAAGGGACAACTTATGATCCTAAAGATGGGGGGATTGTTGATTGGAGTTGTTTCAATATGGACGCTAATCTGCAAGCTGTGGCTGAGATATGTGCTGTTTGTAATGATGCTGGAATTTATAATGATGGTCATGTTTTTAGGGTTACGGGTTTGCCTACTGAAGCTGCTTTAAAGGTGTTGGTAGAAAAGATGGGGGTTCCTGATGTCAAAGCAAGAAACAAAATTCGTGGCTTGCAGAGTTTGGCAAACTATTTGATTGATAACAACAGTGTTAAGCTAGGCAAGTTGGAAACAATTTAATATGTGGGTTTCTATGATACTTATAATAAATGTATTTTCTTAAATATTTTTATGAAGTGCAGGGTGTTGCGAATGGTGGACTAAAAGATCAAAGAGGGTTGGGACGTTGGAGTTGGATCGCATTCGTAAGTCCATGAGTGTTATTGTTCGTGAGCCAAGTGGACAAAATCGATTGCTTGTCAAGGTAACATCCTGCACCCTGAGCTAGAGGTGGCAAGATGGGTGGGTTGGGCAATGGGTCAAAACTAGGTTTGTATATGGGTTTGATTGAGTTGACTCAAATCACATTTTGTCAAATTTTTTGACATTTTTGATGGATAAATTATTTTGTCAAATATGATAACAAGATTTATATTATTTCAACAAATATCCAGGAGGTTTTACGCATTAGAATTACAACTTATGCTATTCTTAATACGACTCCTTAGAGATAAAAGTATAAAACTAAACCCGAATCCATCCATATACTAGTAAATGGGTCAAAATAGCTCGGGTTAGTCACCACGTCAAAATTGATATTTTAACGGGTTGAGTTGACCCAAAACATTTTTCATTAATGTTTGATTGTTTATGAAATATATATTATGTCAAGCATGATTACAGGATTTATAAAATTCAATAAGAATGCTTTTTTATTTGAATAAAATGATTTAGGAAGTTTTATGCATTAGAAGGAACAATTTGTTCAACTTTCTACCAGTTTGACCTGTTTTATTTTATGCCACATTTTATGTGATCCATTAGAGATAAATCAAAACTCAAATCTACCCATTCATATCTAAATAAGTTCAGATTGCCACTTTGTTTCAACAGTTTAAGTTATTTAAGAACTAATATTTGTTACTCAACTCAGGGTGCAGTTGAGAGTGTGCTAGACCGTAGCTCACATATTCAACTTGCAGACGGGTGTGTTGTACCAATAGACGAACCTTGTAGACAACTACTTCTTTCAAAACACATGGAAATGAGTTCAAAAGGGCTACGATGTTTGGGTTTGGCTTATAAAGACGATCTTGGTGAGCTTTCAGATTATAATGGCGAAAATCACCCAAGCCACAGGGAATTGGTCAACCCAAATTGCTATAGTTCCATTGAATCCAACCTTATCTTTGTCGGGGTTGTTGGACTAAGGGTAAAGTCATAATCAATATCTGAAACTGAATATTAAATATTATGATTCGATATTTTATTTGCAACTTTTTTAAACAAATTTACAGGATCCGCCTCGTGAAGAAGTTAAATTTGCCATTGAAGAATGTCGTGGAGCTGGAGTAAAGATTATGGTGATAACAGGAGACTATAAGTCAACCGCTGAAGCAATTTGTAAGGAAATAGGATTGTTTCATGAAGGTGAGGATTTGATTGGTAAAAGTTTTACAGGTAAAGAATTTATCGGGTTATCATCATTGCAACAAAGGGACATTTTGTCAAGACCCGGGGGGAAGGTGTTCTCTCGGGCCGAGCCCAGGCACAAGCAAGAGATAGTGAGGATGCTGAAGGAGATGGGGGAAGTTGTTGCAATGACTGGAGATGGTGTCAATGATGCTCCTGCCTTGAAACTTGCTGACATTGGAATCGCTATGGGCATTACTGGAACAGAGGTAGTAATATTTGATAGTTTCTTGATCATTTATTACCTCTGCAAGTTAAGTTTTATTATTATTCATCAAATTATGTGTTGATCTAAACTAAAGTTATAAACATATGAACATACAGTCTTAGAATATAATTAATTAACCGTATCTAGCAATTTATCTAACAAAACAACATTGACATTGACCGATATTTACCAAGTTAATGCAATTTATAAGTATATTAAAGCATATCAAATTCCAATCCTATTGACTAACCAAAGATTATGAATAATGACTCATTTCATTACAATCTCCGTTCCATTTTATTTCTTTGTCATTACATTATGTCCAACCAAACAAACCTTTTCCATTTGATCTCAAACCTAAGCAGAAAATGAAACCATATTTCATTACCTTTTTTTTTTCCCTTTTAGTTTACAGTTAGCCTATCAAGAAAGTATGTAGATATGTTGATTGAGTTCAACTGTTTAATGTTTGGAATTATTGTTTTACCAGGTTGCTAAAGAGGCTTCAGATATGGTTCTAGCCGATGATAACTTTAGTACCATTGTTTCGGCTGTTGGGGAGGGTAGATCAATTTATAACAACATGAAAGCTTTCATCAGGTACTAATGATCTTGTTCCAATGTTCTCCTCTACCAATTTTTCATTTTTTATCTGACGCGGTTTTATAAACTTGTAGGTACATGATATCATCAAATGTCGGGGAGGTTATATCCATTTTCTTAACTGCAGCACTAGGGATACCAGAATGCCTGATACCTGTACAGCTTCTATGGGTTAATTTAGTTACTGATGGCCCCCCTGCTACTGCTCTTGGTTTTAACCCTGCTGATGTTGATATAATGAGAAAACCACCTCGTAAAAGCACCGATCCTCTCATTGATTCATGGGTTCTCTTTCGTTACTTGGTTAGTCTCCCTTATTTCAGTTTTTTCTAAGATCAAAACTATTATTAGAGGTAAACGGGTCACGGGGGTTGGGTAACTGGTCAAAACGGGCAATTTTATAGGGTTTTGCTGGCCAACACCACTCTTTATCCAAAATTTCATGATTTTTCATATGTATATTACGTCAAATATGATTACAGAACTAAATTTGTTTGAATATCAACCTTTTGAATTAAAAATATGCTTCGAGTGACTTTCAACTCATTTGACCCATTTTCTTTTAAGCTAATATGTGTGATTTGATCCTGAAGAACAATGAAAACCCCGTAGGTATATTATACTACAATGAAGCCTATTTATAGATTACAAGTGTAGGGTAGAAACCCTAATGTGAAACCCCAAGCCCAACTATACTAAACCCTAATTACATTATTCTCTAATAGATCCATTTGACCCGTTATAGATAAAAACTTAATTCCGAATCGGTCCATTCACATGTATATGGGTTAAACATGCCAACTCTAACTATTGTTATCATATAGCTTGTGAATAAACATATCTTTTAAAAAATGTGCTATACATTATGTGGTTTTTAAATTATTTATAACGGCAGGTAATCGGTTGTTATGTGGGCATTGCAACTGTTGGTATATTCATTTTGTGGTACACACAACCGTCCTTCCTGGGTATCGATCTAGTAGGAGACGGGCACACACTTGTTTCAGTATCTCAGCTCAGAAACTGGGGAGACTGTCCAACTTGGCCCGATTTCTCAGTGACACCATTTTCAGTCGGCAGCAACCGAATTATCAATTTCTCAAACCCTTGTGATTATTTCACCACAGGAAAAGTCAAAGCGATGACTTTATCACTTTCCGTGTTGGTAGCTATCGAGATGTTCAATTCCCTAAATGCCCTATCAGAAGACAACAGTTTATTAACAATGCCACCTTGGAAGAACCCTTACCTTATTGTTGCTATGGCTGTTTCCTTTAGTCTCCACTGTTTGATTCTTTATGTTCCTTTCCTAGCAGATGTTTTTGGTATTGTTCCTTTAGGTTTAAACGAATGGGTTTTGGTCATCTCAGTTTCAGCACCCGTGATCCTTATCGATGAACTGCTGAAAATCTTGGCAAGGAGTAGAAAATGGAAGAAAAAGGTAAAAACTGCATAATTACACACACCAGATATGTATTTGATCACTATTTTTGACCTTTTGTTATGTAAATAGATAGTGCACTTACTATTTTGTTTGATGGAGCTTCGACGGTTTGACCTAATGTGTAAAATTTTAAATAGCCATTTCATGCAACAATAAGAAGCAAATATATTTGTAAATTATGAACTTAACCTAAATCTAATATGATCACTCTTGTCAAAGTCAAACCTTAAAAAACTAGAAATTTATAGGGATTATTTTACAAAATAGTAAACAAATTTAAAAACTGTTCTACCAAGGTTACTTATGCGTTATTTCATAGGAAGGAGTGATATTGGTAGAACAATTTTTAAACTTGGTTACTATTTTATAAAGTTTTCCCAATTTATAAAGAGAACTTGTCTTGTTATTAGTCTTCAAGAGCTACGGACTCTTTGCGATTGACATGGATAGTGAAAACACTTAAAGTCTCGATTCATGAAACTAACAATCATGAGAAAATTCACCAATTGAAATGCAAAATCTAGTGATGATTGATTAGTGAAGTGACAAATGATCCACTATTCGAAGATGTCTACAAAAATAGAAAGAAAAGTAATCTCATGTTGCTTTTAGCCTAAGTCTTGACAAACTAACAAATATCGGACGAAAATCATACTTTGACACGTTAAAAAAATGCATGGATTTTCAATGGAATTGCTTTTTGACGTAGGAAACTTATCCATTCTTCTATAGCTTAAAGCTAGATGACTCCATCAAACTTTATGCCATCCCTTGGTTGAGAAAAGACACCATAACTTAAAACTTTTGATCGGGATTTTGTAATGTCGAAATCCACTAACTTCTAATTTCTTCTTTGGCATATTTCAAAGTTAAAACCATAACTTTTGAAACCAGTTTATACCTTTTTAGGTTGCTCTAATCTTGTAGTCTAGGTCATACATAATACACATAACATCAATATGGTCTATATAACTAAATGTATACAAGATAACTGTCAGAAAACCATCAATTATTATCAACTCTAAACACTAAGAAACCTATAACAAGTACCAATTTATATACACCATAAAACAACACAAGAATAAATTCGTCAAACCATAAACATAAGTTAACACATTCTCGTACACAAGAATTTCACTTGCAATAGATTATACATATCAATATTCAATAATGGTGAATTTATATTAAGCAACCACTCCTAAACTGCAATTAAGCGTATGGTAAATTCTTTCGAACTCTTCCATCACTTGTGCCACCATACCGGATTTATTCTTGGCCACCAGCATCTTCACCATCGCCACCACCTGCCGCCGTAGCTTCGCTTTCTCCGATACCTCCTTTATCACTCTCCCCTTCACACCCTCTTCAACGGATGGGTCAGCCATCATATCCTTCAACATCTCGTTACGTTGCAGCCACTTTAACAGTCTTTTCACATCCTTATGAATCGCATCTAGCGAATTGCTGCACAGTGCGGCGTCTACGAGCGCCGCCGCGTAGCCGGCCGCGGCGTTCCGGTGGGTCTGGACTACGGGTGTTGGGATTCGTTGAGAGGTAGATGGAAGCTGGTGGTGTGGGATGTTGAATTTTTGTTGAGTGGGTTTGGTTGATATTGGTTTTCCGGCGGTGGTGGAAGCGGAGATGTGGGGGTGGTGAAGAAGAAGGGGGGGTTTGAGATGTTGAAATTGATGGGTTTTTGGGTGTAATTTAGGAACGTTGATGGATGGAACAGGGGTTGATATCACCTCCATGGTGAGAGAATTGGGCTCGTCGTGGTGGTTGTGGTGGTGGTGGTCGGCGGTGGAGATAAAGGTAAGAGGAGGTTAGCGGCCACTAGTGAAACAAGTCTTGAAGGTTTTTGTGGTTGACATCTCTCGTCATCTTATTAATTTATTATTCTCGTCCCACATGAATTGAAATCGTAACGTCTTTATTGGATTTGTATAATCCTAATTACCACAAGTTTGTGTGTGTGTGTGTTTTTTTAAGGCAAAACAACTTTATTAGAAAAAATTCAAAGAAATTACAAAACCTATAAAGAGACTTACCCAACTATGTGAAAAAAAAAGGAAAAAAAAAATGTGCCTCCGTAGTTACAGGCCACGCCACTAATAAAACCTATACATGTATAATGATACAAACCAAAAAGCTTATAGTCTAGCGGTATCTGGTATTGTAAGATAGTGTCTCTTTTCAAAAGTTTGTGGGTTCAAGTCTACGCGTGGACAATGATGCAGATTTAATGATAGGTTTAGAGTGTGTGTGTGTGTGTTTGCTATTAAAAAAAATAGAGTTAATTACATCGTTGGTCCCTGTGGTTTACCAAATGTCCCATGGGTAGTCCCTAAACTTTAAAAATTACGTCTATAATCCCCGTGGTTGTCATTTTGTCCCGTGGGTGGTCCAAATCTAACAAATCCGTCAAAATAGACGTTAACCCCTCAAATTATGAGGGTAAAAAGACATTAAAAAGACATTTTTACCCTTAAGACATGTTCATCCCCACCTCCTCCTTTCATCTCCACCGCCGCCACTACCCCTCCTCTCCTCCTCATTTCAGCCGTAGACCCCACCACCATGAACCACAACCAAAATCCTGTAAAGAAATTTTATTTTTTCTTAACAAGAATCAACCTAAACCCCAAGAACACAGATCTGGGGCATATAACACAGATCTAAACAACAATAAAAATCATTTAGTAAAACCTAATCTGCTGGAAACTTTAATCAACACAGATCTCAATCATCGACACCCAAATCACACACATCTGAACATGCTAAACAGATCCAAGAAAAAGAGTAGAAGGCGAAGATTGCGGTCGAGAAAACCCTAATCTGAATCATGTATGTGTGTGTAGAGTAGAGAGGCGGCGGTGTTGTCCGCCATAATCTGTTGCGGCGGTGGATAGGGTTAGCGATTAGGGTTTTGCGGCGGAGAAGAAAGAGGAAGAAGGTCATCGATTAGGGTTTTTCGATTAGGGTTTTGTTTGTTCTTGTTCTTGGATTTCATTTGTTCTTCTTCTTGAATCTGATTTAGGGCGGCATTGATCAGATCAGCGATTTAGGGTTTTGTTCAGATCTGCGATTTAGGCGTTGAAGGCAACGGATGATGGTGGCGACGATGGAGGTGGAAACGGATGGTGGTGGCGATGTTGGAGGTGGCGACGGATGGTAGTGGAGGCGATGGAGGCAACGGATGATGATGGTGGCGACGATGGAGGTGGAGACGGATGGTGGTGGAGGCGATGGAGGTGGCGACGGGTGGTGGTGGCGACGTTGGAGGTGGTGACGGACGGTGGTGGCGATGATGGAGGTGATGGCGGTGCACATATGAGTCTCCATTCCTCCATCTGAGTCGGTGAGAATGAGAGAGAGGAGAGTTGACATAGAGTTGCTAACATGGTGGGGTTTTTTAGGGGCAAAAATGTCTTTTTACCCTCACAGTTGGAGGGGTTAACGTCCAACTTAATGGCCCAGTTAAAAATGGACCACCCACGGGACAAAATGACAACCACGGGGATTATAGACGTAATTTTTTAAGTTTAGGGACTACCCATGAGACATTTGATAAACCACAGGGACCAACGGTGTAATTAACTCAAAAAAATATAATATGATACAAAAGTTGTGAATCATCAGTACCAAAAGACAACAAAGTTAGCATAGCTTAAATGGCAAGGTTTTTAGTTCTTTACTAGGTTAACAACCTCTCACAATTGTCTAAAATATTTACGAGATATAAAATAAAACTAAAAAATGGGAATTTAAAAAGACTAAACTATACTTTGAATAAAAAGTTAACATATGTGTACTTAACTGTAACAATAGATGAAAATTTATAATTATCAATTAAATAAGTGTTTCTTTTGAAATATAGTATAAAATAAATAGTAAACTAATATGCAATTACCAATTAACCAGTTACAAAATAAATAAAATTAATGAACAATAATTCAATAGTTAAATGTTAATAGTTAATCAGTTACCCTAAGCAAACTAATACACAAATGTTAAGTAATTACCAGATAACCAATTGAGCGATTAAACGAAAACATTCAAAACCTAATTTCTTAACTTATTAAATGTGGCTTGCTAGCTTTTTTCCATATGAACAAGTTTATACATGTGCATCACAAACTTGTTCATATGAAATTTTGAAGAGCTATAAGCAAACTTGATCAGGTTGATACACCTGAGTAGCTGTTCATTCTCCGTTATGTTGAACCACTATTATCGACACATCACCCTCGCTCATGTCCACCACATTACACATCAACCATCAGAACAACATATGTATCTCTTCCAAATGAACACCACAACCATCAAAACTTACTTTTAAATGTGGGTTTGGAATTGGGGATAGAGGAGGAGTCTGATGGGTAGGGAGTGGGGAGTCGGAGGAGTTACAAAACTTACGTTTAAATATTGCGGTCCCGACGATATTTAAGATAAAAAGTTATGTATGGGGGTTACCGGTTATAGTTGTTACTTGGTCAATACACTTAGACATTAATTGAGGAGGTGTGTTTCGGAGCGAGTAACCTAAGGGTAGAGAGACTTGGTGGAATAAGTTAGTTTTAAGCAAAGTTAGCGTTTTCGTCTGTAGAGTTTGTTTAGGAAAAATTCTTGTTAGGGTCGTCCTTGATACTTTGCGGGTTGACTTACACTCTTCTCTCTATCCACACTGTGAGGAGGAAGCTGAGACCTTGAAAGATCCTTCTGGAGCTGTAAGAAAGTTCACGAATTGTAGGTTGCTACGTTTGGATGGTGGTTGTAAAATGTAAGGATTTTCCTTGTGTTTATTAAAAAAATTTACATTGTAACATAACTTTCAAATAATTTCTTAAGTTACAAAAACAAACAATCTTCTTAACGTAGACAGCAGACATTTAGTTCATCTATTTTCCTGCAGACATGAAAATAGACAGAAACTCTTAAAAAAGCCATCACCTAATTTTTAAGTTCATGTTTTTTTGTTACAATTTCGCTAATGAAGGAAAGTTCTTGTCGGTAAGTCGGTTTACTATGTTTTAGATTGTTATTTTTATGCTTTCCTCTTTAAGATAAAATAGAACCATCAACCTCTGTTGCTTCATTTCGATTAAAATTATTTTAAAATTTTGTTTTACCAGTTATATGTTCTCTAATAAATATCATTCTAAAGAGTACCATCCGACATGTTGTTACAGGTTTATTTGTGAGATCAATCGTAAACATCTGCTACTAGATATGTAAGATATATATGTTTTTGTATGTAACTAGAGAATTTATAGCCCGCGCTTCACGGCGGGAAGAACTTTTGTTTATAACTATTATTTTTTAAAGTATAAATTTACGAAGACACGAAACTTTTATTTATATTGATTTTAATCCATATATTTTTTAATCAAGCAATTTATAAATCATTATCCTGTAGTTAAACTTATTCAACGCATATATAAAATTCAAATCACATCAAAATTCAATTGACTAAGTAACATATTTGCAATAAATTATAGTTATATAAATAATAATTTAGATAAAAAGAATAATTTTATGTAAATGAAATAGTAAAAAAAAAAGTTGATCTTGAAGTAACACGAAAAAATATGAAAATAGAAGAATTAAGAAAGAAATATTAAGTCTGAAATTGCTAAAATAAAATTTAAAGTAAGTTTAATAATTTGATTATTATAATTAATAATCTAAAGAGAAATAAAGATAGAAAAGTAAAAAGGTTGAAGTAGAACCTCTTAAAAAGAAAATTTCAAAGAAATAATTTATTTATATCTATACTACTATATTAAACATACACCTCTCTCTCCTGTTAAAAATTAAGACTACTTAATTTTCAATCAACACAAAATCCCGACCGTTCATTTATCCTCCTTGAATCTCATCCATCCATCAAATCTTAATTCTAACCTCATATAGGGTTTCACAAAACCTCCGTTTCATTCCGTCCCTTCTCTCCAACATCGATTGTCACCCCCGTTCTCTGGATGCCATCTTCGATGGCCGACCGCCCTCACCCGCCCCTTCGCCTATATACTTCCAGCCCTCGCAACAAGGTTCATTCGACGCTACTCTCCTCTCGTCGGCTGCCCTCAAATGTCGCTGGTTCCTTCAATGAATTATTTGATGGTAATATTAATTTATTAACTCTGGATGTATTCCATTTAGTATCCGTGTGAAATCGTGTTCTATGTAGCAATGGAGTTGCATCGTGGTTCTATGTAGCAATGTTTTCTTTTACTTGCATCGTGGTCCATTGGATTGGGTAAGAACTTGTATACATATATAGTTTTCACTGCCCTGTTCTCATTAGGTTAGGGTAGATCGTTTTAATTGTATTATTCTTCAAAATCGAGCATCAATTCAAGTTCAAGGTATGCCCAATTTTGAATATCTTATTTTGAATCTTAAAGAAGGGTATGCTTAAATCGATTTCGAATCCCTAATTGTATGTGATTAAAATTAGTGTATATGATTTTGATTTCAATCTCCGTGTCTAATCTATATGAAATTTCCAAATCAAGGCATGTGATTCCTATGAGATTTCGATCATGAAGAATGGTTGTTGAAACAGGAATAGTAACTTTTTTTAGCTTTTCTTGTCTGAACCAAATTTTGAAGAACATGTACAGAACAATTTATGCTTACAAAAAATTTCACTTACTCAGTTATTAGTTCTTTTACGTTGCTACTTGAAATGGAAATGAAACAACCAACTTTGATTCTATGCAGATTTGGGCCTAACCACTATACATCTTCAAGGTGAATTGATTTCAAGTAGATGTTGATGACAAGAATGAGATTTATAGAAAGCATGTTAGGTCTAGGATGCAACCTTATCTCAAGCAACATGTTGGTGGATTTGAAGGTAAAGTGATACTAAAATAAGCTATTTGTTTGTCCATACTGACTTACTTTTGTTCTTTGATCGTAGTGCCACACATGCATCTTTATGTTGTTTAGTGGATGAGCTATAACTACCATGCCTAAACGAGTCTAGGGTTTCAAGTCTTATAACAGGCAAACATGTTTTCAATAAAAAAAGAATTACTCATACCATGCGTAAATAACTGCAAAAGTGTTCCTTTTGTTTGTGATTCAAATTTATTTTAACATGATGAAAGAAAAATTTGGCTTATATCTTATGACACATTCGTGTTTGACAGTCAAAGTAGTAAGGCTCCAATGAAATTAAGCACGTCGCTTCGATTTCCAGTTTCAAATAGGTTTGATTTTACTGAATTCTGTATACATTATTCATTACAAAACTATCTGAGTTAGCTGTGTATATGCCAAATATGTCTATGTATTACAAAGCTATTTGTGTTAGACGAAGCTATATGTGTTATCCAAATATGTCTTATGTTGCTATGTATATGTCTGTGTTTTATGTGTTATCCGTGTCTATGTGTTTTGTAGCCATGGTAATTGATCAAGTGTTTGGACACAAATGATGAACAAGATTTGAGGTGTTCATAAGTTTTTTTATTTTTATTTTTGGTCAAATTATGTTGAACATATATGTGATTATTCAACTTTTAAAAGTTAAGCTGTAAGTTTTGGACATGATTAACTCAAACCATGTTGACAAATATAGGTGATATGTATTTAATAACATTAAGCAATTCTATTTATGCAAAAAAATGAAGTTAGTGACTTATGTGCCTAATGCCTTCATTGTTCAACTTTCATGTAACTCCCAGCAGAATATTTTCATTAAAAGTTCATGCATAGCTATTTAAAAATCGTTTAGTGGTTTCATATTTAAGTGTTTGAGAAAAAAAATTGATTGGTTTTCTCAAATATTCAATGTACCCTGTAAAAAATTGTTTAGCTAATTTTTCTTCTAATCTTTATGTATGATTAAGTTGGTTTGGTAAGATACGCAGATTCCGGATTATTGGTAGCAATTGCGATTGATTTACATCTAAACATTCTGCTTCGGATAAGTGGTTCATGTATTCTTTTATTTGCTACTTCTGATTTTTGCCCTTTTCTACTACGTCTCTACTGTGTTATGATGTCTTTTTTTTTGAGGATTTAATAGACTTTTGCTTTTCTTTTTATTATTTTCTTTGCCCCCACAATCTTATATGTGAGCTATAACATTTGGTTTTAGTATGCAAAATTTGGTTTTAGTTGCCTTTTTAAGGTATATAATCTGCTTTAATTTATTTTCTAAAAACAAGAATCCACCTTTTGATATCTAAAGCATTATCATTGTCTATTGTCAGGTTGTAGACATGTTTGGATGTGTTTTGCATGTGTTTTCTCCGTTAATTTCTTTCTGATATCGTATCAATTTGGGTTTTATTTAATAAAGATTGTAACTTAATTTGATTTATGATTTTGACAGTTCATCCAAAATCTAAGTCAGATTCCATGCAAGGTACATACGATTCAAATGTTCTTATCCTTAGATTATTCATTATTCAATGTTCTTGTGCTTCTTTTCTTGAAGTTGCCCAAACATATAAGTGTAGCTTTTATTTCTAAAAGTTGGATTAGAGGGAGTAACAAGTTTTATTAAAAATAGTCACAGGAATGTGTAGATTAATTATGAATTTTATGAATGTAATTTAGTTGGTAAGTGTATGCTCTATGTAGTAGCAGATAAGAAGATAATTGTTAGCAAGGATGGTTTCCCTGTCTTATTGTTACAGGATCATATATTGATTTTATGGTAATATTAATTTCTTAACTTTGGATGTATTCCATTTTCAACCGTCGTTTATTGAATAGTTCATATCTCGATATCTTGTAATAAATAACAATTCTTAAAATTTCTTTGTTTCTAGATTTTACAAATTTCGAAATTGTTGGTATCAAAATGCAGGTTAGAGGTAAAACAATCAGCTGAAGGAACCCAAGAAGTTCCTGGACTTTTTGAGGTGCCTGTTATGAATTTTGGGAACTGCTTAAGAATGGGAGTCATGTATGTTCTGTTGGATCAACAAATGCCAATAAGCTTAGTAGTCATTCTAAGTGGTATATTCTCGTAACTTTTTATTCGAAAATAAACTATTTATATGGTTTTTATATATTTCTTATTCATATTGGTTATGGTTGTGTATAGCTTATTACGAGAGAATATTCTTGGGAAAAATTTGGTCAACAGACAGTTTAAAGTATTTACTTAATAATAATTATATTTTTCTTGTAGGATATTTGGTGTTTATACATTTTTTTACACAATGATGCACCTTGATATATTTGATAGTGTCGATGTTTATTTTTCTTATTTAGAAATAGATAATTTATACCAAATATATTGTAACATCATTTCGCCGTCGGACATCATTTGTAACTGTGATTGCCATATCCTATCTATTGCAGACGATTACCAAAATATCTTTATTTCCCGCCGCCGCATTGCGCGGGTACCCCACTAGTTTTATTTAATAGAGAAAGGGAAGTAAGGATAAAGAAAGAGGGGATGAAATTAAAATAGAAAGATTGTTGATGCAATGAGTGGAAACCGTGACTTATCCTTTTAAAAGTAAAACGTTGCAAACCACTCCGCCAAGCTACATTTAGCTTGCAAATCCTCGCTCAAAATATTTATATTATAAATGGTTTTTTTCTTTGTAATTATAAGGAATATATAATATATAATTTCACTAGTAAACACGTTAAAAAATACTTGTGCGGGAAAATGAAATTTACAAAGATATGAAAAGAGAAACTAAGAGGAGGGATAAATGAATTTAAGTGACCATCATATCCTTTTGTAACTATATAAGAATGATTGTTATAATTTAGTTTATTTTTAAGTATTAGTTTTAGGATATTAATTTTAGTCTTTATCAATGGTATTAATGGTATATATAGATTGACATTTTAAAATTTTGGACGAAGAGCTAATTTTGTCAATTCAAATATAATGTTTTTATAAAATTACATGTGATGTATACAAATCACTTGTGATTGTATACTTGATTACATGTGATTGTATGAAACATGTGATTAATCTTGATCATTAATTTGTATTGATCCAATAGCCAAGATAGTCCCTTAAGACTATGTTTTTTACATAGTCTTTATTGAAAACATTTCAACTATATAACAATAAATAATGTAATAAGATGTAGACCATCGTATCAAAACATAATTAATGACAAAAAAGGTTCACATAATTATCACAAATCAGATAGGTTCATATTTACCTGCAAGTAAAATTATACTGATTTTACAAATTCATAAGTCGGGTTTACCCACGACGCATATATTATACCACATTATCAGTCATCCAATCACCACCCATTTTGATATACCTTTTCGTCATCGTCATCGTCATCAACGATTCAATTTTCAAGGATATACTCACACACAATATTTAAAGGTAAAAGTTTCATTGACAACTATTTTATAAGAAAATTGTTTTTAATGTCATTAAAGACTTATTAATAGGGGTATTTTTTTCATTTAAATATTTACTCACTCGTGAATTACGTCCGGATAAACATTCATTAATTTGCGAGACTTGATTTGTAAAAGAAATCTTTATCATTAATGTGTCATTAATAAGCCGCCAAAATCTCTTAATCATTAATTAATTTTAATTAAACATTATGATTGGTTTTCACAGTCTTTTTAAGAAAAATAGTTTTTATTTAAACCATCCCTTAGGTTGTACGTTGTGGTCTACTCGATGGGCATCGGGTAGTGCAGGGAACACCAAAACGCATCTTTGGGTAAGGTAATCGAGTAATCCTCTCGGGTATCCAGACTCGATGGAGGAAATACACCTCCCCCACCCCCTCACCCCTCTCAACCAATTATAATTATACACACATTTTATTATTTTAATATATTAATAAAAAAATGGGAAAAATTTTAAGGTAACGTATAACTTGATAATTGGGTAAGGAGAAAGGTAAGAGAGGGGAATGATGTGACGCTAATGTGACGATTGAATAAGGAGAAGCTACATGTAAGGTACAACGTGTAGTCTTATTATATCAATTATCAATCGTTTACAAATGTTCTGAAATTGATTTTAGTATAATGATCCATTTCTTTTACCTTCAATTATTAACTAGTGGAAATAATTTTAGAGTTATTTATTCGATAAAAGATTATTCTCATGTCATGCTATAAGTAATCTACTGAACTTAAAAGTTAAAACTAATAGTGAATCTATAATCATTTAAGAAAGAATGAAAGTTATTTTATTTTTTTTAAAAGTGGTTCTAGTAAAATATTATATATTGACAACTCACAGGTGATTCATAGTTCATACATACGTGGGATAGCCAAACACACACACATGTGACATGACCATTGAAGCTATCATTTGGCCATCCCTTTATTATTAACTTGATTAGAATAATTAGATGAATTAATATCATGTGTGACGTTTCTTTGTTTATGTCTGTGACTATTAATTAAGCTCTTCGAGTCGTATGGTAAATGGGATAATAATGTCGAAACTCTTTATTATACGATTTCTATTTCTTGAAAAAACTATTACTTACTAACAATATTCATTTCATTGTTTTTGATTAAATTGTTTTTGAAGGTAAATGGGGATACTTTCCCGCTTTTCCAGTATGGGTTTGAATTGTTTGGTGGCGGGTTTTCAACCACCTCTCGTTATTTGACTTCAACCAAGGTTCGAGTACCACACATTCACTTCATCGAGGAAACCCCTAACGAAAAACCCACATTTATTAGAATTTTAATGTATATAATCACAATCAATGCAATTTGCACTTCAATTCACACAATTAGATATATTACTGAGGGCATCTAGCAATTTTTTAAGATCTTGTACAAATAAGAAAAGTGGGCTCCATTATATGTTATATATGTAAGCAAAAATTTAGAGAAACTATTTTTTTTTGAAAGGCGAGAAACTATTATATTTGTTATATCATTAACTAAACCAAAAGACCAGAGTATAAATATTTTATATTGCATAATTCTATGAATCGTAAAGTTCTACAAGCATTATTGGAAACAAAATTCAAATACTCTTCATAACCAATACCTTAGAAAATACCGTTCTTAATTGCTACCATTTCAATCTATTAAGTATTTCGTGTGACATTCTAAACATTATGTTAAACTTTCAACAATTTAAGTTTTTAAAAAAGTTGTTTGTGCACATGTCAACATTATTAGAATAGTTAACAAAGCCAATATGCAGTAATTACATTAGGAAAGCAATCGACTTGTTTTAAACATCTTAACACATCATTAGGTTTGATAGTTTCACAAGTAAAAACGTGTCTAACAACTTCAATTTGATATAAAGTTCAGTTTGCATCAAAATCTAATCGTCCGTCATACGTAAGTGCAGCTACATCACGACTACAACATGACTTAAAATATTTGTCATCAAATCTCTAATATATATTTTTTTGTGGCTTATGGAATAATTTAAATACAAGCTTCATAATATTTCTGTCTTATTAAATGAGTTTTAAAAAAGTATAGCATTATATCTGCATATAAAATATGTAACCAAAAACAGGGTCTCCTCTAAAACGTAAGCTTCATGTAATCGCACCTCTTACACTCTCAAAAACACGCTTGATATTTCTCATAATAATAATAATATTGTAAATAACTAGCGTCAACTTTAACATTGTTTGAATGTTGTTTATCTATGATAAAGAGGTACATATAAGAAATCGAAGTTAGTAATACCAACTAACAACAAGATGTCTTTATTAAATATTTATTTAAAAAAAATATTAATTACTTTGCTATGTATAATATAAATTAAAATAATAAAATAATAATATAATAGAATTGTTAGTCTGAAATGTGATCTATTAAATTATAGGCTCGCGGCTTGGCTTTAAGGCCTGGAGACTTTATGAAGCACGCGTTCACATCGTGTGATTGATTATTTTAACCAGTAAACCATTGCTCGGGGATTAACAAATACTTATACCATATTGCAAGTTTTGTTGGTTTAAAAATAAAAGTATATTCTGATAATTAATAAATATTTATATACTCCAGATAATTTTAAATTAGACATTTAAAATGTCATTTAAAAAAACATAATAAAAAAAATTCTATTTAACAATCAAGGTTATCAAATTCAAAGTGAAAAATTACAAATCTATATATATATATATATATATATATATATATATATATATATATATATATATATATATATATAAGTCATGCAAATTTTCTAAAAATAACCATAAATTGAGTCTCAATCAACAATCACAACTTTCAATTTCAGAATTAATCAATTCTCAAAACAATTTTAGAAAGGTTCGGAATTCAATTTTAAAATCAATTAGGAGGGGGCTGGATGAAAATTATGAGGGACTTTTATAAAACATGTGAGAGGTTTTTAAGAAAATATGAGGGGGTTATATAAAAATTGTATATTAATGTAATTAATTATAAGTTTTTTATAAATTATTGTTAGTAACTTTTCATATATTTTGTTTAGAGAAAAAATAATTATATATTTACGACTCTCACATTTTATCTACGTTTTGGTATAAATTTTATTGTAATATGACACTTTTTTTAATTTAGTATATTCTTTATTTTTTGTTATCCATTAATAGTAGTGAGTTGAGTGGATTTGTTGGGATTATAGTGATGAGTTGAGTGGTCAACTTAAATATGCTATTCAAATTGTTTAGTTATTGATTTTGACGTATTTTCAATCTTATTAGAAATATGTATGAAATTTTTTATAAATATGGTTCAAAATAAGATGTATCATTAAAAGATTATATATTATATATTTAAAAATTTAAATTCAGAGATGTAAAGATATGTGTTCTTGATGGTAATAAAACTATATTATTAGTGTAGGTAGTTAGTTATCTAAAGAAGACAATTTCTTCTAATGATGTGTTTTGCTATAACGATTAACAAAAGCCAAGGATAGTCACTTTCAAAAGTTGGTTTATTCCTCAGGAAACTTATGTTTAAACATGGTCAATTGTATGTTGCCGTTTCACCTGTTAAAAGTGAAAAAAGATTAAAAGTTTTAATTTGTGATAACAATGGTAATGTTACAAACAAAATAACAATATGGTCTACAAAAAAATGTTTCAAGTACACTTTCGAAATACCCGTGTATACACGGGGTAATAAACTAGTATATTAGCATACAACATAGGTTCAATTAAAACGAAGAGTATACTAATTTATCTCGAGATATTTTCCGTCTTTTTATTACAACATACTCATATATTTCATATATATATATATATATATATATATATATATATATATATATATATATATATATATATATATATATATATATATACACACACACACAAATGTTAAAATTACAAAGTAAAAAACTTAAGGGATATGATCGGCCGATGTTGTTGGATTTAATACCTACTTACTACTTAGTCATGTTAAATCCGGAAAACTATAGCCTAACAGGAGACTTCACATTCACAATCAGAAACGAATTCTGATCAGACACTAAGGGGTGTTTGGTTCATTCTTTGATTTTGAGGGGAATGAGATTTATACATGGGAATTGCATTTTGAGAGAATTCATTTGATGGGATTTAAAATCCTAAACATGTGTTTGGTTCATATTTGTAGGTGGGATTTGCAACACCACTAAAACCCATTACCACCAACCACCACATCAGATCTGCTCCCACCGTTGCCACTACCACCGATGGCAACGAACGACGACGAACAACAGAGAAACGACGGCGACTAGGGTTTGCGACGGCGAACAACAGATGGATTTCTCGAAGTTTTCTCGAAGGCGACCCCTCTACGACGGGTTTCTCGAAGTCGGCTAGTGTTTCAGCGAAGGAAAACGACGAAGGGGATGAAGGAAAACGAAGGGGTTTCAGCCAAGGAAAACGATGAAGGGGATGAAGGAAAACGACGACGGGTTTCAGCGAAGGGGATGAGCGGCGGCTAGGGTTTCAGATTTGCGAAGACATACGAAGACGACGGCGAATGTCTAGGGTTTCAAATATGCGTTGCCGCCCCAAGAACAGACGATGACTAGGGTTTTAGATCTGCGTCGCCACTCCAACGAAGACAGACGAAGGTCGCCGGCAGATCTGCGAAGACAGACGAAGACATACGTTGCAACGGTTTCTGTCGCTCGCCGGAGCAATAGCCGGAGGTCGCCGGAGCAAATGACTTGGTTGTGGGGTTTCAAAATACCAAGGGGGATGGGAGGATTTCTAAATCCTTCAGCTGAGGGATTTTAAGCATTCCCATGAAATCTCCCCAAATACCACCAACCAAACACCCCCTAAGATTTAGATATTTATCAATCTTCTATTTATTTTAAAGTTAGCAGGGTTGTCAATCATATAGTACGTCTTGGTTTGTAATCTCTGGTTTCATAAATAAAATTTAACTTATTCAGAAATGATTATAATAACTTAAAAACGCCATTTTTTTAGAATCAACTATTTACCTTGAAATAAAAGTAAGACAAAAGGCCTCGTATTTCAATCTTAGAGCCAGTATCATGCTATGTAGCTTGTTGACTTCTTCAAGACGTTATAATCCATATTGGGTTGTTGACAATGAAGACACTTTTAAAATATTTTTGTTAAGAGATATATACGACTAACTTTTTAGATGTTTACCAACAAGTAACAAAAAAAGTTGCAACAATAGTTACTTAAAGTGTAAACAAGATGGCATCGTCTCATTTTGCTGAAAATAGAACTAAACAAGATGACATTTGTTTTGGTCAAAGTTGATTTTAAAGGTCAATATATTCACATGGCATTTATTTCATAATAAATCTGTTAAATGGAGGTATTAATAACGTGTTTTATACATTTATTTGTAATAGTGTGGATACGATTGATCGATCACTGTTTATTTGAATGTTGTATGGTTGAGCCAATTTTGGATAAATGTTTAGGATTGGTTGAATATTCCCATGCCTCCTTTGCAATTTGTTGAAAATTATGGCTCTACACTCACCTTCTCCATCATTTTGTGGTCAATTTGGAAATGGAGGAACTGTATGTGACATGTGGAGGAAAAGGAAGCGGCTAATATTAGGAAGAAAGATATATTCGCTGCATGTATCTAAAATGTATCAACTCCGTTGTCCTTCTATTTAACTTTCTTTGGATAATTGGTGCACCAATCCATGGAAAGTGTCGCTTAGTTCCTTATGTTTCGTTTTTTTTAACGGCAAAATGAAGATAAACTAGGGAGAGAGCTTCAGCATGGTCATCACATTCCTCTAGCCCATCAACTTATTTTATTTCAAAAACCAAAGCTTTAGCAAGATGCTAAATGCATGAGTTTATAATACACTACAAATTAAAGGAAATAGGAAACAAAAGCCAACCCTTTTATCCGAATGGGCTTTTACACCATTTGTCCTACACCACCTGCACTTTTTTATTTCTACTACCCACCCATAAAGCCGAAAGCCGTTGAATAGAATGAAAGAGATTTCATGCTTCGCCGTATCCCTCTCTTCATTTTCAGAATAAAGTATTCTGTTTCGACGGGCCCACAACGCCCAAACCATAACTCCAAAGATGGCATGCAGGAGCAGATGCTTTACACTTTTGATATCCGAAGCAACCCATTTACTAACAAATGATTCTATTGATTGCAGCCTTTGATCCGATAATTGACACCAAGCCCACACTTTTCTCCAAACCTGTTGCACATAAGAACAAAGAAAAAAACAATGATTTTTATCCTCATCCTCTTGATTACAACCAAGGCAGATAGAAGAATTCAAGGTAATTCCTCTCTTGATCAGATTTGAATTTAGAGGGAGCCCATTATTTATGAGACGCCACAAGAAAATATTGATCTTCATGGGTATCGATGGGTTCCAAAACATGACTATAGGCTGAGGTGGTGAAGGGCAGATCTTTCTTTGAATTTTCGAAGTCATCTTCTTGACCGAGAATATGCCATTTTTTCCCTCCTTCCAAGTCCAAGAATCATGCCCATTGGTACTAAAATCCATGGAGGCAAGTAATTTGTTCAAACCATTCAGCTTTTCATTTGATCTTCCTTTGACATCTGATCTCCAACACCACGTCCCCTGCCAAGAACCATTCACGAAGGACCATCTATCTTTAAACTTTGCTTTTTATTGACTTCAAGAGCATATAACCTGGGAAAACAGTTCCGCAATTTTCCATTTAGACCTTCCCCTTGCATTGACCAAAAGGAAGTATCTGATCCATTTGCAATTTTTAGTTGAAAAGACTTGAAAAAAACCATCCCCTGATTTTCAAGGCCTCTACACACAGCAATGATCTTATCCTTATGTTTCGTTTTGTTGAAAGCGAATTGTTAGTTAAGCTTATGTAATTAGCTAATAGCTGTAATTGTTGCATCTCTTCCTGGAGTTGTCTTTCTGTTTTTCAATGAAATTTGTTTTTAATAATATACATAAAAGTTGTATATGATTTTGATAGTCTTATTGTGAGTACCACGAGAATCAATCTTGGCATTTCAACTAGTTAACGAATTTCATAAATGAAGAGCATGTGGAGATAGAGTGTAGCAAGATGCACGAAATGAAATCATAAGGGGTGATGAAATTGAAGGTGAGTGAATCAAACGACTCGTATTGGTTATCGCGATACTCAAAATAATAATTGTTCTCAAATAAACCCTTTTCATATATATTATATATAGATAATCTTTATTGTTAGGATCAAAACACCACATTGTAAGGACCGAACTTGAAACCTTAACAAGAATCTATTAGAAGATGTGGATAACAATAAGAAGATAAACACGACACCAATATATAACGTGATTCGGTCAGTGTCACGACCTACGTCCATGGTCAGGAACCCGAGACTTTTATTAACAGAAAGTGTTTACAAAGATGTCACCCTAAAGGTGCATATGTTGAATGAAACATAGTTACAATATTTATTATAAACAAACTAGAAATCCTAACCCTAATACAACTCGACTAAACAGTGATAAGCACCAAAATTTGAAATTTTAATTTGAAATTTTATCTAAACACCATTCAAATTTCAGCAATATACTTATCTTATTTGAATTAGCCAATCAAAATTTCAAGCTTGAATTTCATGTCAATTAATTCTTTATCCACTGCCTTTATTAATTAAAACCGACAATTATCAAGCTTTCTGATTAATTATAGTTTCAAATATTTTTTTACCACTAATTTCAAGTAAAACATAACATTTATAATTATAAAAATTATATTCAAATTCGTGTGAAAAAACAAACCATATAATTGGTTGTTTAAACCTGATTGGGACTACCGCTATCCCCTTCCACTTTTGGCTTATTTAATTCGCATAATCGACTTGGATTAATGATAACTACAAACTAAAAACAACTTCTTTACATTATTATATATCTCGTTACGAGGGGTTCCTTGCTTTTAATTAGTAAAAAAAAACAGAAAGAAAAAGGTAATTATATATAAATATAAAAATGAAAATGTGACGTTAGTATGTAGAATTGATGTTAGAAGAGGAGGATTTGATTGTTTAGTATTTAGTTTGTGGTTGGGCGTACCTACCAGACCACACAAGGCATCTCCATCTGATGTGATGAGTCATGAATCATGATTGTTGGAGTATTTATGATTTATGAGCAGTGTTGTAAAGTTGGCAAAATTGTACCCGAATATCAAACCTACTCATACATACATAAGCCTTCAATCTTGTACCACTTGCCAAGTACCCTCATCTACGCCCTCCAACTAACAATTACGATGCTATATATCATCTATATATCTATATTATCTCTAATCTAATCAATCTATTTACAATATCAATTTTGCACTTCATATTCTGTTTTTATTCTTTAAGCTAAGGGACCAATATCATAAACCCAACTAAATTTCAATGTCGCTTCAACTTGTCACTTGGTTGTGTATGTCAATTTTCATCTTATTCAAAAAAAATTTAATCACTAGTATGGTACTAGTGGAAATTATGTTAAAATAGCATATTTATTTAGCCTATTTGGTTCTTGAATAAACATTAAAATTTGTTGTATACATGGTTGCGATACATAACACTAACGATGAGTGTATGATCTACACTTCTATTGGTAGATTGAATTAAACCCAAATATTTTTTAAAGAATCACTTCAAGTGAAAGAATAAATCTTTAAAATATATTTTATTAAGATCGATAACACTATTTTTTTTGAAAAGAAAGCAACTTTATAAATAATTAAAAAAGAGGTTCTCAAAGGATGAGAAACTTAAAAATACATATACATAACCCAGAAAAAGCCAGCAAAACAAGAGCCAAGATAACAGGAAAATGGCCAAAAAACAGGACTATGAATTAAGAATCCGAGCAAAAAATAATCAACGCATTTCTAGGAGATAAAACCCATTAATGCACATCAAGCTTAACCTTATTGACACTATCTTAGCTTTTAAAAAAAGATTAATAAATGTTTTGTAAAGAGGCAAGACTAAAATACAACCACGGAGGCAATGACTTTTAATAGAATATACATATCAATACCTTTTCTTAGAAAATATTCCTTGTTGATTAATCAAATCTTTAAAACATTTTATCATAATATCTTCATATGAAGGAATCATTTATTTACAATTATAACATACTTTTTTTAAACAAACAATCAAACGTATTTATTGTTATGCGATTGAACATTATAAACTCGATTTAAATTACTATTGTCATCATTACAGGCTATTAATGTAGTTTTTATTTTCATTTTTTATTTGCCTGCAATTATGACAGTTGGGGTATCAATTCTCTACCAAATAATGGACTTGCCAACCTATATAAAGAAAATAGTACAAAAGCTGCATTTAATTTGAATTTCTTATATATTAATGAGTGTCAAAAAACAATTAAAAAGAATTTATATATACAAGAAAATTTCAAATTCGCACCCAAAAATATTTAAAAACAATTAATTGTAGAAAGTATACTTTATGGGTGCGGGTAACAATTCCCAAAGCAAAATGATTAAAAATAGTAAATGAAGAATTCACAAATTATTTTCACTACCTAATAAACAAAAAAGAAATATCGGGTGGTACCCATAAAAACTATCCTAATCATCATTATGATTATCATCGTCACCGTTCCATCGACCCCGAAAACTGATCTGACGGTCCAATTTTCTTGCTGCTTTTCATTCTCAGTAAACCGTACAACTTCTGAATCTCTTTCACAACAGGCACGCTACAGCTGCTGTCCATCACGAAAACACTCGATGTTTCCGCCAGCGATGACGTCTCCTCCAGAGGTGGTACGCCGTCGTGATGCAACCGCATTCCGTTTTTTCCGGTCAATGATTGCCTGGCGTCGCCGTTGATCTGCAAAGCGGTCATCACCGACCGCAACGCCCGGCCTGGTGAGCCGCGGTTGGATATCATGAGCTCGCTCATCTCCGCCGGACTCATCGTCGCGCCGGTTAGGAATATCTCCTCCACTTGCGGAAACAACTTGTGATCCTTTAACCCTAAACAGTTATTGGCTAAGGTTTTGAACGAATTGAAATTGCATAGAGGGAAATATATATGAACGTCGATTCTGCCAGGCCGTAGAATAGCCGGATCGATTTTCTCTTTGTTGTTCATCGTGAAAACCATTACCTTCTCGTCACCGCAACAAGAGTTTAATATGCCGTCCATGAAGTTCAAAATACCTGATAAACTCACCGTCGTGGAATTTGTTGTGATGAATCGATCGAGGTCTTCAACGACGATAAGTGACTTGCTGGTGGTTTGTAATAAAAGCATTTTCAAATCAGAATCATCGACGACTTTTGTAAGGTCGATATCGTAAACATCATATGAGAGGAATTTAGCCATCGCTGCGATGAAACTGGATTTCCCGGTACCGGAAGGCCCGTAGAGGAGAAAACTCCGCTTCCACACACGGCCTAATCGGTGGTAATACTGTTTGGATTTCAGAAACGAGTCGAGATCGGATTTAACCTTCTTTTTGAGATCCGAATCCATCGCTATCGTCTCGATGGTAGCCGGATGCGATAATGGAACGGAACTCCACCGACCCATTCTCCGGTGGTCAGTCGATAGCGTAGCTGTGTTCATGTAAAGCTTCAGCTCCTTACATCTCACTTCAATATCTTCCGACACCCTGCAAATATGTTGAATATAAGATTGCAAAATCCTTCGTTTATCTTTTTTCTTTAACACCAATACAAGCGTCTTTCTCAAAACGTTATTTTCTTCATTTCTCTCTACTCTGTTTGTCCAGATAACCCTAGCGCCGAGAAAGGTGTCTTGAATTGTCTGATCGTCATCGAGGCAGAGGACGATGCCGTTCTGTTTCTTCCCGGATATGAGGTTTGTAAAGTCGGAATCTTCGATCGTTGATAGAGAATTCAGGTACGCATAAACTCTGCGGTAAAACAGATTCTCTTGGTTGTTTTCGTTAAGTTCAGGAACTTTGAGTGATTGATGAACGTGAATTCGATCTTCAATCCAGTGGCCCCATTTCTTCAACCGGTAAATTAAAGTCGTTCGATAAAAAAATAATCGAACACAAATGAACAAACAAAGAATAGTAAACAACAGTAGGAGAAAACCCATCAGAAGTGATTATAATCTGGGAAACTGATCACAAAACCTCATTACTAAATCCCTTTACCATCTTGGAGGACGCTTTTGATGTAACGGAAGAAAAATTATTGACGGTGATGATGGCCGGCGGCCGGAGATAAATTTGTAGATATATAGAGGAAAGGGGAGTAGAATTAGGAGAGGAGAATGGACTTGGAAGAAAATAGAGAATGAGTCAGTAGCGTCCGCGTAAATTACGAGTAAAGAGGATTAAATATGGTAAGCTAACTTCCAAATTAAGGGGTAGTTTGGAGATTTTAGATAGAAACGAGGATGAACCGGGGCATTTTAAGAGGATTACTAACAGAATTTTTTTATTACATTTCTTTATGACTACGGGTGTGTATGGGAGATTCTCAGATTTTTTAAATTTTTACTTTTTTGTTATTTTATATTATTACCCTTAGCTACCTGATTTTCATAATTTCATATATAGCTTATAGTTTTAGCTAACAACTTTAATTACCATAGTATCAAACACACTCTATATTAATATATATTGATATTCTTAATTATGATAAGCTAATTATGAGTTTAGATATGTATTAGTGTAAGACACTGTTTGAGATGGATGATTGAGAGAGAAAATGGAATAGGTTATTCCGTCGTAATTGTATAAACGTGTTTGTTAATCATATAAAAATAGAATGAATCATTACATAAGAAATGATATTCCTTCAATTTTATTTCATGGGAAATGAGTGTTTTTTTCTCTTATTCCATTATAGAATAAAATGAATTAATTTAATTTTTATAGTTTTTTAGTAACATTAACAAAATTATTTTTAGATATTTATAAAATTTACTAAAAAGAATACTTTTTATAATGATCTTAACTGATTTTTTAAATCTTTTTAGTTATTCTTAATCTTTCTATCTAATAAATTATTATTTTTTTGAAAAGCAAATATATTATTGATCTACAACATACTTTTATTAAATTATTAATTAACTAAGAATAACATACATATTAGAATGTGTGTGTAAAATTTAAAATTTTGATAAGGAAAATGTTATTTTCAAATAAAAATAGACAAATAAAAAAATATTTTCTCTTTCTCTACAGATGTTGTATATAATGATTATTTTAACATAACTTTCATTGTATGTGTAAAGATAATTCGAGTGAATGACTCACTCCATTCCTATTCAAAATAAACATGATAATAGAATGCAATTGATCATATAATTCCATCACATATTTCATTACCTTGTTCAATTCATTTCTTCATCATTCCATTACGACCAAGGAAACACACCTTAAATAAGATTTAGTTTTTATGGACTAACTATTATATACTTATAAATTAATAATTTGTTAATACATAATGTTACTTGTTCATCTCCATTTTCATTCTCTTATTCTTCATCTAATTAACAATATGATGCTCTCCTATAAAGAAACGGATTATTGATAGAATGAAGTCAGTAAGAGAAAAAAGATAAGATGACCAGTAGAAATGATAAAACCGATTCATTCCAGTATTTATGTTTCAATTTTAAAAGGTAAAGTTTATTCCCTACTTATATACTTATCTCGTATTATTAGTAAGCACTGACTTCTTGTTTTATGATTTTTTTTTTGAAAGACCACATATATGTGTGTGTGTATATATATCAACAATGAATACAGATTACAATCCAACCCATCACAGGACTTACTTTACAAGGTATACCTTTTCACTATTGGTGAAAATAGTATAACTGTATAAGTTCGTGGTTTGAATTCATGTACACTTTTAGCTAATCACCTACTTAGATCAGTTTTGGAGTGCCTGCTAGAAAAACTAACCAATCTTGCCACCACAATGCTTTTGCGTTTCTAGCCCTACCTTTTAACCAATGAAAAAGCAACGATTTTATATCTAACAAAATTCCGGATGTATCCTTCTTTTTGCCTGTGAATATGAACTGGTTTCTGTCTCTCCAAATCGAGTATCCCGCTACTGAAATAACTAGACTCCAAATCTTCCTAGCATGCGAATTAAGCTTCGTAGTGGCCGACTCTTCCAGATCTTCGAAGTTTTTGAAGTTGTTTACCTCCAAACCCCACCAACTATTGCACATCCTTCCAAAGGAATTCTAACTTCGGGCAAGTAAAAATAGCGTGTTCCACCAATTCAATTTGAGCGTCGCATCTTGGGCAAAGTGTTAAATGCAAATCTATTCCTCTTTTGTCTAAGTTTTCTCTTATTGGCAATCTGTTACGGACCGTTTTCCATCTGAAAATACAAATCTTTTTAGGAATTAGATTTGACCAAAAAGTGGGTGTTGGTACCGTCATCCCCTGCAACTGCAGCTCTTCCAGCCGATCTCTTAATATCTTTACCGAGTATATCCCGTCGTCACTTAGCAACCATTTTCTTTTGTCTTCAATGTCTTTGTTAATTCTTGTCTTTTCCAATGATTCTTTAAGCTTCTCCAATTCCGTCTTTACCCTTCCTCTGAATAGTGTTTCGGGTCCAAATTCCCAGCACCAGTCTTCTCCACGCCAACTGCCCATTTTCGAGATTTTCTTGTCAGGCCTCCTGAGCTTGTTGAAAAGTCTTGGGAAGTCTTTAGCCAAAATTGTTGGTGCATATTTTATGAATCCCTAGTTCGTATCAATAAAGTATATACATGAAATATTAATTCAAATGTGTTTTGATTAATTGTTTGCATGTGTATATATTCTTAGTGATTCTATGTGATTATCTTAAGCTTACAAGTACTTAACCATGTGTTGGTGTGAGTTTGGAAGTTTAAGTCTGCGTGGAAAAATCACCACTTTGGTGATCAGGTTCACCACGCACGAAATGACCTCACTACGTGCGTAGTGAGTACCACTTCGCACGTGGTGAGGATGTTGGTCAACATGGATTAAATTACAATACCACTTCGTGCGAATTGAGGTCACTACGTGCGTAGTGACTGGCACTTCGCACGTAGTGACTAGTCTGGGCCTATAAATAGTGCTTAATTCGCATATTCGAAAAGAGTTAGCCACGAAACTCGACCTTTACGACCTTAAGCCTCGATTAACGCAAACTAGCCCTCGAAAACCGAAATCTAAGTGATAAATACGAAAACCAAGGGCAGCCTTAAGCATCTCTGTGTGAGTTCTTAGAGTGTGTTCTTGTTTCTACTCTGTGTGTTTCACTGTGTGATACTGTGTGCCGGACACCTAAGTAGATCTTAGAATCCTTAGGAGGTTTGGGAAATAGAATTCCGCGCTATTTCTCATCCTAGATCAGTCCTAGCATTAGGGTGTTTTAGTTTAGTTTAGAACCCCGTCCCCCAGCCGGTCCTACACTTGTAACTGAGGTGACCAGGTCTCCTGCACACATAGCAGACCCTTTCTGGGTATTGCTTCACAGAGCCTTTCGTTACCTTTTGAGGCCGATACCCTAACCCTTGATGTTTGGGTAGTTGTTTGACCTCTTGGTATGGACGGGTATCAGGAGACTTAATACCCTCATTTTCAAATTTCCGAAGTGCATCATGGACATGATGCATCAACGGACCTTGCACATAGGAACTGTCCAACAGTTCTCTAATGCCTGGTTCAGCCTTTTTGGTAACCTCTTGCTGAACCTCATTCTTCTGAGGCTTACCCACATCCTCATGTAACGTTAAATCCTCATTTGAGGTTGATGCAGAAGATTCATCAACCTTTGTGAGTAGTGGGTCAACTTCAGAATGGACATCATCGTTCACCAGTTGATTTAACACTGGTGGTGGACATTTTGAATATACGTTTTTGTCCTTTTCTGAATCGGTACCTTGACCTCTCTGATCGATTATGTACTCAAAAAGATAAGAAGACGTGGAATAGCTTTTGAGTTTTTGACTCAGAGTCTCATAATCGACCTTTGAGGTAGCAAGGTCCCGTTTCAGCTTATCGATTTCGTTTATGTAAAACACGATAGCATCTTGTTTATTTAACAGAGCCACATCTAGTTCATTAACCTGTTTACCTAGACTTTCATTCTTTTCTTTTAATTGATTTTCTCTTCCTTTGATCAACAAGTTATTATCTAACTTAGATGTGAGATCTGAAATAGTAGACTTTAAGAACACTATCTGTTTTACATATTCATCACACGAACCACAAGGTAATCCAAAGGTACATACCTGATCCGCAGACGGTTGACCACAGCTGCACACCTTTTGATTTGACTCTTTGGCACGGACATTCACTGGTGTCTCTTCTGCAGCTGGTGTCGAGGCTGGTTCATCATCATTGCTGGCACTTGATTCTTCTTCACTTGAATAGCTTTCGGTCTCGGATGAAGAATCTTCGTTCAACACATGAACGTTCGCCAAGTTGATGTCAGCATCAGCATTCCCGAACTGTACAGACCAATCCACTCCCTCATCTCTTTGAACAACCGCCATAGCCTTAGTCGGTGTTGGAGTTGCTTCAGATTTTATGGTTGTGGAGGTAGATGATCTGCTGCCAGAACCAGTTTTGAATGGATACCTCGGTCCCGAATTCTTCGGCTTTTCACATTCACGCGCGAAGTGACCCTTTTCACCACAGTTATAGCAGGTCACAGCAGATTTATCAAAGCCGAGTTTGGTATCCTTGGTTGCTGATATTGACTTTCCCGTTCTTCGCTCATAAGCTTTTGCCCTTCTCACTAAGTTGGCATACGACCAGAGGATATCTTGTCTCTCCATCTCATCCTCGTCGATCTGGTCATAGTCCTCTTGAGTCATATGAGCATTACCAATCTTCCCCTTCAGTAGATCATCAGCATTACAAAATTGACCCCAAACCTTGTTTATGTCAAAAGAATTTAGACTTATCGATCTAAATGTTAAATTGTCAAAGAGCATAAAATGCATTGACACAAGCTCAGCAAGAAAAATGTCAAGTGAGGTGAAAAATTGACCTCCATGTCAAAGAGCATAAAATGCGTTGACAAATTAACAAAATCACACAAGCATGGTAGTCTAGGTAACCAAGTTGTGCAAACTACTAAGTAAATCAATATACTGTGAGACTTTGAAAGAGATAGCCTTAACCGTGTATCCAATCTAGATAATCTGAAAATGTTGAAACAAAATCTGTCATTATCTGAGGAAAGTTAGGTTGACAGACAGAGTTTGAGAGAATATGTTTAGGCCCAAAGTTCTGAAATGAATGACTACTAAGTATAGACGAGCTGGTACTGACTCCATATTGGAACCTTCTCACAAAAAGATTTAATTTCAGTAATTTTAAATTCCTGCAATTTTTTTACTGTTTGTTTTTCAGTTTGTTCCTTTGGATTTAGTTAGTAAATAGATTAGATTTAAATTTATATTCTTTTATTAGTTAAAGTTTCCTTCAGTCTATCTTATTTCTTGATATTATTGTTCGTTATTACTCCGAATGTTCACTGGTACTTATATGTTAATAACTTGCCCTGAAGTTACTAATAGTTGTGTGCTAAGTACAGGACAATCGAGAAAAAGAGCCAACTCTATGTGAGGAAGCTGACTCACACGAAGTGAATCAAAACGCACGAAGTTGATAAACAAAACATACGAAGAGGATTGATATGTTTTTATGTCTTTTAGTGTGTTATTTGTTTAGACTTTCTCTTTTCGCTTTGATGTACTTAGATGCTTATTAGTGGTCTTGAAGTTACTGACGGGTTGCTGCTGAGTGTAGTACTAACAGTATCAAGGTTCACAGAGGAGAAGCTCATCACATGCGAAATGGAGTCACTAAATATGGGTTACAGCTCACAATGTGCTTAGTGCAGGTAAGGGTGTAACGAAAGGTATTCCAATAGCATTGTGCTGTGTGCAGCATGCTATGTACTTTTTGCTTTGTGATGTTTTGCTTTGTGCAAATTTCATTGTGTGCATTTTGCAATTCTGCTTAGTGAAATTTACTGTGTGAATTTTTTGCTTAGTGAACTTTACTTTGTGAATGTTTACTTAGTGAAATGGTTATTGATAGAACTAGGTCTTAGGGGGAGTATGTTGGTGCATATTTTATGAATCCCTAGTTCGTATCAATAAAGTATATACATGAAATATTAATTCAAATGTGTTTTGATTAATTGTTTGCATGTGTATATATTCTTAGTGATTCTATGTGATTATCTTAAGCTTACAAGTACTTAACCATGTGTTGGTGTGAGTTTGGAAGTTTAAGTCTGCGTGGAAAACTCACCACTTTGGTGATCAGGTTCACCACGCACGAAATGACCTCACTACGTGCGTAGTGAGTACCACTTCGCACGTGGTGAGGATGTTGGTCAACATGGATTAAATTACAATACCACTTCGTGCGAATTGAGGTCACTACGTGCGTAGTGACTGGCACTTCGCACGTAGTGACTAGTCTGGGCCTATAAATAGTGCTTAATTCGCATATTCGAAAAGAGTTAGCCACGAAACTCGACCTTTACGACCTTAAGCCTCGATTAACGCAAACTAGCCCTCGAAAACCAAAATCTAAGTGATAAATACGAAAACCAAGGGCAGCCTTAAGCATCTCTGTGTGAGTTCTTAGAGTGTGTTCTTGTTTCTACTCTGTGTGTTTCACTGTGTGATACTGTGTGCCGGACACCTAAGCAGATCTTAGAATCCTTAGGAGGTTTGGGAAATAGAATTCCGCGCTATTTCTCATCCTAGATCAGTCCTAGCATTAGGGTGTTTTAGTTTAGTTTAGAACCCCGTCCCCCAGCCGGTCCTACAAAAATTGACGAGCCAAGCCATCTGTCGCTCCAAAAGCTAGTGTCTTCACCATTACATACAGTTATTTTTTGCAAGGAAAGAAGGTCTATCCCTTTCGAGAATAATACCCTTCCTGAATTTATAATCCCGTTCCAAACCCCACCCCCCGATCCTGATAAAGACCTTGTATCCCAACCACCCGAGACCCCGAAAATACTTTTAATTTTGTCAACCCTAAAGGCCCCTTTGTCATTCCAAAACCGCCACCACCATTTTCCCAATAAACTTAAGTTAAAATAATTGAGATTTCAAATTCAAGACCCCCCCCCCCCCCCCCCCGCACTTTCCCTTGAAAACTAAATCCGACCATTTAGCCCAATTTATTTTTCTATTGATTTGTGTATAAGGGTGTGTTTGGTAGAGAGAAATGAAATGTGGAGAAATGGAAATGGAAATAGTGGAGAAATGATGAGGAGAAATCGAAATGTATGGAGAATGAGAATTGATTCACTTGTTTGGTATCATCAAAGAAATAGACAGAGAAATGGTGGGTGAGGTCGCCGGACGGCGGTTGCGGTGTTGGCCGTCTCGCCAGATGTCGACAATGATGAAAGGAACGCCAGGAATACAATGCAAATGGACGTTGACGATGATGAGTAAGTATTGGTTCTCATTTCTCTCAATTTCTTCACAATCAGAAGAGAAATGAAAACAAAGGAAGGAGAGAAATGGAAATGGGTGAAGAAATCAATTCTCCTCCCAAAACCATAACTAGTTCTTCCAAACAAGAAAAAATCAATTCTCCTCTATTTCTTTTTCTCTCTACCAAAACATGAATGTTTGGTATCATTTCTTCCTATGACACGAATGTTAATGACATCGCCCTTACGGCAAGGTCACAAGTTTTTTTTAATCCTTTTAAACCGAAATCAAAATATAACTTGTGTGGATTTAAAAAAAAATCACACGAGCAAAAGCCAACTACATAAAAAATACGATAACGTGCATTGAATAAGTCTTTCAAATCCTGATGTTTAATGAGAGTCTTAGAAATATTTAATTTGCTGGAATTCTCTAGAATTAGAAGAAATTGGAATCAAATTTCAGGTACTTCTACGTTTGTATCACCATTTGAAAAATGAAATTGGAATTGTTTGTGCCTAAATTTTTCTTCATTTGAGAAAATTTAGATTTCTTCCCACCTGCTAAGAAATTCAAATTCATTCTAACCAATAAGTCTCTATCTTTGATTGTTAATCCTCAATTTTTCACTAAGGGTTTAAATGGGTCAACCTAATCGTGTTTCAGATTAATCTGATTGAAAAATAACTTCACTAGGAACTCGAACATATAAAAACTGAATCCGAAGAGCACTGACGATCTGGTTCAAGTTTGGGTTAATCTTCTAGGGTTAGTCGGGTTATAATAATTTAAGTGGGTTGTTCGGTTTTAACTTAAAAAAACGATTATCCCAACCCGAACAATCCGTAATATGAGCAACCAGTCCGAACAATACCCTTAGGTGGTTATGGGTGGTGGAATTACATTTCAATTCCTAATTACTTAACCAAACACAAATGGCAATGTATTAGATTCAGATTCAAAATCATTTACATATTCCAAACTCCAATGTACAACATTCTATGAACTAAATGTTCCCTTAGGCTACTCTTAAGCAAGTATCTTGCATTTGATTAAATTATTAATAGAAAAACGATAATAATCTATAAATGTATCTGGTATATAACTGTAATATATTTAGTTTCCTGCCAAAGTAAATACTAAACATACATGTCTCGTTGAATCATATAATATTTCAAGAGAATCCTACATACTCTCTAGACTCAACATTCTAATAGATATGAAATAATGTATCGGGCATATAGGAGATGCAATTATCATTCTCTCATTTGCATCCGTGTATTATTGCTTCTATCATTTCAACTTCCGTGATTTATTGCATGAGGTAACCTTCAAACAAAAACCACTTCCAAAAGTCGTGAGAAGAAAGTGTATCTTCTTTTGTCATCTCTTGAAGTCGTCGTCTTCAAATCTTACTAATGTATTGAACTTCGATGTCATGTCCTTCATAGATCTACTATTTATTATCTTCCACTCTTTACTTTCGAATGTTAGAATTCATCTTAAAAAAAGTGTCCTGGATAAATATTTGGATCATTTGTCGCACTTTTCGAAAATAAAGATTCATCTCTTATTGATAGTATAACAAATTTACTCTTTGGAATAATCCAAAGATTGAATCTTTCAATGTGCAAAAGATTAAAAAGACTTTCTCAAACTGAGTTTGTTCATTTATAAACGCATCAGAGACCAAAAATTATCGAAACTTAGTTACTTTCGGTTAAATACCAAAAGGTGCGTCTTTTCAAGGGAAAATATCAAAATACCAATTATATGCACCAGGTTTATGAAAACGATCGTGCATTGAGCACCACCTTAACTAAAACTAGTTTAATATAAAAAACCTGTATGAACTCATGTAATTTACCATATAAATATAACATATGTATTTATTTATGCGCATCAGGGGTGTTTAAAGTGATACTTAAATTTAAATTTAAATCCCGTAATAAAAAGGATGTATATTTAAAACTAGGTTTAGTGTTTCTATACATTTTATGATAAGAAAGAATGTATTTGAAGTGAAGGTGTCAATCGGCTTTGATCCGGCCGCATTTTGGCTTTGGATATGTTATACACGATAATCATGATATGGAGACCTGGAGGTCTCCTCTTTCTATAATTAGTTCAGCGTTACATCGCTATTTCTGGGTTTTTTTCCTGATTTAAATACCAGGACAAGTTATTTTCTACATCATAAATAAACCCCAATTTCTTCCATAAAAACAAAATGTTATAAGAAGTTTCGATTGTGCGGTGGCGGATGCGACATGTGTAGTATGTGCGTGTGGTTGGGAAATTAGTTTAAAAAGAAAAAATATATGTGGCAACCCTTAAAAAAACAAAAAGATATATCATATCTGCCTATTTGGCAACCTAAAATGGTATATTTTAGATAAGCAAATTTTTACAATGCTATTTTACTAAATAAATCACTTTTTTATCCTTGATGTTTTTGTCACATTTGACCACAGCCCAATTAAATTTTTGGTTGGGCTTCTTGATCCAGACTTTAATTCACTTGTAGAAACAATTTAAATTCAGTGAAAGTAACACCTGATATTTATATTCGAAAAATAAAAGCAGACGTCTAAAATATGGGGGTCAAGCAGTGGGCAAAGAAGAAGACCGTTGATCGTCTTAAAAGGTAAATAGAATCCGCGATATCAGATCTTTTTTAACGGTTTCTAAATCAATCTAAATTTGTTCATAATCTATGGAACTCGAACACATGACCTTATGCCATGAGTAAAGTCAAGCATAAATAGCCCTGATAACACTAGGTTAAAATCTGTTCCCGTAACAAAACTAACAAAAGAGACAAACATAACAAAACTAACAAAAGAGACTCCATTTTAGGGTTCCAACATCAATCAAGTCATATGATCAACAACTAATTAATTGGTAGATCTTTCAGCGAAGTTATCGATGAATATTTTGGTATAATGAAGACTAGAGTCCTTTGGGTATTTATAAGCTAAAAACCAAGAGTTATATTCAAGAAATATGTCAATCCGAGGTTAATCCAAACCCAATTTACATAATCCAGAAACTTATATAAATTTCGATGATCTACTAGGTACTAGTTGAGTGGAACCTTTAGAACGTTTTCAAGTCCTTCATACTCACCTATAGTCGAGCTTTATATACTCCAAAGCAAGATTTAGAAAAAGGTATGATGAAATTTAGGAGTGAATCCATTGACTATTTTCATTAGAATTTGTTTTTGCATATACTTTTATTAGGTTATTATCTAAAAGTTGTAAAAAGATATGGGCTCGTAATTAATAAAGCTGCAGGAAAAACGGTTGTTGCTGTCTTTATATGCTCAATTTTTAGATAACATGATGATTCTTTTGGGGGCATATATAGGTTGATTGTCGGTTTTCTTTCGAAAGATATTGAAACATATTTGGTCCATCTTCTGCGTTGAAATTTGCTAAAAGGATGAAAAAGGATCGATTCTTCACCTTTAACAATATTATATCTTTTGTAAAGAAAAAAGGTTTCGTTAGTATGAATGTGACCCGTCTCTCAAAGAAGGATTATCTATACATGTTATAATTTTAGGTTAAAGATTACCACTTATTAGCCACAGGACTTACCTAGCTTCTAATATTTGTTATGATTGTAGCATGCATTTTTTATATACATATGAAGTTCTTATTCAAATTAGAAAGAAGGTGCATGCGTTTTACCGATGACATTGTGTTAGTTTTAAATTCGAAAGGAGAATGAAATAGACGACTAGAACAATGCAGGACTAATTTAGATGCTAAAGGTTTACGAATTAGTCAAGATAAGACACATTACTATTAAACGTGTTCGTACGTTTGTATTTTGTACTTTATTATATATTGTATTTCTTTTAGCCTATTAGTTGGCCCAAGGCCTTGTTTGTAACCTATATTAATTTTCAGTTTAATGTAATCAGTTTTATGGGATAATAATCTAACTTTCATGGTATTAGAGCCTTACCTCTGATTTACCAAAAACCCTAATATCTTTTTTCAGCCGTCGACAGCAGGCCCCCCCTCTGTTCGATGAATCACCTTCAATCTCTGACAAGCCTTTTGGTATCACCACTATTAAGGCTTTTGTTCCTTTGATACTTGATCTTGATGAACTCAATTATGATGTATGGAGGGAGTTATTTGAAACACATTGTGGGCAATGGGTCCACTGTTTGGGTTACTAATATGTGTCACACAACAATTGCCAATCCTTATCGTACACTTCACCTAAATAATGTTCTTGTCACTTCTCACATGATTAAAAACCTTATATATGTTCGACAATTCACTAAAAATAATAAATGTTCAATCGAATTTGATCAAGTTGGTTTTTTTGTGAAGGATCTCAAAACCAAGCAGACTCTTCGGATAGCTTCGGAGATCTCTACCCCTTTCCAGCTAGTTCATTTGTTTTTTTGTTGTCTAGTTCTCCTCTCTAGCATTGCTGACTTGGTTAGGCTAGCAAATTAGGCTTCATCTTATCGCACGAATACTATTGTGAACTTTTGACATTATCCATTCTGATTTATGGGAGTCCCCAATTATTAGTACTAGGAACATTAAATATTATGTTTTTTTCTTGATCACTTCTCATATTTTCTGTGGGTTTACCCCCTGCGTTGCAAATTTGATGTTTTCTTAAATGTACTTTGTTCCACGCATATGTCAAAACCCAAATCGAACCAGATATCAAAACATATAAGTGTAATCATAGTGGTGAATTGATAACAAATACTTCCATGATCTGTTTGTGTCCATGGGTACACAATTGCGCTTCTCGTGTCTCCGCACATCTCAGCATAACGGAAAATCTATATCAATTAGGAACCTAATAAGGTTTTCAACTATTTATAAAACGTGCTGAAATTGGACATTTTCATTTAAAAAATCAATACAATCTTTACTGTTTGTCTAAGTTACCGGCTATTTAATACATGTATTTGTACAAAACCCATACGTCTTTATCTTATGTACGTACATTTCTTACATGATACTAATTAATGGGTTATTGCTGCTAAATAACAGTAATAACGGGTTAAGTGTACTTGTATTAAAAGCATACATGATCGATATATTTGATAAAAAAAAATAAAAACTCATTTTATTTATTTATATCAAAGAAGATATATATGTGGATGGTAGGAGTTGTAGTTTTATGGTAGGCGGCGGAAACAAGATTTGGTGAATGAGTGATGAAGGGGTGGTCTGCTTTTTAAGATTCCAGCAGCTTTCCTTAGTGGATCAACCCATAACCCTAATATTCTTTTTTAAAAAATGAGGTTAAACATTATTTAGGTAGATTACAACCGATTACAAATGATTGTGGAATATGAAGAATGTTTAATATAATTTATATTTAATTTATAGTTATAATAGTTTAATTTTAGCTTTTGTATCATGATATTAATGATCTAGATTGTATTTTAAAATTTTAAACAAAAATACATTTTCGTAATTCACATATGATATTTTTATAAATTGCATGTGATTTTATACTTAATCACCTATGATTACATATTAAAATTTCAAAACTATGATTATATTATGTGTGCTAAAAAAAAGTAAATTAGTCGTTTAGAAAGCACCTTATTGTAAAGTCTTTTGTCAAAATGTTGCACTATTATTTCATACATACTATTATTATATTTATTATTATAGAACTATAATGAGAAGCTTTGAAAATTTGAGCTTACATATATCTATAATAAACACTTTTAATAATTAATTAGAATATATGCATTTGTAAAGTAGTCTAATAACATGGAACAAGATAAATAAATATCTAAAATTATTCCGAATGGTATCATACTTGAACTAAACTTTAAAACAAGAAGACAAAAATTTTTATCAGCAATTTTTTAATTTGTAGAGGATTTTTTTCAAATAATGTCAATATTTGAATGGTTACGTTTGTATAGACACCGATTACATGATTTAGGGGTGTTTAATATATAGATATTATTAACCTAAAATCAAAGTGAATTCATTTCCAATAATATGATTTAAATTTGTTTGTTATGCTTTTAAATAGGTTTTGAACCTGATTCTGAAATTTACCTTGTTTTTTGAATCAATAAAAATTATATCACTCAACTTACAAATTCAAATAGAAATTTATAATTATCAATACTTTTTCTCGTTAAAAAGAATTTCAATGGTCATTTGACAAAAGCCATGTGCTTTAGTAGGTACAATTCTTTATTCTTTTATCCATCATTTACTATTTTTGTTGGTTGCTGTTATTGTTGATATTTTGTACGGTATAGTTGTTGTTTGCTGGCGCTATCTTGATCGAGTGTTGTTATGGAAGTACTGGTTGCTGCTTGGTATTGTTTTGTGAGGGTTTTGTGGCTGCCTTGACGGTGGTATTATTGATCAAGGTGAGATAGTGTTGGATCGATGCCCATGCTATAGTGTTACATTAGCGACCATTCTCTTTTAGTAATTCAGTGGGACTATCTTGTTTTGGTAGTGAACATGTGTGTAGTGGTTATATTTGTGTACTGGTTGTTGTACTATGAGTTTGAATAGTAATGAAATGCATGCGGTTAAAAAAAACTAACATTTTATTTTATTTCAGTTAGCTCAGATATAAGTTGCATAACATACATGTAGGACTAGCTTCTAAAAATATTTACTAATAAAAAATCTATTACAAAAAAAAAAATATGAACAAAATTGTTGAGAAAAAGCGGACTAATTTTCTTAAATTTGAATATTTATAGTATGATATTGTTTAGAAAGATTTCAAACATGTATCTAACTTATCATGATAATTTATAAGTGCATTTATTCTAATAAATTAGAAATTAGTATATATATACATTCAAAAGGTGAATTTTTATAGCTTCTTGTTCTAATTCCGGGTAAAATAATAATAATAATAATAATAATAATAATAATAATAATAATAATAATAATAATAATAATAATAATAATAATAAATATATGTATGTGAGGTGGTACGTGGTGTTTTAAGGTGGCGGTGGTTTATGGCGGTGGTGGTTTATGTCGGTGGTGGTTCATAGCGGCGGTAGTTCTCTCTCTCTCTCTCTCTCTCTCTATCTCTCTCTCTCTGTACTTCAAGTTCCAGAACTTGAATGTGTTGATCTGTTATAAATTTCTTTAACCTATTTCTTTGTGTTCCAGATTTTGAGTTGAATATATGGATTTATGTTTGCATTGAAGACAATAAATCATAAGAACAATGAAGATCATAAATCTCTTAGAACACCATGAGTCACCTTCAAGAAATTAATAATAAAATAAATATAATTCAAAATAAATTTAAATTATGTTTAAAAAGATAATTTATAATTAGCTAGTAAGTAATTAATAGTTAATTAATTATTATAAAATGTTAATTAGTAGTTCATTATAGTTAGTTAATTGGTAACTATTTCATACATGATTGATTTTGTTTAAAAAAGTAAAAAACAATTAATAATGACATGGACAGCCACATATACAATCATGTTAGCTGATGGTGATGACTGGACTGTCACATATATAGTCACGTCATTGGTAACCTGTTGACTGGGCGGTCAGCAGGTATAAGAGGTCATTGTATCTTTTTTTTTGTTAAAAATTGAAATTTATAATCCTTTCTTGCCAAAATCATGGTCATTACCTTTATTGATAAATTTGGATATTTAGTTTATCTTTCTCGATAATTTATCCTATATATTACTACAGTTTAACCTTCAAAGTAAATATAAAAATATTTTAATTAATATTAAGCAGAAACATCTTAAGTTAAGCGGAAAAAGTGTGGATATCATTATATCATACGATAGTTTAATTACAAAAATGAGTGATATCAATACCCATTAATTGTGGTTAGTTGCGTCATATATAGTGGGAAGTCTATTAGACCATGCACATCCATCGCGCCATGCCCGTGTGAAGGCCGCTCACGCCCACAACACACCATCGCTGGCATGCGTGAGCCGGCGATCACGGTCACATTCGTGAGCCGGATCGCGTACGTGAGAGAGGGATGTAGCCGTGGGAGGGGTAGCCGTTGCATTTAATATATATATATATATATATATATATATATATATATATATATATATTATATTTTTTTCAAATTCTTTTCACCCTATAAAATACAACCTATTATCTTAATTTTTTTACACCTTTTCTCTAATCTTCTCTCAAACTTTAAACATTTACATACATACAACCATGCCATCTAATTCTAGGTCGTCGGATTGTTATGACGAGGATTTCAAGATTAATCAAACGGAGGTAGATTATCTCTCCGTTTATCGTCAAACGAGAACCAATTTGTTTATTAAAGTAAACGGGGTACAATACAAACACGGCAACTATCTTGCAGATGAGATATATCCCGAATGGGCTACTTTTGTCAAAACCTTAAGAACACCTCTTGATCAAAGACGAATAAGGTTTTTTACCGTGCAAGAGGGAGCAAGGAAAGATGTGGAACGGGTTTTGGTGTGCTTAAACAACGGTGGCACATGATACAACACCCGACAAGATTGTGGCACTCGCAAAAAATACGTAGAGTAATGTATGCTTGTATCACATTACACAATATGATATTGGAAGACGAAGGCAACGGGATTTGCTCATTCAACGAAAATGTCGAGCAACCAAACGATGAAGACGACATACATATTAGTGAACAACAATTTGAGGCTAACGTCCGAGAAGTCCGAAGTGCTGAAATCCATCACAACCTTCGATCGGATCTAATCGAGCACATCAATCGGCTTCCAAGATGGCACGACAACGATAACTAGTAGTTTTTTATTTAAATTGATGTAATTTGAAATATTTTATTTGTCTTGGAATTTTAAAATATTATTTGAAGTTATATTGTTATTTAATGTTTTTTAGAATTATTATATTTTTATTATATTGTTTTAAAAATTAATTAATGTTAATTAAACAAATAAAAAAAAATAAAAAATAGAAAACATAAAAGTTGTGTGAACCATGTGATGGATGCAGGGGTTTATGTAATGTGATGAGAAAATGGTGAGATGCTGATGTGACTGTGTGAAGGATGTGATGGATGCGCATGGTCTTATAAGTTCCACCGTGGCCTTGTTTCGTTCTAGCTAGGTAAGGGATTTTCAACATAACTAAAGATTATTTATTCAGATTATTTGTATTAATGAACATGCAATGGATGAATCAAAACCTCTCTTTTGGTTTTAACGATCTTCCAATTAAATGCTTTTAACTTGATTATATTATTAATTATATTATATATATATAGTGCTTCATTAATTATAATCTACTCCGTAATATTTATCCCAAGTACTTTTTTAACGGTATATAGTGTAATACGTCTTCGAGACGAATGTTGTTTAAGGTGATATATAATATTAATTTAAATATATATAGGGTAAGGTTATATAAAGAACCTTCCTTAAATATAGAACCTAATAAATTCCTCACCCGTGACACATTGTTAAAGGGCAAAAATGAAAAGAAAAAAAAAATTTAACTTCGCTTACAGCAACTTCCCCTAACATTTAAAAAAAACCTCATTTACTTTAACGGTCATAACTCGTTCGTTTTTAAGAATTTTAACAAAAAAATTATACCGTTAGATTCAGTTTTTCGTCCTCTTTCAAACAAGACTGGACTTAATATATTTCAGATTTTTTTTTTTGAAAATGCACATTTTGCATTTTGAGCTGTGTTCATACTAAATGCAAAATGCAAAAAATCGAAAAATATATAACGTATAACGTAAATGCAGAATGCAAAAAACAAAAAACGCAAAATATAAACATGCAGAATGCAAAACGATACTCGCGGGTTAAAGAAATTTCAGTCTCGCGTATGGGTGCCACTTCATGGTGGTAATCGTGATCTGATACTGCAGGAAGCTCATAAGTCTAGGCTGTCGGTTCATCCGGGCAGCACAAAGATGTATCACAATTTGAAAGCGTTGTATTGGTGGCCTACTTTGAAACGAGACATTGCTTCCTTCGTGGAGAAATGTCAAATCTGCGCGCAAGTCAAGACAGAACATCAGAAGCCTTATGGCAATCTGCAACAACTTGAGATCCCTGAGTGGAAGTGGGATCACATTACGATGGACTTTGTGACAAAGTTGCCGAAAACCCTCAGAGGTCATGATGCAATTTGGGTCATTGTCGACCGATTGACCAAGAGTGCTTACTTTCTAGCTATCAACGAGTCTGCTCCGTTGGAAAAGCTAGCCAAGTTGTATGTGAACGAAGTGGTATCACGACATGGTTTGCCATGTTCGATTGTATCTGATCGGGATGCACGATTTGCTTCCCATTTTTGGCAGAGTTTGCAAAGCGAACTTGGTACTCGTGTTCACCTGAGCACGGCGTATCATCCACAGACCGATGGCCAGTCGGAGAGAACGATTCAAACGTTGGAGGACATGCTTCGCGCATGTGTCCTCGAGTTTGGTGGTGCATGGGATTCTCACTTGCCTTTGATCGAGTTTGCTTACAACAACTCGTATCACTCCAGTATTGGGATGTCGCCATACGAGATGTTATACGGGAGGCGTTGTCGTACACCAACATGTTGGCTCGAGCCCGGTGAGAAGCAGTTTGCCGGACCCGAAATTGTTCAGATTACAGCTGATAAAGTGAAAGTTGCTCGTGAAAAATTGAAAGCTGCTCGTGATAGACAGAAGATGTACGCAGATTCAAAACGTAGACCTGTTGAATTCAAGGAGGGTGATCGAGTGTTCTTGAAAGTCTCTCCTTGGAAAGGTGTTATTCGATTTGGTCGGAAGGGTAAGTTGAGCCCTAGGTATATATTGGTCCATTTAAAATCCTTCGTAAGGTTAACGACCAGACGGTATCGCTTGAGTTGCCACCAGAGCTTTCTGGAATTCATAACACGTTCAACGTGTGTTACCTGCGTAAATGCAAAGTGGAGGAGAACCAGATTCTGCCTCTGCAAGAGTTGAGAGTGGATGCTTCAAAGCGTCTAGTTGAAGAACCTGTTGAAATACTCGGTTCAAAGATCAAGAAGTTACGCAGAAAGATGATAAAGCTGGTTTTGGTCAAATGGAAGCATAACCTAGGTTCGAATATGACATGGGAGACCGAAGACGACATGCGATCTAGATACCCTCACTTGTTTGTGGATAATCAGATTCCGAGGACGGAATCTTCTTAAGGGGGGGGGTAGATTTGAAACACCCTAATTTAGGGCCTAGTTGTAAATAGTTGTACCTTGTGTTAGTTAAGTTGTACATTGACGTTAACCAAGTTGTTTAAGTTGTTCTTATTGTTAATTGTTGTTATTTGTTGGTATACGTGGTTATGTGGTTAAAGTTAGAAATGTTTTATAAATAGATGATGTTGGTAAATAGTTGAACGGTTTCGGATAATGATTCCGAAAATATCTCCGTTAGTTAAAACGGGTAAACCTAAGTTGAGAAATAAGTTTAATAGGAGAACGAAATACCCACGTGGGGTATTAAATTAGTCAAGGTCGGTTTTAAGAGGATTCTTATCCTCTGTTGCTTCTCAAACACACCCAACACATACACAAGCATACGTAAACACACACACACATACCCTTTGAAGATTTGAAGAGAAATCAAGGAGAAAGCAATCTGATTTGGAGTTCTAGACGTTGGATTAATTGATCTTGTACCATCTTCTTGTTGAATTTGTAAGTATTTCTCCATAAAAGCTTGGTGTTGTGTTCTTGAAGAGAAAACACCCATTTGAAGGGTAAATATTGATCAATAGTTGTTTTACAACTTAATAAACATGTAGGTAATGTTGTATGAGATCTAAGTAACATGCTGGAACAATTAAAGCTTGATTTCAGTCAATTAAATGGGTAAAAACCCGAAGAACAGTCGCTGTGCTCGAACAGAGCAAGAACACTCTGTAACGAGTGTCCTTGCGGTCGCAAGGGTATTGCCTTGCGGTCGCAAGCATGTTTAGAAGTCACTTGCGGTCGCAAGCAATGGGTCTTGCGATCGTAAGCTTGTTGCGTTGTGGTTTACCGTCTAAGGACGAAGGAAACATACTTGTGGTCGTAAGTACATAACTTGCGATCGTAAGCCCCCAAGATGCCACCCTTGCGGTCGCATGGATATTCCCTTGCGGTCGCATGGATATTCCCTTGCGGTCGCAAGTTGGGGTGGTTTGGATAGGACCCTTGCGGTCGCAAGGTAAACCCTTACGGTCGCAAGGTAAACCCTTACGGTCGCAAGTGGTGTGTTGGAATGACCCTTGCGGTCGCAAGTAGGGGTTTATGCTGGCAGTTTTGTTGTATTGTGGTTTAAGCCTTGTTGGTTGTCGTTGTTTGGTGTCTAAGCCTGAACCTTATGTGTTAGGTGATTCGGACGACTCCGTGTGCTCCTGGGATTCCCGAATTCATATCTGCCTCTTATAATATCGAGGTGAGTACCGGTTTTTCCATGAGTCTCGGTAAGTAGCGTTGTCTATTGGTTGTTCGCATATGTTGTTAATGTCGCACACGTGCGTATATGAGGTATGTTGTACCTGTAGTTGTATATTGTTGCCATGATAAGTTGCTTTATATGTTGGTTATGAATCGCATGCGTATAGTTGAACTCATTACGGGTAGTAGTTGTATATGTGGTACTAGTCCGGACTGATGTTGGCATGGTTAAGGTCAGCTTTCTTCCCGAAGGCTGGATCCCTTTGATGGAATAACGAGGATCAACGTTACCCGGTGTGCAGCACGCCGGGGTGGTCTTGCAAACCGCCGCTCCTTAACGTGAGTTGGGATCTTAACTTTCGTTGAGATCCAAGATGTTGAGCTTCGAGCTTCGTAACACGTTTGGTGGACTGCTCTTCGCTCCCCCACCATTGCGGATAGTTATTGCTGATGGTCCCCAGTTTGAATCGTTGAGCGGGGTTCCCTTCCCTGCGAGATATGATTCCTACTGACTCGTTGGCGCGACACTGTATGTTAGGATAGCCTTATGTGCTGTCCCGTAGTTGGGATAACCTGCTTATTGATGCTTATGTGTTAATCTGTACTCACTAGCTAGTTGTAGCTAACGGTGCCTAAATTTACCTTTTTGCAGATGCGAAGTAGTTGGCCTGGTGAGGCGGGACCGTTGGTAGTTGTTGTACATACCTTTTGTGGAACACTGCTCGTTGTAAATATTGTGATCCGATGGTCGGTAGTGTCGGTTAGTTGGTAACACCTGACAGTTGAACTTGGCGTATTTTTGATGTATTATAACTGCCGAGTCAGTTAACACTTATAATATTTTGTAATGACGTTTACTTCCGCTGCTGGCTTTTGTTATATAAGTTTAAAAAGCTTAAATTTCCCTAATTTTAAGCGCGTGAAAACCGGTGTTACACAAAATCCGTAGAACGTAAACATAGAACCGTAGAACGTAAAATGCATAACAAAATATAAACATGCAGAATGCAAAATATAAACATGTAGAACGCAAAATATAAACATGCAGAATGCAAAATTTGCATTTTGAGTTGTGTTCATACTAAATGCAGAATGCAAAAAACGAAAAACGCAAAATATAAACATGCAGAATGCAAAATCCATAGATCGTAAACATAGAACCGTAGAACGTAAAATGCAGAATGCAAAATATAAACATGAAGAATGCAAAATATGAACATGCAGAATGCAAAATTTGCATTTTGAGCTGTGTTCATACTAAATGCAGAATGTAAAAAACGAAAAGCGCAAAATATAAACATGTAGAATGCAAAATCCGTAGAACGCAAATCCTAAACCGTAGAACGCAAATCCATAGAATGCAAAAAATATGCAGAATGTAAAAAACGTAAATCCGAAACCCAAAATGCAAAAACACGTACACAGAAATACTACATGCTGCCAAAATGCAAACAAATTTTCTTTTTCAAATTTTTTTTAGAAAAGTATGGGAAGAGTGATCTTGTTTGAAAGAGGATTAAAAAACTAAAAGATTGGTATAATTTTATTTGTTTAAATTCACAAAACTTAAAAAGTTATGACAATTTAAAGTTTTTAGGGGTTTTTTTTAAAGTCGTGGGTTTTGGGAGGGGGATATTCCATTTTTGCCCTTTTCTTCCTAAATTAATACATTATAATTACAGTTTTGCCATCGTTCAATCTCATCAATTGATTTTGATGATCCAAGGGTCCAGATTGGTTCTTTAGGTTCTTTATTTAAGGAGAGGTTCTTTGTTGATGCAATATATATATATATATATATATATATATATATATATATATATATATATATATATATATATATATATATACCTGGATTATGATTTCATAATTATAGTCTTAAGAAGTTGATTTCATAATCAATTGGTATTGAGTTGGAACCCCACAAATGAGTAAGGTTCACTCACTCCATGTAACCCATAAGCATCCACGTGTTAGGAGTGAGAAAAAAAAGGAACGTCACACGTGATAGGGCGTGTTGAGTAATGTCTCACATCGGACGGAGTGTGGTTTTGTAATGAGCTTTATAAGGGTCTTGGACTACTCCTATTATAAACAATTGGTTTTGAGTTGAAACCCACAAACTTACATATAATAATCTTCTAATATATATAAAAGACTAATTAGAAATAAATTATTAGATAATCTCGATCTTTTATTTTATCAATGATTTAATCTTAACCGTTTATTTTTTTAATTCTAAAATTTTGATTTTGACTTTTTAGAGTTAAACTATTATGACTAATCAATTAAGAATTATTCAAATTTAATTTTAGTATGAGATAAAATAAAATAATAAACTTTTATTTGAATTCAAAACCTCTATTAACTTAGATTCAAAATCATTATCGTGATACTAAGTTTATTTTAATTCGTTTCTTTTTTAAAAATAAAATCATACTAACTTAAATATATTTGCATTGTTATATATTAAAATTTTATTAATTTTCATATTTTATTTATTTTTATAAGACAATCTCTTTTCTTATAGAACATAACTAAAAGATTAATATGAATAAAATTTATTAGAACATGCACCTCATTTATTTACATACTAGCTAAGCGACCCGTGTATTAACACGAGATTATATAAGTCAATTTAAAATTTATATAGTTTTAAAGAGTCATAACACGTATAGTAAAAATAATTACAAAACATAGATAGAAAAATAAAATCTCGTAAGAAAATAAGAAATGAATAACCATTAAAAAATTTTGATATCTATACATAAGATTATCATTAAATTTTCTGTAAAACCTCTTTATAAACAACATTCATGGTTTTATTAGTATGGTTTCCTTCACCATCGCAAATTAAAACTTTTAACCAATCCTTACTCTTCACTCGAGAAACCGTCACATATAACTATCCATGAGTAAAAACGTGTATTTTTAATACTTTTTATAAATACTCTTTATAAGAAATATAAAGTTACATTACACGTGTAAAAGTTTTTAGTATAATATTAATGTGTTTCTCGTGATGGAGCTTTATTCCGACATTGTAAAGACATAACTATAATATTATTGTCGATGTTATAATATCAAGTGTTTTAAATACATTTTTATTAGCCAATTATATATTTGAATATTTGAAATTCTAAACAAACTTTATTAAAAGTTAAATAATGATGACATTTATTTAAGTATACGCAAATTAGATCGCATAAAAATAAGATTCTAACATAGAATATATTATGTCTATACATACGTAAATCACTTAAGTGTAATTTATTGTTCAATTAAATATAATTGAAAACACGAGATCTCACTGAATTTAAATATCCATGTAATAATAACTTTTATTTTATGTATCAAGGTATTAGTTAAAAAATAAGAAAACTTAGACAATTACTATTTTTATATAAAATTTCAAGTTGTATGTGTAGTTACAAAACTCACTATCATGACAGTTGTTTCACTACCCGGTAATTATGTAGAGTTCTAGTTTCTGAAGGGTTATTTACTCACAACTAACAATTAATTTTAAAAAACTCTAACGGTAGTGGTAGTTTTGTAAACAATTTTATGCCGCTAACCATTAGTTATAGTATACTTTTAATTCTTTTTATCGAAATACCAAGAAATCAGTGATTATATCGGCTACATTATGTAGAGGGAATAACTATAAAAGACGAATAAAATGTCCAATAACTACTTAGATGTTGATAAAACAATTAAATTATACTAATTTTTAAAAAACCTCATATTCCGATAAAATTTATATCAAAACGTAGATAAAAATGAGACGATTACAAATATATAATTATTTTTTCTCAAAACAAAATATATTTGAAGTTATTAAACATAATTTTCAAACAACTTATAATTAATTACATTAATATACAATTTTCTTAAAACCCCCTCACATATTTCATACTACCCCCTTAACAATTTATATTCTACCCCTTCCAATTAATGTAATTATGCAAAAGTAATCCAAGCCCATGTGATGTCATAATGCTTTTATTATCCATTTTTTTAATTTCTCTTTTTAAAATGAAGGGTTGTGATTGGTGGAGAATTTTTAGAGAAGGGAAGTGATGATGTAAGCATCATTTTCTTTTAATAAGGATATAAGATATAATAATTAAATCTGAACAATTTATGTTGTTAAAAATTGAAATCCAATCGTGATTTCTCTTTCCTCAAAATTTATTAGGAAGAATTTTATATATGTTATTCTTAAACATTAAAATATCTTATTTGTCAATTCCAATTTATAAATATCATCTTTACTATTTATAATATATAAAAATACCATATTTAACCAAATTCTTAATTTTTTCCTTTTAAATATTTATAATCATCTTAAATTCTTTTGACTTATAACCAATGACAACTGTCACATCTGTTCTCCTCTCGTGTCAACACTTTTCCCGTCAATTTTTTAATTATAATTTATTTCACGTTATATCATTATTTAATATATTTTCTTAATGTTTTATATTTATAATTTTTCTTAACTAACCCGTGTATCACACGGGCATATAACCTAGTATAATAATATAGGAAAAAAATATTATTCTAGAAAATTAAGAATGAAATAAAATAGATTTGGTGGAGGGGAAAATATATGCTGTGGCATATTCCAAGTAGATATAGAAGAAATAGAAATGTCGTCCTGGACACGTAATTGATAATGTAAAAGTAACTACATATCCAAACCAATTTTAGTACGCAAGTAATTATACTAAATGAATACCGATTAGCTGCCAAGCTAGTTGGTGACCGGTGATCATTAACCTGACTCTCACCCACCTTTCTGTTGCAATTTTCAACTTTTATGTCTTACATAAAATTATCTTGATTGGTGTCCCGTGTCTTCGCTACCTATTAGAAAGGTCCGCCCCTAGTTGACTCATGCCTAACTCAAACATTATTTTGTGATAATATGTAATAAGATTACATATAATGATACAATAGTAGGGCGAGTATAGTTTGGTTCGTTTTGGTTATTTGTTAAAATCGAATTCGTTTTGGTTATTTGTTAAAATCGAATCATTAACCAAAAGTTCGGTTATTGCACTTTTATAACCAACTGTTTATGGTTATTGATCATTTTAACCATAAACAGTTGGTTATAAAAGTGCAATAACCGAACTTTTGGTTAATGATTCGATTTTAACAAATAACCAAAACGAATTCGATTTTAAAGACATGGAGTCACTGGTAGAAATAGTTAAAGAGGAAGCACCTGCATGGTCTCAAAGTCAAAAACAGTTATGGGAAGTAGCGGTTAAAATGATGGCATACGACATTTGGAAGTGGCGAAATGAAATGGTGTTCAAAGGTAACAAAAGGAAGGCTGATGAAGTATTCTTTGATTCACAACTGAATTTATATGGTTGGCTTCAAGGTAAATTTAAAAATAGAAAATCTCTTATGTGGGCGATGGGTTAGTGTTAGAGGTGCACAAAAAATCCGAATATCTGATTTTGTGCAAAAACTATCCGAACCGGTTTTTTATAAAACCGGAGCGGATTTAACCGGTTTTATCCATTCCGATCCGGTTTTAATCCGATCCAAAACCGGTTAAACCGGTTACACTTTTGTCAGAGAAAATCCGGTTTTAATCCGTACGAAACCGGTTACACTTTTGTCCGAGAAAATCCGGTTACAATCCGAAATCCGGTCCCAAATAAACCGAAAAAATCCGGTCCGGATCGAATTAAAATCCGAAGATGTGCACCTCTAGTTAGTGTTCCCAGCATCATTTGCTAATGTATTTTGTCAAAGTTTTAAGCTAGGCTATGTACTGCAGGTGGATAAACTTATAAGTGCACTGTACATTCTATATGGGTTATCTCTATATCTTATAGAGATATTCCCCTCATTTAATATATGTGATGCCTTTCTAAAAAAAAAACTGTTTATAGTTATTATAGGTTCGTTTATTTGGTATAGAAAATTTTCTGGTTATTAACTTTGATTCTCCACCTATTTTATATTTTTACGGGCCTTCAATTTAGCCCATTAGCAAAAATGGCTCCTTTTTGGCTCAACATTTGCCTTTAAATAAATTTACGGTGATAAGGACTTTTCAGAATCAAGTAAGAGGAATATTAGATTTTAACAAGGTTTTGGTGTCCACCGTTGCGACGTCCGGGGTTTCAACTAATACATTATATAATATATAGAAACCAACACCTATTTTACTTGCGTATTGCGTCGTTGAAGGAGAATCTCGAGTTAGACATAAACGTTATTCTAGATTATGAATTTGATACTTTATGTCCTCCTTCCTCATATAAACAATCATCATTCACGCAAAAAGTGTGGGTTACTAAGCAACCCGCAAGATTCAACATGAATGATAAATTAACAAATTTTAGAAGTATGAATTGTCTACCATTGATAACATTTATGGCATGTTCGAGAAGTATACATGAAGATTATATTGATAGTAACATAATTGAGACACATTTGTTTATAAAATAGCATGTCACATGATAGGAATATGTAAAATACATTTGAACAAAAACAATTATAATATTTTAACTTTATTGCATTTAGCAACCAAGAACGCTGGCTAAATTATCAGCGTGATTGATTTGATTGTGTTGTTTGTATATATAAGGTGGAAGATTTGTTCATCTATCTTTGTATCAAACATGTATACTTATATAAGCAAACTTTAAAATACACATCTATTGAAAAATCAAACTTAAAAACCCCAAGAAAATATGCAAAACTGAGCCTCATCCACTATCAATCGTCACACAAATCAACCATGTGTCATACAACCCTAGAAGGTTTAACTATATTAGATTTTGAGGTAAACTTTGTTAGTTAGTTTTTCAAATATTAAGTTTAATAAATTAGACTTTGAGATAGATTTTTTTTGTAAATTTTCAAATATTAAGTTTAATAAATTAGACTTTGAGATAAAAAAATTTGTAAAAAAATAATCCTTATGAGAAAACTACATTTACCATAGACGAAAAGTCCTTAGTTTAGATAAATAATATCCTAAAAGTAAAATAAAAAAACACTGTAGATGAACAGTGCTGATGAATAGTAACATTTAGTTGGTAAATGTTAAGTAGAATTTGTAACAGCAAGTCAGTAACTATTTTTTATGTGCGTTATAGGTAAGAGGTAAATTGTTTCTCAGAAGTCAGAACCAACAGGATGCATAGATAAGAAGGGTTGTTTAACTAAAGAGTAATATAATGTTAAAAATAAATGACTGCTAAATTATAGAAACACATATAACATATGGTATATATAAATGTATATTATACTTTACCATATATTTCGGCTCGGTTAAGTTTAAATGGTTAACCGAGTACTCATAAACATAATTGAACCGAGAATTTCAGTGACTAAGAAAACACATAACTTGCCACTTGGTTAATCATACTATTTGATTAGTTCGATTTGGCTATTTTATTTCTTGTTCAAATATTTGATTTTTTCTCAACCTTATATAATATTATCAATAATAACAACAACAACCATAGTTATCAAAATCGCGATCCTGATCGTAGGATCGTATGATCCTACGATCTTACCAACGAAAAACGCGCCGGATCGTATTTAGGATCGTAGATAGGTAGGATCGTACAGCGATCTTACAATCCCACGATCCCAATTTTTTTTTTGTTTTTTTTTACATTTTTTAATTATTACTATTATTGTACATGTTTATTTTTTACTTTTTTTTGTTATTACTATTATTTTATTTTATTATTTTTAAATTTATAAGTGGTTAACGTTGTGCTAAGAATAATTGTTTGCAGTTTTCTACTTTATACACGTTACATTTTTCATTTTTCTTTTGATATAAGAGATATAGGATTACGAGAATAAGAATCTTTATGAAATAAAGAATTAATGTTATGCACAATATGCTCTAGATTTATTGATTGTGTTTAAGACTCACATTTTAAATTTTATTATGATATATTAACCAATGAATTGTGGTGAGTCGTTATCTATGTATTTAATATTTAAAATTTGGACGATTTGATATATGCTATTTTAAAAATTAATGTTTAATTCTCTCGTAAAAAGATTATATAATTGGTTTTTGATAAAAAATATAGCATATAGAAAACCAAAGGAAAAAAATTAATGGCTTGTGGTAGGATCTTACGATCCCGATCTCGATTTTACGATCCGATCTTGCAAAGACGAAAACGATCCTAGGTAAGATCCCAATCTTAATAACCTTGATAACAACAACAACAACAACAACAACAACAACAACAACAACAACAACAACAACAACAACAATAATAATAATAATAATAATAATACTTATTATTATTATTATTATTATTATTATTATTATTATTATTATTATTATTATTATTATTATTATTATTAATAATATTAAATCGTATGGTTATGATTCGAAGCTAATACGGGGCCAAGAATTAGAAAGAAGTAAAGACAAGAAATGTATGAATTAAAATCTAAATATCACCGTGAACATGACGCAAGTTATATATGAAAAAAACAGAATTAATGAAATTTTGGAACCCACAATTAATCACTGGCCCCAATCGTATTAACAAATAACTACGTTGATGTTTCGTTGTCTTCCAAGTTAGATTACTTATGGTTCATACTTATTAGACCGATATTATGTTGCTTTGCTTGTGGGACATTAATTAATTCATCAAAGTAAACTTCAAATTGACTACACAAATATGTTTTACTTAATTATAATTAACTAGATTAAATACCCGTGTAATACACGGGTTGGTTTTAAAATAATAAATGTTAAACATTAATAAAAATGATAAATAATTATAAGAAGCGAAAGATTTCAAAATTTAAAAATGGTGACAAAAGAGGTCAACACCAAAACCAGCTATGGAAGTGTCGACGCAAGAAAATATACATGATGACAAAAACATAGTATCATAATACGAATGATGTGGTTTATTTTTTTGTACAAGTCAACATTATTATCATTACAATGATAAGCAAAAGGGAAATACTAATTTGTTACACTTAAAAAAAGTTTATAATGACTATAAAATATATTAAAATGATAAAACTAAGAATTTGGATAAATATGATATTCTAAAAGTTTATAGGAGTAAATATGATATATAAAAGTTAAGACGGTGAGATTATTTAAGGTTTAATAAGGGCATATATGAAATTATCTATAATAATTATGATTTAAATCATATAATTAGATGTTAAATAATTACGATATTTAAAGTTATAAGTACCGTGAAATTTTAATTTAAATTGAAGATTGAAATGTAGTTTTATTAAATACCAATTATCTACTCCACGATATATTTATATTAAAAATATAAACTAAATCCTATGTGTAATGTTTTTAAATATAAAGAAATATTTTTTTTTTGAATTTTAGTAATACTTTATTTATCTTGTATCTTACTACCTTATCTTATATTAGAATTGAATTTGGATAATTTTTGTATTGGTTAGTCACATTACTTTGACTTTAGAAAGTCAAAATCAAAATTTAAAACTTAAAGAAATTAACGGTTAAAATTAAATCGTATATTAAATGAAAGGTTCAGATCATCTAATAACTTTTTTCTAATTAATCTTTTATATATATTAGAAGATTACTTTTAAACTTTGGATCTATGTCAATTAACTCCAAGGAACGAAGAGATGTAAACATAAGACATTAATACTAATGTTGACAATCAAAGGCACAAATTCAAAACCCAATCTAAACTTAATATGAAATGGGTTAAAACAAACTTGACACGAAATTAAAATAGGTAAGAAAATAGGTAAACACGAACATAACATAAAAATAACATGATCTAGTTTAATTGAACACAAACTGAATTACCAATATTAATTAATACATCCTTGTCTTTATTTTCTTATACCAACACAACAAACTCTTTAAAAATCATTATTTTATTATGAGTACAATAGATTACCCATGTTACAACTGGGTTATCCCTTTTTTTAATTAGTTAAATCTTTTATTCAATATATATATATATATATATATATATATATATATATATATATATATATATATATATATATATGGTTTTATTATATTCTTTGAAAAATATATGTAGGCCCAATAAAATATCCAAAGTTCTATCATGCTATCCAGATATCTTGTGTCATTTATAAAAATTTTAAATTACAACATGTCTAATGAAAAAATGTCCTTAAGATTTTATTTGAAGAAAAGACAAATATTTTAATGTATTATAGTTGATAATTTTTAATGTCAATCATTTGATATGATTTTATTAAGATTAGTGTACTCGTTACATCACAATAAATATTAAAAGAAGAGATGTTAAATTGATTTAGAATAAATGAATTCTACATATTATTATTTATTGGGTAAGAAAATAAAGTAGAAAAATATTATAAAAGAATATAGAATATTTTAAAAAAATCAAAAAAAGGATGTTATAAGACCACACGTAGTGGCTATGTTGTTCGTCATGACGAGCTTGTCGTGGCTGTCATTAGCTCGTTATCCTGTAAATCCGCCTCGTCTTGGTTGCGTGATAGGATAGCTCGTCGTCGTGATGACAAGCTCTTACTGCTCGTCTTCCATTTCTTTTAATGTTTTATTCAGTCAAATTAATTTAAATCAATCTTATATGGTTTATTATTTATAGTGATAGTGATGATGATATAGAAATTAATAATACATATCATTACGAAAGTTGTTTAATCATAACATATAGGCTGAAAAGTTACGCGTATCATGACTACGTGTAAGGCCTAAATGAACTTGACAACGATGGATATTTGTATAAAGCCACGTTAGTAATGGCAAATATGAGATTATAATGTGTGTATGGGTGAAAATAAGCCAACCTTGTGAAGCTCAAACCCATTTGGTTTAAACTCCTGCAGATTCATATGGATGCGCTAGGCATGCATGATTTAATTTCAAATTTAATAACACATCACATAATTAATTAAAAATCAGTTAACTAGAAAATTTCAAAAACAAAAAGAAATGAAATATTTATAAAGTACGATACCTAAGAATTACTGTAAAGATAACTGATATTATTTTCAGATGATAAACAAGGAGGGGAAACCCTCTATATATACAATGTACAAAACTCTAACCCTAGCCCAAGTACAGCCCATAGGCTATAGCCCAATATACAATTTACACTCCTCTTCAAGTTGGAGCATAGATGTTAATCATGCCCAACTTGTTACAAATGAAATCTATTTGAGTTTTCCGGAGAGGTTTAGTGAGGATATCTGTAAGTTGAAAATCAGTCTTGACGTGAATTGGCTGTATGCACGGTTCTAAAAAACGCGCCATGGCGGCGCCAAGGCGCGAGGCGCGACTCCGACGTTAAGAAACAGCCCTTGGCGGCGGGGTTAGGCGTGGCGTAAGACAAGGCGTGCCTTTACGCGCCAAATGGCGAGTTTTTTATGGCGTGGCGTGCAAAAAATATTTTTTTTAAAATTTTTTTGGACTTTTTTATATACATTTTGTGATCGGGTATATTGAACTTCTATAAATTTGTATTTTGTAAATTGTATATGTTACTTTGCTTCTAATTTGTGCAACTTTGTGTAATTTGTATATTAATATTGATAAATTGAATATAAATATTTATAAAATATATACAAAATTGCCGCCTTAAGTGCCGTCTTAAAAAACGCCATGGCTCCTAAATCTTGAGGCTTGACCTTGCCACCACGCCACGCCTTACATTATTTAGAACCATGGCTGTATGGATGGAGGATTCGCTTGTGTGCCCACCACTCGATCTCTGATAAGATGTCAGTCAACCTCAATGTGTTTCGTCCGCTCATGGAAAACTTGATTCTTTGCTATATGTATGACTGATTGACTGTCGCAATATAACCGCATCAAGTTATTAGAAACTACTCCGAGCTCTGTGATGAGACGACGAACCCATAACATTTCTGATGTAACGTCTGCCATAGCTCTATATTCTGATTCTGCACTGGACTGTGTGTTGTTTCTTACTCTTCCATGATACAAGGTTTCCTCCAACGAAAACACATTATCCAGTAGTAGATCGTCGAGAAATCGGACAACCTGCCCAATCTGCGTTAGAGAATCCAGATATCTGACCATCTCCTTTTTCTGAAAAAGCACCTACACGACAATGTCCCTGATGAATATAAGCAAGGCAATACAAATACGAACATAAGGTATTTTAGCAACTGGAGAGAAGGTTTCATCATAATCAATGCCATATGCCTGAGAATACCCTTTAGCAACTAACCGGGCCTTCAACCGATGTAGGGATCCATCCGGGTGTAGTTTAACTGTAAAAACCCAACGACACCCAACAATACGTTTGCCCAGAGGAAGTGTTGAAAGATCTCATGTATGATTAGCTCGTAGAGCTCCTATCTCGTCTTCCATAGCCTGTCGCCATCCTGGGTGAGCAAGAGTAGTCGTCACATTCTTGGGAATTGGGTAAGAATCAAGGTTACTGGTATAGGCTTTAGACTCGGATGAGAGGTGATAATAGGCAATATAGTCCTGTATGGGATAACGAGTGTGGTGTCGAGGTTCTTTGCAAAAGGCAATAGGTATATCGGGAAAGGGTGTTCCAGGAGGATCATAGGTAGGGATATCGGGTATGGGGGAGGTGGTATTGGGAATGGGTGTTTCAGGTAAGGTTGTATCTGTGTCAGGCTCATGTGTGGGAAAAGGAACTGAGGATGAACCAGATTCTTGGTTGGGTTATGAATCAAGCGGCTCTGTTGTTTGATCCCTACGTTTCCGAGCATATGTGAAAAGTAATGGCGTAGGTGCTGCCGGTAGGCCCGTGGTAGCAGAAGTCGGAGCATCTGAGACCGGAGGAACAAAAGACACAGGAAATGTAGGAATAAGAGGTGATTATGGTATGTCAAGGTCAGGAAACGGGTCAGAAGTGGAATGAGGATGGTCGAGGAAATAAGGGCATGACTCATGGAAGGTAACATCAGCACTAGTAAAATAGCGGTGAAGGGAAGGACTATAACACCGATACCCTTTCTGGACTTGAGAGTAACCAAGGAAGACACAACGAATGGCCCGTGTATCAAGTTTAGTGAGTTGTGGACGATGATCATGCACATATGCAACACACCCAAAAATTTTGGGTGCTAGAGGAAATGGAGTCTCCTTAGGGAAAAGAACAGAAAAAGGGGATTTACCATGAAGGACAGGTGTAGGCATGCGGTTAATCAGATATGCGGCAGTAAGAATCGCGTCCCCCCAAAATTGTTTAAGGACATAGGATTGAAACATAAGAGTGCGAGCAACGTCCAACAAACAACGGTTCTTGCGTTCAGCAACACCATTTTGTTGAGATGTATATACACATGAAGATTCATGAACAATACCGTGCACTACAAGAAAAATGACTTTTAGGGACCACAAAAGTCGTCCCCAAAAATCAAAAAGTCGTCCCCAAAGGTTTTTAGGGACCACGGTCGTCCCTAAATCGTCCGTGTCTAAAAGCTCGTCCCTAAAAGTTTTTTTGACACCACATTGTGTGGTCCCTAAATTTTTTTATCTTTTGACACGACATGTCGTCCCTGAAACCGATTTTATATTTTAATAATTATTTATATTTGTGACCACTTATTGTCCCTAAAAGTATTTAATTATTTAATCATATATTACTTTTAGGGATGACATGCGGTCCCCAAAGGTAATTGAGAATAAAAACAAATAATTACTTTCAGGGACGACTTGTTGTCCCAAAACGTAATTAATGGTTTAATTATATTTTGATATTTTTTTAATTTTACACGCTACTTTTAACAAATCATAACTAACACAAGTACTACAACTTCGTAAAACAAAAACCATGTCCAAACTAAATAATATTCTAGATTAACGAATGTTCAAAGTTGTTAAACTACCAAATCATCATCTAAAGTTTAAAGTTGTTAAACTACCAAATCCTCATCAAATGTTAAAGTTTTTAAACTAACTACTCATCATCATCATCACCATCATTGGAGTCTTCCTCCTCGTCCACACTAGTTTGTTGCGATTTTTGTTTTTCCATGTAGCCAATGAAGTCAAATGGAGGTGTTGGTGTTGAAACAAATGGTGGCAAGTTAGCAAGATTAGAATTTGGAATCATGCTTGAGAAGTATGTAGCTAAGTCTTGATACCGTTTTCGATCTTGTTCGTCACGATGTTTATCACAAGCTTCTTGCGCTGCCCGTACCATATCTTGAACCATCTCATGTGATATTGGTGTCGAAGTGGTAGATGAGGAAGGAATCATAGCTTCTTGTGCTACCCGTTTTAATTTTCGCCCTTGTCCGATGTTGTGACCCCGTCGCTCACCGAATACCTTCTTAAAAACTTCTTGCTCGTTTAACGACGAAGATCCATCGGGGTTAGATGATTCTTGTTGAGTTTGAATTTCCATCTCCGCAACCAATTTCTCCTAAATTTTTAAAAGAGGATGATTATTAGCAATACAAGCTATCAATTCACAAATTTATCAAACGTATATTACTTAATCTAATTCACAAAACTTAAATAATTCTTACTTACATAATCATCTTTCGCTTGCTCATTTACCCACCCATTCGTCGGCTTAAAATGCATATCATGCCAATTATCTATTGCACTTTGAATTTTGTTTGTCTCGGGATTCATCTGTTATAAACAAAATACATGATATAATTAGAAAATCATTACCTTGTCCTCATGTGCTCACCTGTAATAATGTGTAGAATATAACAAATTTAAGCATTTAACCTTTTTGAAGCGTGTATTAACATAAGAACGCGATCCGTGAAAACTGTTATAAGGTAGTTTGGACCGATTTACAGAATTTTTCTTTGAAAGGTGCTGCCAATGAGGATTTAGGAAAATTCTATCAATTATCTCGTTCCACCATGCAGGTTTCAAGCCTTTAGGTGGATTTTTTCTCGCGTTGTTCACGTCTTCGGAACCTCCATGCTTGTTGAAATGGGTGTGATATTTACATTTAGCACTTGAATACCGATTCGCATCTGTCGCCGGAGCTACCTCCTCTACAATTGGAGCGTCTACTTCACCGTGAAAAATCCACCGTTGATATGACTGTTGAAACCCTTTACTATATATGTGAGCGTGTACTGTATCTGGTGTGTGACGCAACATATTTAAACAATTCATACACGGACATCTCACTAACCCATCACCGTCGACATGTTGCTTCGCAATCTCGATAAAGTTATTAAGGCCATCCCAAAACTCATCAGATCTACGATTCGCCAATGTAGTCCAACTTTTATCAATTGTCATAACTGTTTTATTTATTAAAAAAATTAGACCGTATATATAGTAAACACGTTCATAAAGTAAAACTTTGGAGTTTCTTGCTTGATAGTTCATATTCATGAGATAATAGGTTATATAGGTTGAGTTATGGTTAAGAGGGTTTTACTATGGTAACATTTTGAATCTTATAATCATATTCAACCTACTAACCATTATTATTGTACGACCCGCCCACTTTGCAAGGCTTAACTAGGACAAACACTAATAAGTTCCGTTTGTAAGAACCATTTGTAAGATTGTTAATGTCATGTTAATTGATAGCAGCAACCAGGTCACATTCTTTCAATTTTAGGACTGATTTGTATGCACGAAAACTATTAGATATGCACAGATATCAAATTTCTTAGATCAATGACATGCTTCCCTAGTTGATTACCTTATGATCTTTCCAAGCTATTAGTTAGTAAATGTTTGCAGGTCAACCTATCCGCCACCAATTACCCAACCTGTTTTATCTATGTATTTGAATTTGAAGTGAAGTAAAAAATACAGGGTCTACATATTTTCACTAAACAACATTGTAATATTGTAATTTTGGAACAAGATATTAAAGCATTTTAATTTGAACAATTGAGCATGTGAAGTCAGGGTAAATAAGGGAGCAAAGAGCATCTGTATCAAATATCACCATGAAGGTAAAAACTAAATATATCAATATCAATGAATTTCTCGCAAATAATTAGCATATGATTTCTTTATTAGTTCACAGTACCCTAAGACCAAATCCAGGGAATTGACTAATATTTTGCCCTCCTCACAATAAGTTTGATTATTAAGAAAAACACCACTAACACTAACTTATTGTATAAAAATAGAATACCACCAACATTTGAATAGACAATAGCAAATTAATTCTCTACTACTTATGTATAAAAGCAAAAGAGCATCTGTATCATTTGAATAATTCATAGATCCTCAAACTCATAAATCTCATACACAAAGAAGCAACAAATCTGACAGCTATGTAATTCAAGAACTCATGGAAGGGCAAACAGGTGGTAAAGGAAACCATTTCAATTGTACCAAAATTGAAGAACTTAAGTATTGTGTACTGGAATTTTATCAATGAGTTTTGTAAACATTAAGAAGCACTACCCTGTGGGTAAAAGAATGTGTAATTCATGTTTTTCACTTCTGCTTCTTGACCACACAAATGTATTGCACTAATTAAATCATATCGTTTACTTGCAAAAAAAATTAGCACCAAATGATATAAAAACATACAAATAAGTTTTATATTAGAGCATACCTCAGATAATTTTGAAGAGCAACTATGTAATTCTGTAAAAGAAGTAGACATTTGATTTGCTTAAGATACGAATGTAAACTTACCTTTAGTACGTGACTTAGGAAGGAGATAAACTGGTTATGGGGAGAAACTAGAAAAGCAAGAACAGACATTGTAAGAGCCATTGAAAAGAAACTTAAAAATCAAAGCTACGAAATCACATTGAAAGTTATTCTGTATTTGAAACCAAAATCAAAGTTATAACTGAAAAATGTACCTGGAATTACCTTCAACTTCAAAATTAAAAACCCTAGTGGAGATGAAATCGAGTTAATCAACAGAAGAGGTTCGCAAAGGTAATGGTGGTAGTAGCGGTGGTTGTCGACATACTTACAATGGTGAAGAGCAGTCTCGAACGATTAATGGTTGACCATGGTGACCGATTTCACGCTCTGGTGGAAAAGCGAAGGGAAAAACGTGGAATGGGGAAAGGGAAGATGTACTGGGAGTGGGGAAGAAATGGACTAAAAGAGATTTTTAATTGATTTATTTAATAATTAATTTATTACATGTTGGTTTTTTGGGAGGACATGTCCTCTCTAAAGATTATTAATTTAAAAAATTATATAAGTTTAATATTTTCTAACCTTTTAGACACCACTTGTTGTCCCTAAATATCTCTAAAATATTGGCGCTTATTCTGCTAATGGGGGGAAACTTCCCGCCCTATTTTTAGGGACCACATGTTGTCCCTAAATCTTGAAATTTTTTGGGTTTTATGAAAATAGAATTAGGGACGACTGGTGGTGTCAAAAAGTATATTTTTAGAGACCACATTATGTTGTCCCTGAAAGATTGGTCCCTAAAAGAAACATTTCTTGTAGTGGTGGGTTTTCAAATATGAAGCGAAATCAGTAGAGAAGTATTCCTTTGCATTATCTGATCGTAAAATTTTAACAGATGAGTTAAATTGATTTTGAACATATGAATGAAATTCACGAAAGATGGTAAATACTTAACTACAAGATTTTAACAGATAAACCCAAGTAGCACGAGAATAATCATCAATAAAAGTAATAAAGTACTCAAAACCCAAAGTAGATCGGGTAGGGCAAGGTCCCCATACATCAGAATGCACAAGTTCAAAAGGAAAACTAACATTACTAGACACTCTAGGGGGGTAGGGGCGCCTAGTATGTTTACCAAGCTGACATGGTTCACAATGAAAATTAATTGACGAAAGTGGAAATTCCGGTCTCAGTTGTTTCAGAACTGCTGTAGAAGGATGACCTAGCCGGCAGTGAGCCTCCCTTATACTGGAATCACATATGTTTGCAATAGGAGATAAAGGTAAGGATAAACGGTAGAGACCCCTTGATTCAAAACCTGTGCCAATCAGACGGTTCGTCCCAGCTCCTGAAACGTACAATGAGTAGAGAAAAAGGTTACAGAGCAGTTATTTTGTTTTGTAATTTGACTAACAGAACAAAGGCTATCAGGGAATTTAGGAACAAACAAGATAGATGAGAGGCTTAGGTTTGTCGATTTGCCAATGGATCTAATACCCTGAACAGGGCAGGAAGATTCATCAGCAAGAAGAACAGGTGGATGGGAAGTTTTATGTAGGCTAGAGAGAATACCTCGGTTCCCAGTCATGTGATGAGTAGCTCCTAAATCAATAACCCAAGATGAATCAAGACTAGAAAACGTATCTGAATTGGCCGAGTTGGCTTGCGGAATAGGAGATGCTGAGTGGGAGGCAAGGAGTTGTTGGAGTCGGTGATGGTCTTCCTCGCTAAGTGAGTAAGCTGGAGTTTGATCACTAAGCTCACCAGTCCTGGCGACTTGAGCTTTAGGACGAGGAGGTGGTTGAGATCCAGGAGGACGATTCGGACAATTCCACTTTGTGTGTCCGAATTCTTTGCAATAGTGACACTGAATACCACTTCCACGTTCAATACCCTTCTTTGGAGTCTCATGAGAGCCTCAGCCAGTACCATTACTAGTAGAAGTATGCATGACAGATGTATCAGTAGTGTTTGCATCCATACCATACATTTCCCTTAACATATGATACGTGGATGCAACAGAAGATGTAGCAGTGGGGTTGCTCAATAACAAGGGGCGAGCATTAGAGTATTTAGGTGATAGACCGGCAATAAACATCATTACATCCATTTTGTTGTTCCGCTCCTCCTGAATCTTTAAGTTAGTAGTAGGTGGAAACATGGTCCGCAATTCATCCCGAAGCTTTGAAAATCGTGTAAAATAGTCGGTGAATGAAGAATCACCTTGGTCGGCTCTACTGTAAGCTTGAACCACAGAGTATGTATGAGACATAGAATCTTTAGCCGAGAAGGATGAGGAAAAATGATCCCACATTTCTTTCACAGTGGGAAAGTTCTGAGCAATGGTAAGTATCTGTGGCGCCATGGTATTCCACAGAGCCATATGAATTCCACTATCATCAATAGACCATTCTCGAGTGATCGGGTCAGAAGGCGGTTTAGTTAAATGATGTTTCTTATCTACACTTGCGAGACCTTTCTGAACGAACATGCTCCAAGAGTTCCAGTTACTAGAGTCGAGTTTCACAGGGATACGTAAAACTAAAGCATAGTTAATTATGCCGGGGGCTGATTCAACTTTCTTTTCGTCTTCCATTTGACAATAACAAGTTGTATCAGCTAAAAAAACGAGACAGGCGAGGAAAGTTACAACAAAGAAGTACCTCGAAAGATTCTGGACAAAAGAAAATGCAAGTGGTGGTTGGAGACAGATTCCGGCAGTGGCGGCAGCAGACGGCTAAAGGAGTTTTAAGGTCTGAATAAAGGATCCGGTAACAGAGAGAAGTTTGCAGATCTGAATAAAGAAGTTTTCTGGCGATGGCGGCTAGGGTTCCGGCAACTAACAGAGTTTTCTGGCGATGGCGGCTAGGGTTCCGGCGATGGCGGAAAGGCAGTGGCGCAAAGGCAGCAGCGGCGGCGTAAAGGCAGCGGCTAGGGTTCCGGCGGCGGCTAGGGTTCCGGCTCGTGTTCCGGCGGCGGCGGCTAGGGTTCCGGCGAGTGGCAGCAGATTCCGGCGATTGACAGGGAGGGAACATATGCAGTTTAGGGTTGTACCATGAGCTGTGCAGACTTGTACCAAGAGCTGTTAGACTTGTACCATGTAGTGCAGACTTGTACCAAGAGCAATGGCTCTGATACCATGTAAAGATAACTGATATTATTTTCTAATGATAAACAAGAAGGGGAAACCCGCTATATATACAATGTACAAAACTCTAACCCTAGCCCAAGTACAGCCCATGGGCTATAGCCCAATATACAATTTACAATTACAAACCGATACATTAGGTTTTAATTTCATCAAGTTAAATAGTTTAATAATGATTATTGACTTATTTAACTACAAAACAGAAGTAAATGTTACTCGAATACTTAATTAGAACTACTAGTGTAGACGTTCTTTTTCAATCATTAGAAATACTTAAAATATATAAAAATATATATTTGATTAGTTTTCATAAATTAAAATGGCAGGTAGGAGAGGAGAGGAGAGGAGAGGAGGGGTATCCGGATATTGGGCTTACTAACCAACACTTGGACTCTAATAAAAAAATGGAAGTTAATGTGCGAAATCCGCAACTCAATTGAGTCCATTGGAAAGATTGGCAGGCAAGGCCAGCCATAAAAGATAGCTATTTGGGCTCCAAACTGTTGGACTGCGAATTTAGGTAAGAGCCAGGATCGTAGGTGTTATACTTGAGTTGTAATCAAGATTAAACCAAAAAATAAAATAAAAAGGATACTTATCAAGTTTAGTTGGTGTTTGAGAATGCGTATTTTCATGTTAAGCTTATTTTGCAGTTTCTTTCATAGAAGCACCGGCCATTTGATATATAATACAGCGCGTCTTTAATTTATATATAGGAGATATTTTTGTCTTCCACAAGTAATAGTCTGTTAGTGTTATACGTACATATATACACGCATACATATATAGATAACACTCAACATGTCATTGGAGCGACGCGTGGTCAACAGTAGTCGGCGGCGTTTTAAACGCACCACCGGCCTGCTGGTGTGTGGTCATGAACCGAAATACATACATGGTGAAGATTTTGAAAAGAAAAAACATGCTAATTTATTATTAGTTGAGAACCATGGAAATATGTTCCTTACAGGTACAAACATACTGATCGAAATGCCACAAAAGGAGTCGCATTCACTCAACTTATTCACTCTCTCACTCACAATATGATATACGTATATATGTATATGTATGGTACCCAAAATGAAAATTAAATGACAGACATTAATTAAGTTGATAAGTAACTGACCCTTTTTCCTTCCATATTGATCAGATTATGGTATCATGGTAGAGGCTTTATTGTGCTCCTTGGAATGAGACTCATAATCACCATTAGAGTTTTTTGAGAGAGCAAGGTGAATTCCAGGATCATGATGATTGATGGAGCAATTATAGACAAGTGAGTTGTTAACACCTTGTACATTATTGTTAAGGAATGCAGTGCTCAGTAGAGAATTCGATTCTTGGTTCTTATTCTTCCCTTTTGAATTTGTTTCAGATGTTTCTCCATTGTTTGATGTGGGTTTCAGATCACGTCTCTTGATGTGAATGTTGCTATCGAAAACATGTTTTTTGTCGCTAGAAGAGGTAATCTTCATTATAGCTCCTTTATTTTCACCTGCAATAGTTATAATATTCTTCCCTGCATCTTCTGAATCCCAGTGCTTCTTATGTATTTCAGGTTTCCTTGTAGAGGTATGACTGTGAATCCCACCAATGTATCTGCCATTAGTTGAGCCTAAATTCTTGGATTTCTCTTTGGTTTCTTGAACGTGCATGGTCTTTTGCTCGAATTCTGGTGGGTTCTCATTATATGAAACTTGTTTAAGTGAAGGGCGTGCTAATGGAAAAGGAGGGTCCATGGTGGGAGATGGAGGTGAGATTTTTCCAGGTAGTTTTGATAGGGAAGACAGCGGTAATGTATATTCAGATGGTTGCATTGGGCGAAGGTAAGGTGGTGAGGATTCCGGAGAAGGAATAAGACGAGTCTTTGGTGGAGATGAAGGTGGTGGAGGTGGCAATGTTGGTGATGTTACTGCAGAGGGTGGGAGTTGAGGTGGTGAGGATTCCGGAGAAGGAATAAGACGAGTCTTTGGTGGAGATGAAGGTGGTGGAGGTGGCAATGTTGGTGATGTTACTGCAGAGGGTGGGAGTTGAGGTGGTGTTTGTTTAAGAATTTTAGGTGGAGAGGATGGCGGGGTTACATCACGGATAGTGGTGATAGGGCTCTCGGTAGGTTTAAATGATGGTGGATTCAAAGTTGACAGGGGTGGTGCAGATTGTTGTGATGGAGGAGTGTTAGGGGATGAGGTTTGTGGTGGCTTACTCGATGGAGATGTTGTCGATGTTGGTGATTCAATTGTATTAGTAGCCGGAATAGGGGTTGGGCTAGGTAGTGGTGGAGGTGAAGGTGAAGGTGGGGTTTGGTTTGGTTGTTCGTCTGGTGGGGTGTTGGTGGATTGTTGGAGTGGTGGGATAGAGGTAGGTTGGGAACGAGGGGTTGTTGGGGTAAATGCAGGTCGAATCATAGCTTGTCTTGGGGGTGACAACCTTTGATTGGACTGAGCACTAGATGGTGTAGCGGTGGGTTGTGGTGGTTCCAAAGCCTTAGTAGATGGAATAGGTGGTGGGCTTGGGGTTAGGTTAGGTTGTTGAGGTGATGGCGTTGTTGGGGGTTGTTGGGGTGGTGGGAGTGGGGGAGGCTGAGGAGGAGTGGCCGATACGGTAAATGCAGGTCGAATGAATGGTGGCCTTTGTGGTGGCGGGCCTTGATTTGACTGCACGGTAGGTGTAACCGGCGGTGGTGGTGTTGGTGGACGGACCATGGTGGCTAAACGGAACCATGGGCGGGAGGGAGGGCCTTGCTGGCTAGACATTGTGAAGAGAAGTTGGTAAAAAGTTGTAATGGAGCAATGTTTATATAGAAAAGGTTAGCATTAAATTTGACCAAGGAATCAACGATAAACATGGCTACTAATAAAAAAAAGAGATGAAGGTTGGAATAAAATCGTAAAAGAGAAAAAGTGTTATATTGAAGCTTTGCAATGACACTTGAAACATGCAAGTGTGCTTTAAACATTAAGGTGGCCTCCAAATAAAGCCAACATATATATTCTTTGGTAATCTTTTTCTTTTTGGTGCTTCAAGGAAAAAGTTTTTGAATTATATAATTAATAACCATAACGATGATATAGTTTTGCCATGATCATTAGGTCGGTGTTAAGTAGAAATGATGTAATTATATACATGGTATGATATTTAATTTTAATTATACTAAAAGACTCGTTCTTGGTACGCGTATGGTTCACTAACACTTTACTACTGGCTTGATTTGGGTATTGGAGAAAACAACTTAATATGTAATCACTTAACACAAAGGCCGAGTCAAGTTTACGACTTTACGCTCTTGTTTGGAACCAAATCTATTCTAAATTAAATCGACTCAGTTAGTACGATATATCATTAGCTCTAATAGTATAGAACTATCACGTTAATTAACTCCTGATTCTATACTATACATGTGCAAAAAATACCTGAATTCTAACTATTGAAGTTAAAAGGAGATATTTGTTGAATCAATCGTTTAATCTCAAGGAAGTCTCATAGCTAGGGTGTTTGGTCAAATTAAGATTATTATTTATTAATTAAAATTATGAGACAATTAGTTGATGAGGAATAATTAATGAGCTTTTTTCAACATCAAGATTCAAGAGCCTTGTTTTTATTGGTTGGCAGTAGAACTTTGCGGTGACTAAAGTGAAGAGATCAAAGTCGAAACATAGATGTTCATGAAGTTATGCATAGCTTCATATAAGGAGATTCTTTCACTAAATAATGTGCAAAATAGACGGAATCATTAATGTGTATGAGACAGACAAGGGTGAAGGGTATAATTTGAGTCGTAGTTTTTGATTTCTAAAGTTTATTGTTAGAAAGCGTATGTACCCAATTGTATCAAGTATCAATGATTACTGAAGCAAATTCACAATGATAGATATATGATCTTGGTATGAATACGGGAGAAAACACCAAGAACACACCCTTTGCTCTGAAATAATGAAATGCTTAAATGAATTAGGGTTAGTTACATTGTTTATATATACATCAGGTATTTTCATAATATAACCTATTCTTTTAGGAAATACAACTAGAAGCAAAACTTAACTAAAATTATATAACGAACACAACTTGGGTCTAACATTCTCCCCTTTGTGTTTATTGTACAAATAAAGCATGTAAACGAAAAAAAATTCTTCGCTGGAGCAGTTGATCTTGAGCATAAACACATAATGAATGTTGAGAGAATCTTCAGTTTCAGCATCTTAGTTATTCATCAAACAAAAAAATACACTCCCCCTCGAATGTAGCTCTCGATCTTCAAAAATGACTTGAAACATGTTCATTACCTTACTCCCTCTTGATTTTTCGAACATATATTTTCTTATGATAAATAACCGGTAAAAAAGTGATGTGGCTTTATGCAAATCTTCTCTTTAGAAAGTCTTAATAGATGTTTGACGGAGCGAACCACAAATGAATATTTAAGCTCGGGCAGGGTGGGAAGATGTGCATTCGTGTTAGCATTCGAGAATGATCCCTTTTTACTAACACACAAAAATGGACGAGCATCACGGTGAGGAATAGCACGAGAAACATAAGCATTATTGTTTTGCGGAAGACGACGTTCTTTCAGATCTTTAGAATTATCTTTACTTTCGTTTCAAAGCTTTCTCCGAAGTTTGACTTTGTTTATAAATTTATCCGCATAAGACTTGAGTGCAGTATGATCATCCTTAGAATGAGTGGTTTTCGAATGCATAACACTTTTTGATGGTTCACCTGCATGGACTGTTACATGAACCACCTTGACTTCTTTCCCTTTGGAAGACTTACACTTTCGAACTTTTTCAGAATCAAAAGATGTCGCGACCTTTTCTTCTACACAATTTTGTAAGTCTTGTTTCAATTTCTGAATTTTAAGCACAAATTGATTTTTCTCAGTCTCAAAATTCATTCTTTCTAAAGTAGACTTAGGGGGTGTTTGGTTCATTCTTTGATTTTGGGGGGATTGGGATTTATACATGGGATTGGGAATTGGTAGGATTTCATTTTATGGGATTTAAAATCCAAATCCTCTGTTTGTTTCAACACCAACATAAACCCATCAACACCACCACCACCTCACCGCCGGCCACCACCTTCGAATGCGAGCCACCACTGAACGCGAGCCACCACCTCCGTCACCGATTGCCACCAGTGGCCGCCGAAGACGACGGCTAGGTTTGCGAAGGCAGACGAAGACGAAGATGAAGGGCAAATGGTTTTTGTTGCAGCGGCGAAGACGAACGACGATCTAGGATTTTTGTTGTAGCGCGAAGACGAACGGCGATCTAGGGTTTCTGTTGTAGCAGCGAAGACGAACGGTGATCTAGGGTTTCTGTTGTGGCGGCGAAGACCAACGACGATCTTGGGTTTCTGTTGTGGCGGCGAAGACGAACGGCCTCGTGATGACGGCGAACTTGTGACGACGGCGATGGCCTCGTGATGACGGCGATCTTGGGTTTCCGTGGTGAACGGTTTTTGTCGTTCGCCGGAATAGTAGCCGGAGGGTCGACGGAGTTGCCGGAGCAAATGACTCAGTTGTGGATTTGAGAATACCATGGGGGGTGGGAGGATTTCTAAATCCCTCATCCATGGATTTTTAAGATTCCTAGGAATTGAATTCCTCTCTCTCTTTTGCAAACCAAACAATATATTTGGAGGGATTTGAATTCTCAATCCCATGAAATCCCTCCAAATACCAAACACCCCCTTACTTTGAATATCCAACAATTGTTGCTCAAGATTCCTTATCTTGACATCTTCTTCGATCTCTAAATCATGATACTTCTTGTCTGGACTCTGGAGTTTTTTTGGTTAACTCAGAAATTTTTGTAAATTATAAAATCAAGAATTCGGTTACATGTAATATTTTAAATTTTTAGAATGAGTAAATATTATATTTGTAAATTAGAGTGAAAAAATGTGATGTTTTAAAGTTATAGATGGACATATATATGAAATTCTCTTTAATTATTTTTTATTTAAGTTAAAATTAAAATTAAATCTAACTAATTAATCAAACTTTTATCCAAATTAATGACTATGATAGTTTTAATAAAATTTAATCACGTTAGTCTTGTATTAATATATTAATTTTATCACTTCAAGCATCCATGTTCATTACCATTGAACATCGATATTCATAATCAATAACAATTATCATCGTTATTAAGTCTAAAATCATCACCATATATATCTAACTTAAACATAAAGTACGTAGAAACGTCATAGAGCTTGAACAATTAATGGATCTTATCTATATATATCTACAATAAACCCAGAAACATAATCTTTCATTTATAAACCTTGATTATAAACCAAAATCCGAAATCACAAATTGAAATGACATTAAGTCAGTCAATACCTAAAAAAAGACACAAATACATACCATGAAATCAGAAACTCGAGTCCGTCCTAATTATAATGATGTTTACTTAAAATAGTAAATTATATCAGAGGCGGTGACAAGGGGATTAAAGGGTGCTAGCTTTTTTCCGATAAGCTTAAAATCCTTTGTAGTTTAGAAACGTAAATCCAACATATATTTTTTAAATCCCCTTTATTTGAGTTAATTAGTAGCCAAAGTGTATCTCAAAAGAGGATCAACGAATGGAAGACTCAAAGTAGCAATTTTGATCTTTTAAAAGAGTTTTTTCAGCAACGAAAATTATGAAAACAAGATTTTGTAATAGTATGAGTGATGATTATCTTTAAAACGGTTTGGTTGTTTATATGAAGAGAGAGAGAGAGAGAGAGAGATTACTGATACTTTCTTTACATACAATATAATAGATGAGTTATATTCAAAGAAACAAAGACGTGCCCAGCTACAAACACGCGAAATATGGTTTTATTATCGTTATTTTTGGTTTCATTGAACGTTTTATCAAGATAAAACATTCAAGTTATTGTTTTATTTAATATTATGCATCTATCACATTAATTCATGACAAACAAAATGGCGGCCGTGAAATGATGGTTGATTTTGGCAAAGCTTAAGCGCATTATTTTAACACGTAAGTTCTTGTCTTTAAATAAACTTTCATTATTTATTATGTAGACAAATAATGAAACTTTTGTATGTCTTTTATATATACATGTATCACTAGTGTTATAATAAAGTAAGACCGGCCACTGCTATACTAAAATCTTAGTTCCGTCTCTAATTATATCTAAAAAAATTCTTTTGAAGGTTGTAGGTAACAAAAGTGCAAGTGAAAGGTGGATACCCTTTCGGCGGTATTATTCAGTATTCATAGCTCCAAAGCACCTCGCTAAAGACGGAAATCACAGATCTTAAATCCAAACACTGTTAGAACTAAAAGTTGTGTCCATTTATATTCTAGTCTAGTTTTATATTGCTATTGACATTAGTCATAGTACAGGGTATATTTAGTAAATACCTTATGGGTATATATGCTTGTTTACAAACCTTAATAAACTAAGCAATCACATTTCACGTTTAATTGTGTTCTTGGCCATATACCTTCTCTCACGTACGTATCATCCATACTACCAAGAACTTGATCATTGTGTTGATTGCTTCAACAATTGTTAGATACTTGATACAATTGGGTCCTACAATTGGGATCAGAGCCAAAGAGTGATTAAAAGGTAAGTTTTTTATTGTTCTTGGCTTTGGTTTGGTCGACTAATACGTTTATGCCGTAGCTCTTCATAGGGCATAGTTTCCTAATGATTATTGGTGTTTGATTCGAATTGTTTGTTGGGATTATTAAGTTTGGTGTTTATTTCAAGTTTGGGATTGAAAGAGTGTGTTTTGATTGTGTTGTTTGGAGAACAAGATCGATTCGCAGGTTAGAATCGTCGTTACTGATCTAGGGTTCGTATCAGCCTTCAAGCCATTTGGTGCTTCAAGCCATTTGCATTTCAAGCCATTTAGTGCTTCAAGCCATTTGGTACTTCAAGCCATTTGGTGTTTCAAGCCATTTGGTGCTTCAACGTTTGTACTTCAAGCCATTTGGTGCTTCAAGCTGTTTGCTTTTCAAGCCATTTAGTGCTTCAAGTTGTTTGCTCTTCAAGCCATTTATTGCTTCAAGCCGTTTGGCCGTTTGCCCTTCAAGCCATTTGTCCTTCACGTCATTTTTCCTTCAAGCCATTCATTCAAGCCGTTCACCAAGCCATTCACCAAGCCACTCATTCAAGCCATTCACCAAGCCATTCACACTAAGCCATTCAATCAAGTCGTTCAACATTTACCTTTACTTTTCACTCAAAGATCCCTTGTCAAGTATCAACCATGCATTGTAGCAAAGAAGAAGAAATAAATGGATTACATACGACGTTAGAAGAACTCAGTAAAAGTATCCATCTTCATGTAGCTTCTGGGCAAAAACATAAAAAGACAGCACGTAAATTGGAAAAAGAAAATGCCAAACTTGTTTCGGAAATTTCTGAGTTGACTAAAAAACTCCAGATTTCAGACAAGAAGTATCATGATTTTGAGATCGAAGAAGATGCCAAGATAAGGAATCTTGAGCAATAATTGTTGGATATTCGAAGCAAGTCAGCTTTAGAAAGAATGAATTTTGAGACCGAGAGAAATCAATTTGTGCTTAAAATTCAAAAAAGATTTACAAAATTGTGTAGAAGAAAAGGTTACATCATCTTCTGATTTTGAAAATATTCAAAAGTGTAAGTCTTTAAAAGGAAAAGAAATTAAGTTGGTTCTTGTAACAGTCCATACATGTGAATCATCGAAAAGTTATGTGGATCTGAAAACCAAATGCTCAAAGGATGATTATTCTAGTTTCAAGTCTTACGCAGAGAAATTCATAAACAGGGTGAAGCTTCGGAGAAAGCTTTGGAATGAAAATAAAGATAATTCTACAGGAATGAAACATCAACGTCTTCCGCAAAACAATTATGGTTATGTTTCTCGTGCTGCTTCTCATCGTGATGCTCGTCCATTTGTGTGTGTTAGTAAAACAAGACCGTTCTCGAATGCTAACACGAATGCACATCTTCCCACATTGCCTAAGCTTAAATACCCATTTGTGATTCGTTCTGTCAAACATCTCTTAAGACTTTCTAAAGAGAAAATTTGCATCAATCCACATCAGTCACCATCCATCAACTATAAGAAGATATTAGTTCGAAAGATTAAGGGGGAGCAAGGTAATGAAGGAGTTTCAAGTCATTGTTGAGGAATAGTTACAAATATGCTGAAAATCTGAAACTGAAGATTCCCTCAACAGTCATTCTCTGTTTATGTTCAAGGTCAAATGCTCCAGGGTCCAGCGAAGATAATAATCTTCGTTTATTATGCTTAATTGTAAAATGGACACAAAGGGGGAGAATGTTAGAACTAAAAGTTGTGTCCATTTATATTCTAGTCTAGTTTTATATTGCTATTGACATTAGTCATAATACATGGTATATTTAGTAAATACCTTATGGGTATATATACTTGTTTACAAACCCTAATAAACTAAGCAATCACATTTCACGTTTAATTGTGTTCTTGGCCGTATACCTTCTCTCACGTACGTATCATCCATACTACCAAGAACTTGATCATTGTGTTGATTGCTTCAACAATTGTTAGATACTTGATACAATTGGGTCCTACAAACACGCAACGTTAAACTCATTCACACTCACAAATCTAGCTTGTTCAAGTGAGATTCCAAAGACGGATGTCAAAGTAACAATGATAAATAGACCGAGGAGTAATTATGAGGAAGTGGTTGCAGAGTAAGCCAGAGGAAAGACACGATTTTGACCTCATCAAAGACACAGAATAAAATTAAGCTAGGGTAAATATGATCTAAAATTTAATATTACAATGAAGATGTTTGTGAGTTTGACACTTAAAAAAAGTTAGGGAAATAATATATCTTTGTACATTTTGTTCCTACTTCATTTTCCTACTTGTACAATCATGTTTATCACTTTCAATATTCGATATTTCGACCTTTACGTGTCTGGGTTAAACGAAATCCGAATTGGGATAATAGTAGAAATGTACGATCTTGTTCTTGGCACAGAAAAAGATCAAGAAACCAGAGAGAATGATCCTTGGGTTTCTAGTTTCGTGTGTTTCATGTGCACCCCACCAGGGGCGCTGCCCCCTTTATCTTACCGGGACCCCTGTTTTTCGTTATGGAAGTGTGTATGTAACACTCTTCAAACCTGTTTCACAACAAAGTTTAGTCCCTTTGAAACACATGTATAAAATCTATTACATTAAATGAACTTGTGACACTTAATCACCAACAATCGCTCGATTTTGACACTATGGTCGTTTCGAAGTTCTTTCTTTCATAAAATAGTATTTTTTGGAAATCAAAATAGCCGTTGAGCGAAAGGTTTCTTATCACCACATTGGTTGGGATAAAGTGCAATAATCAAGTGAGTATAAGGATAAGTAGGAAACGATTATAAATTATATACCATGTTTTGTAAATTAAGATTGTAAAAAAGTTGGAAAAGATGTGGTGTATTGGTTGAGTATGCATGGTATACATGTAAATGGTGAAGAAGGTAGGAAGGAAAAAAAAGTACGTATTAATCCAATAATTCATAGAAATGAATCAGATGAAAATAAAAGGGTGCATGTGGTGTTGTGGGTTGTCCGTAAATCGTTTTTTTGCTATTGTTTTGTTTTGTTTTGTTTTCTAAAACGGAGGAGGGGATCCTTCATCCGTAGCCACAATCTTCTCTTCTCTACTCACCCTTCCAATTTTGTAGGTCCACTTCCTTCATATGCAAGCGTTTGTTTTCTGCCTACATTTTAATTATTCATCCCCTGCGCCCATTATTGTTCTCCTTTTCTATATCATCAAAAAATAAAAAATTTATTTTTTTTAATATCATTTTTATTTAATAATATATATTATACTTGGTTTTATTAATTGTAGTCTTTACCTGTAAGTATATAGACTGTTTATGATATTTGCACATCAAATATTGTTGCTAATTGCTAAAACTAAAATGAAAAATTAATCACCTAATAAATTTAGAGGCTTATTTTACAAATTCTAACACTACATATCTTCGGCTCTATTTGTAATTATTATTTACATAATTAATGCCATTCAATTCAAATATTTTATTTAAGAGATTAGTTTATCAAAATTTATTCATCTTATCATGTTTTGTTATCATCTATATTTCAAATTTAAAGATTACTATATATATATATATTTATATATCAAATATTTTAAAGTTAATTATAGTGTATTGTAACTTGATAATAGGTTAGAGCATTCTCACAAGCACCATGGTTATGACCACCTTTATGGTTGTTCATGAAGAGCTCGTGAAGATTGTTCTTTCTTCCTTTGTTATAACTGCAGGTCATTGATGATAGTGAATTAGTGATGACTAGTTATTATCATGGAAGCTTAGTAATCCTGATGTAGCAACTAGTGGTAGTGTTGTTATTTATAACTATGGTTGCCTACTTTTATAACACATTATTTGTTTAATAATAATTGCAAGTAAAAATACTCATCGCAGAACGCCAAAAGTCAAAGCTTCTTTATGGTCAAAGTCAAAAAGGATGTTATTTTGTCGCGTAGAGCGAGTCAACTAATATCGGGTTTTTTTTCTATTTTCAGCCCGGAGTGACACGTCCGGGTTAAAGGTTCAACCAGCCAGACCGGTATTTTCAACCCGCTTTGACCTGGTTTGCAATTTTTATTTTTTTTAAAAGGTGAGACTTTTAACTCAAATATTGAAATAGTACAATAGCCCAATGTCTTAAAATTTTTAATTTGGGTTGATTGTGAGTTTGTGACAATTGTTATTTGATGCTTAATTTTTTTTTTTGGTATTGTATGTTGAACATAAATATTGTTTTTGTATTGTTAATAATGTAGGTATATATTTTTTTTTTAACTTTTTGGAGTTTATATATATGTATACACATATAAATACATACATATATATATATAAACTAAAAACCGGGTTGACCCGCAAGTCGAACCGATTAACCCTATTGAGCCGCGACCCGATCACGAGACCGGGTCAACTAAAATCCCGATTTTTAAAACATTGCACGTAGTGGATTATATCATTTCTAGTTATCTTCTTCACTCTTTTAACATTGCCGTCTTAATTATGGATCATGCAACATGAGTAACCACTCATGATCCATAGCCTGATCACTCACCATTAATATATATATATATATATATATATATATTTGGTAAGGTTAAACATAGAACCTCTCTTAAACATAGAACCTAAAGAACATTCTCTGGTGATTACACGTGACACATAGTTTAAGGGTAAAAAAGGAAGAAAAAAAAAAACGTCGCTCAGCTCCCAGCATCCTCCCATCTTCCTCAAAATTAAAATAAAAAAACCCTCACTTACTTTAAATGATCATAACTCGTTCGTTTTTTAGAATTTTAACAAAAAAGTTATATCATTAGTTTCAGTTTTTCGTCCTCTTTCAAACAAGACCAGACTTGATATATTTCTGAAACTTTTTTTTTTTTTGAAATGCAAAGTTTGCATTTTGAGCTGGGTTCATTCAAACTCAAAATGCAAAATCCGTAGTTTGCATTTTGAGCTAGGTTCATTCAAGCCCAAGCCTAAATGCAAAATGCAAAATCCGTAATTTGCATTTTGAGCTGGGTAATTCAAACCATGCAGAATGAAGATTGCAGAATGCAAAAAACATGCAGAATGAAAGAATGCAAAATGCAAAACACATGCAGAATGCAGAAATACAAAAAAACATGAAGAATGCAAAATGCAAAAAACATGCAGAATGAAGAATGAAGAATGAAGAATGCAGAAAGCAAAAAACATGTAGAATGCAAAAAATATGCAGAATGCAAAAAACATGCAGAATGCAGAACGTAAATCCGTATAAACATGCAAAATGCAAAAAACGAAAAACACAAAATTTATGATCTGAGACGAACCATTTTCGACGACTGCAAGGTCATTAGCGACGACTTTGCTTATTTGCGACGACATATTTAACTTCATCGTCGCTAATTTCTGATCTGAGACGAACCTTTTGCGACGACATTCAGCTCATTAGCGACGAGCTGCCAAAATGCCAAAAAAAGGTGTTTTTCCTGTACAGCTGCCAAAATGCAAAAAAAAAAAAATCATTTTCAATTTTTTTTAGAAAAGTATAGGAAGAGTGATCTTGTTTGAAAGAAGATTAAAAAACTAAAAGAATGATATAATTTTTTTGATTAAATTCACAAAACTTAAAAAGTTATGGCAATTTAAAGTTTTTGAGGGTTTTTTTTTTAAATCGTGGGTGATGGGTGAGGATAATTACATTTTTGCCCTATTCTTCCTAAATTAATACATAATAATTACAGTTTTGCCATCGATCAATCTCATCCATTGATATTAATGATCCAAAGGTCCAGATTGGTTCTTTAGGTTCTTTGTTTAACACATGGTTCTTTATTGATCCAATTTCTATATATATGCGTGTTTTTCATCCAAGTAACCAACTATTCTTGATAATTAGTTTATTAACTAATTGTTTTTTTATCTTCAATTAGTTAACTGATACCCATTTAAATAACTTAGTTATTAGTTATTAGTTAATTAGTTTGTCAATTACATGGTTTGGTTTATTTTCTTAAGTCACTTACTTGATAATTGCTTGAATCTTTTGATAATTGGTTGAATTATTTGAAATTAGTTTATTGGTTAATTGGTTTGCTTTCTTAAATAGTCCAATTAGTTAGCACAAAAAAAGCATTTATTCATAGTAAAAAAGAAATAAAAGAGTACATTTTGAAATAATGTACTTTGCTTGAAATATCATTATGTGCAATAAATTTATTTTTGTTTCAAATAATGGAATCCAAACAGTTCATTGTAACCAATTGCACCCACTGTAGCAAGTCACCTAAGTTAATAGCCAGTCTTCGGTGACATCCTCTCTAATTTGTAAAACTAATGACTGGAATCCTTCATTTGCAGAATTCGGCGACTTAAAATCAGAAAAGTGCTAAATCAAACAAATATCATTCAAAATATATTGTATATTGTGTATATTTCATTCAAAGAAATATCCTTTATTCATAACAAAATTAACCCTAAGTCAACTCGCATCCCTACTCCTCTTCAAAGTTTCTGACGGTGATCAGCGACAGTAATTGCAATGCCATTGCCACTCTAATTTTGCTTCAAGCAAGATTATGTCGATTTAGGTTAAAAAGATTTGGGTTTTTCTAATTGGGTTTCTTGTTAGGGTTTTGTTGCCATGTTGATTTGGCAATTGTGTTCAAAACCATTGTTGTAGATCTTGTTACAGAACCTAATTATTAAATATATCGATCTTGTGTCAATATTGTACAATGATTTCTTGTTGTACATATGTTGTGATTTGGGCTTCATTCTCTTTTACATAGATCGATTATTACACAGACTGATGTGTGTAAATCAAACCATAGTTTTTATTTATAAACGCGAATTAACGAAATACTGATTATAAATATGCAAGGGAGGCTAATCGTATTATAGCATAGTATTGACAAGAGCGGGATGTTGAACACTTGGGGACGAGTATAATTTCATATTTAAAAGACTTGATTGTTAATTATTCTTACTACTAATTAGACCAAACAATCTAAAGCAAATAAAGCTAAGAAATTGAAAGTAAAAGGATCAATAATGAAACATTTTCAGTTGGATTCGATAACCCCATATTTATAGACGATTTCATGTAGTAGAATGGAAACTATTCATCGTATACCAACGATTATTATTATGAGTATACTTGTCCAACTCACTAATTCTATAATTATGAAAACGTTAACCCAACAGTCATGGACTTAAGCACCCTCACAACTTGTCTTGTTATTCGTATTATGCAAGACTATATCTTCTTGATATTATCGGTTATACAATCAATCAAATAAACCAAATGTAGCCAACATAAGACCGTCTGTAACAACAAGACCATTAGCAGCAGACGATTGAACAACGGATGCATCGAGGAGATCAACCCTAATTGAAGACCCCATACTCTCAACGACGAACTTTAAACCCATTTTGGATAAAGGACGAGGGCCTTCACTCACTCCGTTCACCTCCCTTGTAAGTAAGACGGAATTTAATTGAAATGAATCATCCACCTTACCCAAGCTACAGGGTATGGAGCCACATCGTTCGCTTGGCGTGCTCTAATGGGGTCACCATGCCCACCAGAACGAATCAAGCACCACAGCAGCTGGGAACCCGAATGAATCCCCTACACCTCTATTATTTGGCCGAGAAAGGCTTGTGGCATATCGCATTCAACTGTTAACACACATTAAGTGTTCACTATACGATCTAGGTTTTAGTTTCCAAAAATGTATCGAAATTGTCACATTTTGCTATTGTGTATATGCAACTTTGGAAACTGCCATTTAATGTATTGAAGTTTCAATATCTACCATTTAGTGTATCATGACTTTTTATAGTAGGTTACTAGTAGGTGATGTTTCTCAATACATTAAATGGTATATTTTTAAACTTAAGTACGTTTAATGGTACTTTTTAATAAATCAAAATAAGAAAATTACTTTTTGCCTACCAAAAAAATTCTGAATATGATATATTTTCTAAATGATATATTTTGAAACTTCATTACATTAAATGATAGTTTTCAAAGTTGAATACACATAATAACAAAATGTGATAATCTAATTTTTTTTTTTGGAACGGCAAATATTTACACCTTTTTGTCCACGACGGGACTCGAACCCTTGACCTTTGGTCAATCACCAAAGTGCATAAGCACTTACCAGTGGGCTATAACCCAACTGGCATGTGATAATCTAAATGTATTGTGGGAAACTTAACCCTATGATCTAACCCTAGAATTTAGTGCATCACTAGTCACATTTACTGATAATCATGATACAAGTAATGACCATCTAACTTATGAGTTATGAGAACTAAGTCAATAGGTCTTAAGTTCATAGGCTTTAAAACACACACACACACACACACACACACACACACACACACACACACACACACACACATATATATATATATATATATAAGCAAAACATGATAAAATATATGACTAATAAAATATCCGAGTCTCATAGAAATTAAACCATAAATCAAGATTACTCTCTAACTGAAAACCATGGTATTTAATCCATAATCAAAAGAAAATACCAACTAAAATCATACATAGTATGCTAATAAACATAGACTATAAAGGCAAACTCGATGAAACCTGATGATATTTTAACTTTGATTCTCCAAACTTGAGCACCAAATCCTCTCCCAAGCCTCGAAATTGCCTTTAGAAGGATTCTTGTCGCCAAAAGGGACCCTAGGTCTGCTGAAATGTGTTTTAGGCTAAAGATGAGACTCTATTTACAGTTTCTAAATACGACCTTGAGCGCTTCACATATACTTAAGAACGCGTGGTGTATCACGACTAGCGTTCAAAATGAGATTGTATCCCTCTAAGTTTAGTTGACATGACCACTTAAATCAGCTCAATCCAAATTCGTATGATCAAAATAGTGACTATATGTAGGAACTAAAATCTTTCCCCAATTTCTTCACAATTGTCACCGTTCTCCCAATTTCTTCTCTTCAAGAGCCTTAATTAAAACACATAGTATAAAAAATTAAGTAAAAAATAACCTAATCCACTATAACAATGCATTATAGGAATGAGATGTTGAATACGAAGTATATATATATCCCCGAGACTAGGACTCGAGGGGCCGAGTCGACCCGAGGGAGACTAAAAGCAGCGGCAAGCGAGCCCGGCTCGGGCGAGTGATCAACAAGTGAGCCCGGCTCGGACGAGCGATCTCCTGTCTTATAGTTATGGAGTATCAGTGAGTGTTCCTCGGGTGAGGAGCACAAACAGGTTGTTGCTTGTACTGGTTTTTTGTAGTTATTGATGTTCTTTGTCTATATATATATAGGGTGAGGTTCTTCCCCCCTTTTAAATAGAGAACAGATCGAGAGAACACGTGTAAACTTGTAATTTATTATTTCTTCTTTACGTTCATGTTCACCCATAGCTACCCAAAAGTCAACTTTACATCTTAAATCTTAAAATCAAAATTATTTCTATAATTATTAACAATTTAAAATTTTGGATGCATTGATGCATCAAATAACACTTTTGTATGCATCGATGCATCAGGATTATATTCGAACATATTATCAAAAAAACGTGACATATTTTAAATCCGATGATCAATGGAATCAAATGGCTAAATAAACTGTGACAATTTTTGAACAATCTGATCAATGAAATCAAAGTTTCAAAAGTGTTCTCTCTGTTCTCTATTTAAGAGCGTTCTCCCTTGATCCTAACACTATATATATATATATGGGAGGGTTCATGCGAGAACCGTTGTTAGTGCGAGAACTGCGAGAACCAATCTCAGCCGTTCCTTGGATATGAGAAGTATCATGGATGGAGAGCGTGGAGGGATAGGGTGTGGCATGGTGCATGTGAGGAAATCATGGGTGGGCAATGACATTGAAGGAGGGGGAATTAGACGGCTTAGATTGGTTCTTGTGGTTCTCGCGCTAACAACGGTTCTCGCATGAACTTTTGTCTATATATATATATATAAACCGACATCACAGACCGATCTTGTTTTCCATAGTATCACTAAGATTTCTTGTTTTCCATAGTATTACTAAGATTTTTTGTTTTCCAAAGTTGTGATTTGGTTTTTCTAGTTTTCATCGTTTATATATGATTAGGTTCTGAATGATTGTCACAAAGATCGATGCGCATGAAGCCATCAACAATTAGGGTTTCTTGTTTTATTTGTTTAAATGTTCTTAAAGATGAAGGTTAGACGAGAATAACATTATAAAAAACATGACTTGCAACCTGAATGTATCAAATTTAAAAGTTGTTTGCATTATTTAGTACAAATTAAAAAAATTAAATACGATAGTATTTTAGATCCGGTGGAAATTTGTCATTACACCGCATGTACGTACGTGCTGCAACTCTTAATTGATCTGGAGATGAATGTACGTGCTGCAACTCTTACTAATTTTCCTTTTTTGTCGCTAATGAATTAAATTAGCGTTCAAAATCTAACCTAATATGACGAATGAATATTAAAAGAGATGTATTTTTATCTATTTATTCATATATATAGTATAGGTCCCATATATAACAGGACAGTACAATTTAGCCTGATTACATATTTGATGTAACCTGATCGATTTGATTAACTAACTTAAATAAATTTGTAGCCTTACTGTCTAACTTCTAAAATTTGTAAATTTGGTCTCTAAATACTAAATCTTTTATGGTTTTAATCCTTAGTTAAAGTAAAAATACCAAAGTATATATCTTTTTTCATATTAATTTCAATATTTGATTTGATTTTTAATTACTATTTAAATATTATTTAATATTTAATATATATATTTTAAAAAATAGAAAACATCACATGAAAATATATATCTCTCTTTTCTCTCTCTCGTTACTCACAAGCCACACCCTCATTCTTTCACTTACCTCTCTAACCTCTCTAGCCACCGACAACTAATGTCGCCACCATCTCTTGCCACCACTGCTGCCAACAACATAATAATAGGTTCAAACCTCGGAAGGGTTTTGATAATAGTTCTAAAATGAAGAACAAAAACACCGTTTTGATAATAATCTTGTAAACAAGGTTGAACCAAACCATAACCTTCTACTTGCGTTTTGCAATCCACCATCAATGGCACTCCTTTCTTCCTCATTCCATTTGATCTTTAAAAGACACTTGGTAAGAATCCTAATCTTTTTACTCATTTACTGTACCCACGCTCCAAGAATACAATCCATGAAATCACTAGTTCACTCACAAGACATGGCTTATTCTCAATTCTCTTAATTCGAGGTATCGCCGATCTGCTAACAAGTCTCGCTAGTGTCCCTGCTATTGCGAATAACCCTGTTTTCAGATATAGGGTTAGAGCTTTATAGTTAAAGTGATCATGTTACACCTCTTTCTCTATGGTTTATAGAACTAGAGTTTAAAAGATCTGGGTTTAATTATGGCTGATTTTTTGCGAGTTACGATTTGTGTACTGTGTGAGTGTGGTATAGGTGATGGTGGTGACACCGACATTGGAAATCACCGGTAGAAAGAGAGAGGTCGGTGAGAGAGAGAGAGAGAGAGGGGTGGTGTTGTTGGAGACTACGAAGCCATGTTTGATTCGGCGGTAGAGATGGAAGCAAAAATATATATATGTAGAATTGTAGGTTATGTTGTCGACGGTGGTGATGGCCGGGGAGATTAGTGAAAGAGAGAGGGTATAACTTGTGAGTTTTGGGAGCAAAGAGAGAGATAAAGAGAGAAGAGAGATATATTTAAATGTGATGTTTTCTATTTTTTAAAAATACTTAAATCATAATTAAAAGTTTAATAACATATATAAATTAATAATACAATGGTATTTTAATCATTTATTTTGAACGGTGACTAAAATCGTTTAAAAGTTTGATATTTAGCGATCAAATTTGTAAAATCTAAATATTACAGACCTAAACAATAAAAGACCAAAAAAGTAATTTACTTCCTTAATAATTATCGGTCTTGAAAGAGCACCTACGTACGTGTGTGTATATATATCACGTAATAGTAGGTTCCGAAAATGATAAATTTTGTCATTTTCATCATTTTCGTCACCTGCTGTTACATGATATATAAGGGGACACGAAAATGATTAAAATGACGAAATTTTTATCATTTTCGGTACCTGCTGTTTAAGTGATATATAAAGGGACACGAAAATGATGAAAATGACGAACTTTATCATTTTCGTCACCAGCTGTTAAGTTATATAGAAGGGGCAGCCGAAAATGATAAATTTCGTTATTTTCATCATTTTTGGGACCTGCTGTTTAAGTGATATATAAGGGAGGACACGAAAATGATGAAAATGACGAAATTTTATCATTTTCGTCACCTGCTGTTAGATGGTATACAAGGGGCACGAAAATGATAAATTTCCTCATTTTCATCATTCTGTTGTTTAAGTGATATATAAGGGTGGACACGAAAATGATGAAAATTACGAAAGTTATCATTTTCGTCAACTGCTGTTGCATGATATATAAGCAACAAGAAAATGATAAATTTCGTCATTTTTCATCATTTTCGGGACCTGTTGTTTAAGTGATAAATAAGGGGACACGAAAATGATGAAAATGACGAAAATTCATCATTTTCGTCACCTGCCGTTACGTGATATATAAGGGCCAGTCGAAAATGATAAATTTCGTCATTTTTCATCATTTTCGTGCCCTTGTATATCACGTAACATCACAGCAGGTGACGAAAATGATAAATTCCGTCATTTTCATCATTTTCGGGACCTGTTATTTAAGTGATATATAAGGGGACACAAAAATGATGAAAATGACAAATTTATCATTTTCGTAAAAAAAATTCAGAAATATAGGAAGAGTGGTCTTGTTTGAAAGAGGATTAAAAAATGAGTAGATTGATATAATTTTTTTGCTCAAATTCAAAAAATTGAAATAGTTATGGTCATTTAAAGATTTGAGAGGTAAAAAAATAAAAAATAAAAATGGGTTTTTTAGAAGGCTGGAGATCTTGCCCTTTTAGATGAGTGGCTGAGATTGGGACTTTGGATTTTTGTTTAAGGGGGGTTTCTATTGAACCTAACCCTATATATATATATATATATATATATATATATATATATATATATATATATATATATATATACTAGTGGGGTACCCGCGCAATGCGGCGGCGGCGAATAAAAATGGGGTTGTGATTAGTTTTTGTTGTGGTATGAATCAAGAGGGAGAAGACAATACAAACAATAATACACTTTAACTTGGAATAAATATAATTTAATACATCGTTGTGATTGTAACCAACAGTTAAATAATAGAGACTATTATTACTGAAAAACTAAAAATGTACGTTTACTACCATTAGGGAATACAATCCATCGCAAGCAAGATAATTGTTGTTGGAATATGATAAAACACAGTCTGAAGCGTCCACCTACTTGATATATATCTACAAAAAAATTATATATGGTAGTTAATATATATATATATATATATATATATATATATATATATATATATATATATATATATATATATATATATATATATATATATATATATATATATATATATATATATATATATATATATATATTGGAAATGAATGTCTAAGAACAAATAGTTGAGAGTACCTTATTCGTTACGTAAAACTTCTTGATATACCACATTTGACGTGTAAACACCATCATGAGTAAATGTTTTGGTAGGTTTTACCAATACCTTTGTATTCTCACGCGATGTTCCTCTTGAAAGCGCCACGTAAAGTTGGCCATGTGAGAATACTGGTTGCGGTAGATATACACCAACGTGTGGAATAGTCTGACCCTGAGCTTTATTTATTGTCATGGCAAAACTAAGCCTAACAGGAAATTGTTTTCTTTTTAGTTTGAATGGGAACATGTCCTCTTCAGATGGACAAAGAGGAATTCTTGGTAAAAAAACTCTTTTACCAGAATGTTGGCCAACAGCTATCTCAGCATCAATCACGTTTTGTTGAAACCCTCTACATATTAATCTAGTACCATTACACAACCCATTTGAAGGATCAATATTCCGCAACAGTATTATCAGACACCCAAGTTTAAGACGAAGAGAATGAGGTGGCAAACCACTAACAGTTAGCGAGTTTAAAAATTCCACTGGGTAGAAGTTATTCTTATCGTCTTCTGCTTGGTCGAAGCTATAGTATATTTTTTCCGCTCCACCAAAACGATCAATCAACTGGTTATTAATCTCATCAACACAGTCATTTTTAGTTGATAATATTGCTCTAGAAACAATATAATCAGAACAACCTTCATTCAATTCCATAAATGGAAAGATCGCATCGATAAGAGCATCTACCGACTTCGCTTTATCTGTGTACGGTATAGTCATGTCATCAGGTATGCGAATAAAGGTGTTCTCAATCGCTTCTTCACTCCCATCACCGACCCGCAATAGAAAATCTGAAAACCAAGGATCTGTTATTGCTCTCATGTTATAGGTTAACCGCATTTTTTTTATTGAAGGCCATAACGGTGACATCCGTAAACTCGAGTCTACAATTTGTGCTCGCGTGCCCTGTCTCACGACCGGCAACACCTGTCTAAAATCCCCTCCCAGAATCATTATTTTGCCACCAAATGGTAGTGTCACCCCTGTTAGGTCTTGCATTGTGCGATCGACTGCCTCCACTGCTTGCCTCTTAGCCATGGATGCTTCATCCCATATGATTATTTTGGCATCCCGAATGAGTTGAGCAGCTCCACTTTGTTTTTTGATGTTGCATACCGAGTTGTTGTTAAGATTAATGGGAATCTTAAATCGGGAGTGTGCAGTTCTTCCCCCTGGCATGTTATTTGCTGCAGCACCAGACGAAGCAGTTGCAAGTGCAATAAAACCACGAGATCGAACCTCTGCAAGCAATGCTTTATAAAGAAATGTTTTCCCGGTTCCACCGGGACCATCTATGAAGAACACACCCGGACGATCATTGTTAGCATGTCTCATGATCTCATCATATGCGACTTTCTGATCGATATTAAGAGTATTACGAGCATTTAGGTGCTCTTCTTGAACAACAATGGAGTACTCCTCCTGTACCTCACGAAAACGTCCACCCTGTACATTAACATCTTTGTTTACAGCTGGAAGATCAAAATCATCAAGACTCTTACCCGTAGATTGGAGAAAGACTTTGATGTCTGTAAGGACCATGCTTCGGATTACATCTACACATTCATATTGTCGCCTATAATCCTCAGAAAGAGCATCATAATGGTCATCCCATAACTTCCGAACATCTCCTGGCTCACAATAAATCAATATTGTTGCAAATAGCCTCCTAAGAGCATTTGGAAATTGAAACAATGAGGCTTCCGTAAGACATCGTGATAAGTTATCATCAGACTCTATTAATCCTCTCAAAAGAGCTGATTTTCGGAATGTCAACTGCCTGACACCATCAGCCTTGTAGAGATCTTCAAAACCTTGAGGCCCAGTAACATGTATTAATAGTAGACGCAGGTAATACCTCTCTCATTCGGCTGGGTTGGCAGAGACTAATCGCCCTCTCATAGCTCCTTTTTTTCGAGGACTCCAAATACGCGAACTCGCATTCCAAGTGAAATGTTTTGGAAAATCTTTGTACAAATATTGTCTTGCACTCACATCCACCTTATTCCGTTCAAAAAAGGCAGTTAACATTGATCTTTTATCTCTTTCTCTTGCAACAATATCTGTCATTACATCATTGTCTCTAAACCTAACTAATTGCTTATTTGGGAGATGAAGCTGCAATGACATCACAAAAGGATGTATTTGAGATAGCGTGAAGCTAAAAACCCTCCAAATCGCCTCAGGTGGTGAGATATAACGTGCATCTTGAAATCTTTTTATCTCATTGATGACCATGTCTTCTCCATCTGGGTCGATGTGGATAACTTGTTTGTCGTGACCCTTGTACACATACTTGAACACATACTTCACTGATACTATACTCGAGCAAACCTCAACATTGATGTGACAATTGTACATCATTAGCAATTTTGGATTATACGGGACCACCCATCGGTTGTCCAGGGTATTTCCACGTACATTCGCTTCAATTCCGTTGTCTCTCCTTCGATACAATGGATATGAGTCATCTCCTTGTGTTGTAGTTTCGTTGAATTTCTTAGGAAATCTAAAACGACATTTTTTTGGCTCACCCTGCATACATGGACTGGATTCTCTCAAAGTTCCACATGGGCCATGCATCATGTGCGTGAGGACAAGTTCATGCAACTTGGGATACTTGACAGGGTGGGGAATTTCAGCGCTGACGATCTTATCATAATGATCAGGATTAGTCATCTTGTGTTCTGGTCTCATTATAAGGAGGAAATGGGCATGTGGCAAACCACGTTTCTGAAACTCAATAACATAAACATATGCCTCGACCACACCGAGTACATGCTTCTTGAATAGTTGTTCCTTGAGATCCTCCAATTTCGCACGGAAAACTCTTGCAACAAGATCAGGTCGATCTTGTGATGTTTGACCAAGCAACAGGTCATCAACAATTTCGGGCCACTTTGGATTGCATGTCATGGTAAGAAAGATGTCGGGTTTTCCATCATCTTGAACTAAAGCCATGGCATCGAGGAACCTTCGTCGCATATCACGTGGCCCTCCTATAAAAGATGCAGGAAACACAACCCTCTGACCGACTCTACCTGGTTGTATCTCACCAGCATTAACACAATCCACAATCCCTTGGTACAAATCTGATCTTATCTTTGATTGGTTTTGTGCACAAAAAACCAAACGCGAAGTTTCAATCTTAATGTATATATCTACTACAAATTGTTGTAGTAATCTTCCACCTAATAAAATCAGGTTGTCATTTGAGCGAATTTGGAACTTGTAGCAATAGTACTCTCGCATGGTTACAGTCTTCCTACCACTTGTTGTTTCAGGTTCTGCATGATGTTGATGGTATGAAAAAAATATAATTAAGAGATTATTAGATAGGTCGGGTTTGGTTATTAAAAAATTAAGATTTCGCAACAGGATAATGTTCATACCTTCTGAATCATTGTCATTGTTTTCATCATCATTGACAATATCATTGATCGATACACCATCCCTTGGTATTTTTGGATGTCATCCAGGTTCACCATTAGGAAAGAACAAAGGATATGATAGTGGATCATAGCAAGCAAAGTAAGGTTGGATTTGTTGACTGTATTCTGACCTGCCGTATACAACAATACTTCTCTTGTATGCAGTGATGTTATCATTCCCTTCAACCCATATACCGGCAACCTGTATGTTGGTACAATTTAACATGGTTTATAACAATTATTAGTTGCAATATATATTCAAATATAATTTTGTTGTAGTAAATACTCATAGTCAGACCTCAGATGTGGTTGACCGGTTGTACACCCTTTGGTCAAGTTCCACTGATGCATTCAAAGTAACTTTATAGTTATCAAGCGGTCCAAGCTCAGAAAGGCTTCGAAAAGTCGAAACATATGGATTTGTAGAGAGAACATATTTCAATATTTCAACAACGTTCTTATCTAGATTTGGCCATAGAAGCCTATTAGCAACCTCAGATTCAGCGTCATAAAAATACAATTGTAGGTACCGCGGCTGACCATCCCTTGGAACTAACTGATCGATTCTATGATAAATTCCACCTTGCACTCGAAAAGTATATACTCCGGATGACATATTATTCGTCGTTTTGTCTAAAGATACACCCATTGACGTGAAGGAGAAATTCGTGTTGTATGCACGTATGTTATTCTTGAACATTTTTCCTAAGTCATCTTGTGTGATAAATAGATTCTTTAACTCTTCAGGAACGTGTGGGTCAGCCAACTTTGTTTTCCCGTTCATGCAGCAAAATGTAGGGAACTCAAATTTTATTCGTTTTGCTCCACACTTCGCACATGGGTTTTGTTTCTTTAACAAACGATGTTCTTTCGGAATACCTTCGTAAATATAATCATATGGATCTTCATGGAGAGCATTTGTCTCTATTAGGGAGATATCTGTCACAAGTATCGTAGATTGACTATTTCCTTCACCATTAGCAATTTGTCTTCTTCTTTTGTTCTCTTTTTGCCGTTCATAATATTCTTTGTTTTGCATTTTTCTAATTTCTACACAATGATTACATATTATAATTATATGATAAGATCACATTTAAATTGCTGTAAATTTAAATGGTATATTTAATATGTATGCCACATACCTTTGTGTATATCTAAATCACTATGCGAGATGTCAGTCTGGACACTTTGTCTCCTTTTATTACTTTGTTGTCTTCGCGTGTAATATGATTTATTGTATTCTTTACGTTTTTCTGTGATTGACGGAGTATCCATTATGAGCTTTCACATTATAAAATAAAAACACACTGATGATTTGTATAATAGTATTTTAAATAGAAAACACAAACCTTTTTGTCGAATTAAATCACGTTGAATTACATCGTTGTTTCCATTCTCATCACATCCAGTCATTTGATACTAAAAAAAACAAAACAATATATGAATTGTTGTTTTATTATTGTGTAACACTAAACCAACCTAGTTGAATTGATTATTATTTTTTAATATAATTTTAGACATGTATCAATATCATAATGTAGTTATTATAATGCTAGATTCAATATTGTGTGACATAAAATGTATTAGAGTGATATATGCAGAAATTGATGTTTAATATTTTTAACCTTCATCATTTAGGTGGTATTCACCTTAATTTTCAATAAGATCATTAAATATGTTTTGTTTGTTGAATAAGTAGATTGGAGTGTTTGCATCTTTTTACATATTTAGTTTTTGATTTTTATATTTTGTTGCAAGTTAATATAACATATATAAAATTTTTATTTAGCCTACATAATAAACACACATAATACAAAGGCAAGAAATTATAATCATATGACATATAAAAACAAATCATAAATGTGAACATATCTTAAAAACATCCAACTTATTGACCATGTCAAAATAAATAAAATGAAATAACCACTGTTTCACTAAGCATCTAATAATTTAATTTCCTCCGCTTCTCGAATGTTCGGCTCATACTTTATCTCGCTCAAATCCGTGCACATCAACATATTTTCTGAAAAATAAATATATAATTTCGTTATTAAACTGAAGTTCTATACACAAAAATAGAAAACATTATAATTGTTAAATAGTTTAAAACATATAATACTTATTTTCTCTCATATGCATAAGTTTAACTCGAGTAACAAATATCACGCTTTTATCCTTTATTCCTCGAGCAATAGGTACTGGATATTTCGAGCAACGATCATGCAACCTCATTATCATTTCTTCGCCGCTAGTAATTATTTGATCATAATTAGCAATAAAAAAATATGATTGTCTTTTAGTGTATATACACACACATGTATACTCATATTATATAAACTTACATCATATCCTTCAACGTTAGTTGTATAAAGGACGGTTTATGCTTATTCCACGGAGCTCTAAAACTTTTAAACTTTCCTCCAACAATTTTTCCAACCACATCTAAATCAAGTCACAAAACATTATCTAATGTTAAGTTATAATTTTTTATATAAAAAAAAACTAAAAAAAACATATACCTATCAACATTTTTCTTCTTGTTTGATCATTGAGCAACATTTCAAAAGTAGGCGGTTTGGGATACATTGGAAGCTCAGGTGTAACATCTGTAATACCCAACCGAGAGAACTTGGTTTTTCTATTAACCAATAGCGTCCATTCAGCACGATGTATTGAAAATGCATTGTATCTTGGGAAATCATCGTAACCACGTCCGTTGAACTCAAAACGCTCGATCGCAAAGACAAACCCTTCTAGATCAAGCGCTTCATACTGTTTAATGAGTTCAGGACAAACAACAGCCACAGCTCTATCTCTCTAACACACGCAGGTTATTTAATAATTCAAAATTAATATATTAGCTTATTGATAAATTTGAATACTTTATAGTCACTTACATTTCTATCAAGTAGAAACAAATATAATTTGTTTTCTAGCGTGTCCTTGTAGACGGAATAAACTCTCACAACATTTATCGTGAATAACCCATAACGTGGTTCGAATTCAGAAATAACTTCATAGATGTTTGGATTCTTAATCTACAAAAAATGTTAAATAAAAGAAATACTTTTAGAATTTAAATCAACATGACGGTAGCAATTAAAAGAAATAACAAAATAAATTTTCAATACATGTAAGAAGAAATGATACTTATTAAGATGATATTATAGTTTTAAATATTAATAATTGATAATTATTAATTGATAAGTATTATTTTATTAAACATAAATAAATAATTAAAGATATATATATTATAATTCTATTACAAAGGTATTATTTTATTAAACATATAAATAAATAAATAATTAAAAATAATATATAATATATCAATTGAAGTCAAGAAACCCTAATGGCTTATTTACGCCTCTGTCTTCCTCCACTTAACCATTGCAACATATCCCTCCCTTTGGTTACATTTCGTTTGTCGATCCAGAAGACTTCATCGATTATATTTCCTACCTGCCGCCTCACCTTCACACGCCGGAACCCTACCGTCGCCGCCGCTGCCGCCGCCGCCGTGGACCTTTGCAGGACCCTACCACCGTCACCCATCACCTCTCCCTCGCTTCACCTCTCCCTCGATCCACCGTCTCTTTCTTTCTCTCTCTGCAATCTCCAGCAACAACCTCGCAGGAGAAGCACCACAGCAGTGTATGTGAGTGCGTGCACCATGACTACCGCCGCATATGGCCACCCTTACCCGGTTAGGGTTATGATTTGGGTTGCGATCTGGGTTGCGATTAGGGTTTCGATTTGGTTCTTCAGTAGCGATTTGGCTTTGTTCACCATGTTAGGGTTTCATTTGTTTTCTTTGTTTATGGCGAGTCATAGATTTCAGATTTGGGTTTCTGATCATCGTCAACAATTTCAGATCTGGGTTTCAACATCGGTGCGTGGTTCTGGTGAGACATCGATTTCTGGTGAGTCATCGATTTCAGCATATCCCCTCCCCTTGCCTCTTTCTTCCTTCTTTAGTTGTATCATTTTTGTGTGTTTAGTAGCTTCAGATATCGTTTTATAAGTATCACTGTTAGTGTCTGTATTGAGAGGCTTATCATGTAGTTGTTATCAACTAATCTTTAAGAAAATTTTATGTAAGTTGTGATATTTTTATATTTTGTAAAGAAATGTTCTTGTGTGAAACTCTTTCAGAAAAGCATTTGTATTGTTCCTGTTGTATTTGTAGTACCTTTATTAAAACTAAGCGTTGTTGTTTGTTGAATAGTAAATTTGTTATGAAAGCAGATTTTAGTTTCATTTGTTGAATTGATGTACGATTGCATTCATTTTTGTAATAAAAAATGCAGAGTTTTGAGGCTTAAAGCTGGACACAAGAACTGCTTATTGGGGCTATTATCATGTGAGGTTGGATGGAATCACTATGAGACTATCAAGGTAAACATGAGTTATTATCTGATGCTTGGTTTACATTTCAAGTTATTATCTTATGCTTGGTTTACATTTTTTGCTAATAGGTGTCTGATGTTTGCTGACTAAAATTAGCAGACAATAGATTCTTGAAGTTCTTTTGTTATAATTTAGCAGAATTATTTATTTATCTATAGCAACGGGTTAATTACTTGAATTGATAAACAGATAACAATACACATAGAGAGTAGATTATCGGGTCACTATATTTAGTGTTATGAAAGGTAAAGGTGTTTGGGAGGTTTATAATTAATAAGGATAGTAGTAAGTCACCCACCTTTGAAAATCTTATTGATGAGCTATTGTTTGAAATAATTAATGCTCTACTTATAATAGATTTAATTGTTATTATAGATTCTTTCCGTTAAAGGGAATGTATGTGTTTTTTTTACGATTCAATGAAATAGGGTTAATTGTTAAATGTATTTCAACCCCAATCAATGACTCACAATCTTTTAAACCAATTAAAGAGAAAGTTTGCTGAACTAACATCAAGGATAAATTATGAATACTATATGTGCCTAGAGTAACTAATTGATGTATGCTATTTACCAACTTGTATGTTATTATTTATTTTATATTTTCCTTTGAGCTTAATATACGTTGGTGGTATTTGGGAGAAAGAGGTAGAAAGTTAATCAAACGTGTTTCGGGTCGGAATTTTGAAGGGTGATGAGAGCTGAGTTTTTGAAACAAATAAGCTCTGTTGTATTTTATATTTTTATTATTACAGAGTGTGGATTTATGAATATGGTCATTGCCATCTAATAGATTTTATAGAAGCGGTATGAATTTGAGAGGGGGATTGGCAACTCCAAAGAAATCTAATAATTATATTATCTTCTACCTTGTTCTGTGAAGGACTTAATGAATGTATACTGCAGGCTTTGGAACGTGGGAGGTGTCCTATTGCTGATTTGTGGAATGTTGTAGTTCAGAAGGTTCAAAGTATCAAAGATGTTGATAGTATTGTGAACTACGGTTTGGTTGGATTGTTGACACTGGTTGCTGTTTCTACTTGACACTCATCATGAAGGTTAGAAATAGATTCATAATTCGATCATTTAAATATAAAAAATGGGCTGGTATGGCTGAGTTGAGTACATTCAAAAAACCGGTAATTCTTTGTACGTGTCTGGCTGAGTTAGGTACACACATTTTGCCTAAACGTTTAATTTTTTTATGAATTATTATTATGTCCTTTATTAATACAAAGATTAAAGTATTCCATGTAATGACTAATGAGTTAGGTTTTTTAATAGAATGATTAAAACGTTTTTATAATTTTATTTATAAAGATATACTTTTGGCGACCACTATACAAGGTGTATGCATTTTAAGGCGCAAGCGCGTTTTAACAAAGTTATGAGTTTTGAAAGTGTAAAAATTAAGAGTTTTGATAGTGTAAATGTATTATAAGCGGAAATGTACGAAGTTAAAGATGAATGTAGAACATTACTAAATAGATTTAATTTATTCGCAATAATCAAATCATTGTTTTAAAAGTAATACAAGTGGAAAACTTAAAAGCTTATTTAAAAAGGAGATAAACCAAAAACACAAATATTGCTAATCTTCATCGGTTTCATAAAAAAGACGGTAAACTTTATTGCGGCTAAAAATCGAAATCTGATTTGATTTCTTTCTTTTCACGTTTTCCATCGATAAAGCTTCATCATCTGAGGTGTCGATGTCGATTACTGCATCCCATTTCCAATTGGTCAAATTTTCTTCCCTTGTTCGTTTTTTTGAAATCTGTTCACAACAATATATTAAATATTAGTTATTTTGCAAGTCTGATTTTATTTTGGAATTCTGGTTATATTTTGGAATTCTGGCTGCATAGTTATATATTCTTTTAAGTGTTTATGATAAAAATACTTGATGATGATATTAGATTTCTTATAGGCTACATAGTTAATAATTTGGGCTGAATGGCTGATGTTAGTTTATATTTTTATCTACATATCATACAAAAGTGAAATGTGTGTTTCTACTGTAATATAAATCCACAAAATTGTTGAAAGACTAAAAATGGTGAAACTTGAAATTATTTGTGGCATATTATTGTATAAAAGTTATAGAATTATTATGATTTGTTAGGTATTCTTTTTGATTTGTTTAATATGAGTGCGGTTAGATTTAAGTTTTATGAAATTTCTAGTTGGACTTTTTTCAACATTGTATTAAAATGACATGTGTACCCTTTATAAATGGCTTTACTTCAATCATAATTATCCAACTATTATCAAAATAGTACAAAGCCTAACAAATATTTGCAAGGACATGTTAAATTGTGCTACATATTCTATTTTTTGAATGTAATTATGATGCTTACCTCTATGGTATCTGTGGTTGCAGCTGTAATTGCTGGAGCATTGAGGCATGTAACGTCGGATTGAAGCTGTAGTGACAAAAATCAAGTATAAGGTTAGCAGCCAAAGTCAAAAATTTATTTATCAAAACACTACATGTGTGTATACAGTGTTTATATTCATTAAATTGATGATTACATATATCAACTTGAATATTTCATGAACTTTATAAATTCATAGTTAAAAGAAGATGAGAATATTTTAGAGATATACAAGACATGTAATTTCAGAATGATATGGACTTATTCAGGGTGGTCTGGATATTATATAATGTTGTTGCATCAGTTTGTATAATGTGGTTTATCTACAATCATTTTTGTTTTTTTGTATGTGATCTTCTTGCTTACCTCTACGATATATGTTGTTGCAGCTGCAATGGCTGAAGCATCAAGGTATGTAACATCTGATTGCAGCAACTGTAGTAACAGAAATAGGTTAGCAAGTCAAAGATGAGTTTTGTAGTACATTGCAGATGTAGTGACAGAATTCAACATTACCTCATTTTGGTTCATCTCCATTGAACTTTCAGCAATCTTTGAAGCACTCATTGTGTTAGTATCAAGCTTAAATGATTCTAGAATTCTGGATTTCAGTACAAAAGAGTTAAAACATTTGTTTGGTATATATAGGTTTTAGAAATCAGGTCTTTATTTTAGAAGTTGCTGAAATTAAGGGTGAGTTATAATGTTGTATTTTAATATATTTTTAATGGCTGCCTTGCTGAAATTAGGGGTATAGTTTCTGTGATTGCTACCTTCTATATTTTCCTTATTTGAGAGGTAGGGATATATTTTCTTTATTTTTACAGCAGTTATTTTCCTCAAATCTTCCGTTCCTGTTTATATAGTTTGTGTGAATTTATTTTGCAATGATTAGAAGGAAATATTACAGTCTTTGTTTTGTGAATTTATTTTGTAATGATTAGAAGGAAATATCAGTCTTTGTTTTCATTTAAAAGAAGCAGAAAGCAGAAATTATTAATCAATATTTTTTACAGCCATTATTTGACACAGTTTAAATCAAGGAATGATTTCTGAATTCCTTCGTCAAATTTCCGTTCCTGTTGTTTATGAATTTATTCATAACCGTTCATGTTGTTTCTGAATTTATTAATAATGATTAAGATGAAATATTAAAAGTTAATAGTGAGGGGTAGTTAAGTAAATTCAATTTACTTAAAATGTAAGAGTTTTTGAGGTTGTAAATGTATTATATAGGAGTAAGATATATATATATATATATATATATATATATATATATATATATATATATATATATATATATATATATATATATATATGTATATATATATATATATATATATATATATATATATATATATATATATACTAGTTTATTGACCCGTGCACGCACGGGTATTCCGGTAGTGTATTTGAGATATTAAAAAAAATTTAAATAAAAATAATGCAGTAAATGAAATATCACATTTGTGATGAGAATATACTAATTGTTAAAAAAGTGACATATTACAATAAAATCTATACCAAAACGTAGATAAAAATGAGACGGTCGTAAATATATAATTATTTTTTCTCTAAACAAAATATATCACAAGTTACTAAAAATAATTTATAAACAACTTATAACTAATTACATTAGTAAACAATTTTTATAAAACCCCCTCGCATTTTATCAAAACCTCATGTTTTATAAAACCCCCTTAAAATATTAATCTAACCCCTCCCAATAGATTTAAAATTAATATTTCGAAATTGAAATTGAATAATTTGAAATTAAAATTTCTTCTCCACGTTTTTAATCTTTCTAAAATTGTTTTGAGAAAAAATAGTTTTGAAATTGAAGGTTATGATTGGTTAATTAAAACTAAATTTATGGTTATTTTTAAAAAATTTGCATGTCTTATATATATATATATATATATGGTCAACAAAGTTCAACAATCAGGACATGTGTTACTTTCTTTGGCTAAGCTTCTTTGCTTTCGCTTAGCAACTTTGTGTTTGTTGATGTATGCATAGCTCGATACTTGTCATATATTATTCCATATATCAAAACAATTATAAATCTCCAACAAGCATATATGTCCATATATAGTTTCTTTAGCAGGTAACATTCATATATATATATATATATATATATATATATATATATATATATATATATATATATATATAGGGGAGGGCTCCATTGAGAACCGATTTTAGTGCGAGAACCGCAAAAACCAATCTTAGCCTTTGATCTGATAAGTGGAAATCATGGATGGAGAACATGGAGGAATCAAGTGTGGCAGGGTGTATGTGAGGAATTCATGGGTGGGCAATGACATTGAAAGAGGGAGAATTGAATGGCTCAGATTGGTTTTCGCGGTTCTCGAACTAAAAACGGTTCTCAACGGAACTTCTACCTATATATATATATATATATATATATATATATATATATATATATATATATATATATATATGGGAAGGTTCATTCGAGAACCGAGAGAATCAATCTCAGTCGTTCCTTGGATATGGGAAGTAGGGGTGAGCAGATAAAACCGAAACCGAACCAAAAACCGAAAAAACCGAACCATTGTAGAAACCGATGGTTTTGGTTTTCAATTTTCCAAAAACCGAAATTTTCGGTTTGGTTCGGTTCCTGCTTCTAAAACCGCCCACAAAAACCGAACCGAACCGAACTTAAAAACCGAACATAAAAAACCGAACCGATTGTAGGAAACCGAACCGAACCATTACACTTACTTAAATTTATTTTTAACTTTTAAGGCAACTAAGCATCAAACTTTGTTATTTATGTTTTCAACTCTTAATGTGTTCAACACATTTCTATGATGGGTTAAATGTGTTTCATGTTGGACACTTTATTAATTATTTTGATTCAATGTTTTCGGATAAAATCTTGTATATATCATTCTATATTGTGTTTTGTAGCAGCCCAAACAGGAGACTGTGAGCCGCCTAAGTTAATGATTTGCAGCAGCCTATTTCAAAAAAAAAAAAAAAAAAAAAAACTAAAAACCGAGCCAAAAACCGAAAACCGAACATAAAACCGAAAACCGAAAACCGAAAAACCGAATGGTTTTGGTTTTGGTTTTTCCAAAAACCGAAATTTTCGGTTTGGTTTCGGTTATACCCCAAAACCGAACCAAACCGAACCGTGCACACCCCTAATGGGAAGTTTCATGGATGGTGAGCGTGTAGATATAGAGTGTGTTGCATGATGCATGTGAGGAATTCATTGGTGGGCAATGACATTGAAGGAGGGGAAATTGGACGACTCAGATTGGTTCTCGCACTAAGAATGATTTTCGCATGAACTTTTTCATATATATATATATATATATATATATATATATATATATATATATATAGAGAGAGAGAGAGAGAGTAAGGATATATTAAAAGGGGATTTTTGCTAAGAGGAGTATTAGAGGGGATCTCAGCCCTTTGATCTACAAGAAAGTCAAAGAAAAATTGTCATAATTGATGACTTTCTGGGTCAAAATTAATCAGGCAAAATGGTATAAATGGAATTGTACAGTGGATTATACCTGATCGTTATATTCTCATGCGATAAATCAGGGATAGACTACCATAACTAGTTAGAATTTTGATGAAAATGAAACAGCTCTATTTTGATGAAAATTGAATTTTACAGCAGAACTCAAACAAACAAGTGATGAAGATAACTTTAGAAATTAAAATTCTAAGCTATAATACTGGTAAACAAACAGTTTGTTCATAAAAATTGATGAAAATCAGATTTTACACCACTAGAAATCATCAAAACAAAAGTGATGAAGTATATAACTTAGATGCATAAACAAAAAAGCTTTCTCACTAGAAATTAGATTCAGCAATAAATGAAGGATAACTTGTAACATCCTGAAATTGGGTCTAGTTATGTAGGTTTGTACCTAGTGTTTAAATAGTTGTACTTTGACTTTAGTCAAAGTTTTTAGTTGTTAATTGGTGTTAATTGTGGATAAAATGTGGTCACGTGGGAAAGTGTTGAAAATAGATAGAGTTGGTAAATTGTTGAGCGGTTTCAAAAAATGATTCCGAAAATATCCCCGTTAGTTGAAATTGGTAAACCTAAGTTGTGTTATAAGTTGAATAGGGAAACGAAATACCCGCATTCTAAATATTAGATCAATTGAGTCGGTTGTATGAGTCCTTATCCCCTGGAGACTTGAAACACACACACAAACACATACGTACATCAAAAACACACACACACACTTTCCTAGCTTGAAGTTGTGAAGAAAGAATCAAGAGAAGATCAAGTTGCTTTGCAAATCAGTAGCATTAATCACTTCCTACAACTGGTGATCATCATTTTTGTAAGTGTTTTTGAATGAAAACCTAGTTCTTGAGTCACATGTAGGAGATGGTTTATTTTGAAGGTTCAAGATGAATTATAATGGTTGTTTTGAGTTAGATATATGTTGGTAAGTTTATAGTAGTGCTAAAGGACATGTAGAAGCATTAGAAACATGATTTTAGTCGATTAAATGTGTTAAAAGTCGAGTTACAGGTCTGAATTACGAACAGAGGCTGAAAACTAGTCACTAGTCTGTAACCAGGCCCTTGCGGCCCTAAGGGAAAACCCTTGCGACCGTAAGGGGAGGGGGGGTTTCAGAAAAGCCCTTGCGGTAAGGGAAAACCCTTGCGACCGTAAGGGGGTGTTTTTCAGGAATAGTTACCAGTTTTGTTGTAATTCGTGTATTGAGGCGTGAGATGTTCCTTGCGGCCGTAAGCAATGGTGTTTGTGGGCGCAAGACATGTACCTTGTTGTTTACCGTCTACGGACGATGGAAATGGCTATTTGGGCATAGGCACATAGCCTACGGCCAAAAGCACCCAAAGAACCAAGCTTGCGGGCGTAAGCCCTGTCCCTTGCGGCCGAAAGCTTATGTCCAGTGTTGGCAGATTGTGTGACTTGTGTTTAGACCTGTAAGTGTTGAGTGTAAATGATAATCAGGTCTGTATATGATGTGTTAGGTGATCCTGAGGAACCGGAGGACACCGAGCACTATATTTGTCTCTTGTGAACTCGAGGTGAGTACCGGTTTTCCCATGAGACTCAGTAAGTAGGGCTAACTGTTGTGTATTGATACATGTGCACGCTCGAGGTATATTGTGAACTAACGTGTTATGCCATGAGAATTATGATGGTTAATGTGTTAATCCTCATAGACGAGTATAGTAGTACGAACCATGTGATAATTGTATGCTATGATTAAGTTGTACTTGTGTATTCTGCTTATCAAGCATGAGCAGAAGCTATTGTGTTGCTATGTTATACATGTAATTGGATCCTGATTAGATCGGCTATGTATTGTTGTTATGTTATGCATGCAATTGGATCCTGATTGGATCGGCTATGTGTTTTTGTAAATGGTGATTAATTCCGCTACAAGATTTTGATAAATAAGTTTAAAAAGTTTAAATTGTCCCTAATTTTAAGCTCGTGAAAACTAGTGTTACATAATTAGAAATATTTAAAATTTGATGGCTATCTACTTGATATTTTGATGATAAATAAAAGGGAAACGGATTTGTAAGATGAGAGGGAAGCTATATAAACCCCTGATGAAACACAATAGCTATATAAATCATCACAATTGATATTACAAAATCATCAAAATTGATACTACAAAATCATTAAATCTGACATATAAATCATCAAAAGGTATTCACTATTCACAAGTCATCAAATTTGGATTTGATGAATACAAATAATTGTAATGAAACAGGAGACATTTGACGAAAAAAGGGGAAACAATAAATTGATGAATGAAAAACAAACAATAAAGGCCATTATTTTAAGGTAGAGCAGCGATATCATCCAGAAAAATCATAGCCGGAAAATCGTTATATTCACAAGTCTCATGGCCGGAAAATCAATGGCAAAGATATCATCTGGGGGTGAAGTAGAGCAGCGGCGGCGATGAAGTAGGTTTACAGAGCGGTGGAGGTGTAGAACAGCGGGGGCGGTATATAGCAGCGGCGGCAGTGGTGCGGTGAGACAGTAGCAGCGGTGGTGGTTTCTTCCAGATCCAGGTCGGAGGTGGTGGTTTCTTCTGGATCTGGTGCGGCGGTGGTGGCTCCTTCCAAATCTGGTACGGTGATCGGTTTCTTCAAGATCTGGTACGGTGATATGGTACGGTGGTCTGGTGGTACGACGGTGGTCATCACGAGCGGCGGCAGTCTCTGTCGTCAGAAGGCAACGATGGGGGAGAGGGTCGACGTTTGAAGATGTGAGGGAAGAAGGGGCAACGATTTGAGATCTGTTATAGGGAAGGGGTGATTTTTTAGTAGTTGCCTAACATAGATAACAAGTAAATACCTAAAACACCCCTCAATTACCTATGACACGTGTCTTCACTAAAATCCCTCTTACCCCTCTTACCAATATATCCCTCTTAATTGATCTTGATTTTATATTTATATATATATATGGGAGATTCAAATAAGAATGAAAAATTAATTGAGAATGGAAGAATCAATCTTAACCATTGATTTTGTAAGCGGAATTAATAGATGAAGAGCGTTGGGGATAGAGCGTGGAAATGTTATTCACTATACTCGTAATAATACGGTTTTCAAATGAATTTTTCTACATATTTATGGAAAAGTTTAATCGAGAACTTTTTTCCGTAGGAAAACTTCGAGAACTCTTTGTAACAACATTAATGACTCATTAATAAGGTTATTTTGCAAAACTTGATTTTCACAAAATACCTCGATTAATATGACGGCCATGAATCGTCACAGCTATGAATTGCAATCTGATAAATTAACAACTGGTTGACTGGTTGTGATTTATTCTCACCTAAATATACATTCTCAAAATAACTCTCCCCTATATATATATATATATATATATATATATATATATAGACAAAAGTTCATGCGAGAACCATTGTTAATGCGAGAACCGCGAGAACCAATCTGAGCCGTCCAATTCCCCCTACTTCAATGTCATTGCCCACCCATGAATTCCTCACATGCACCCTGTCACACTCTATCCCTCCACGCTCACCATCCATGAAACTTCCCATATCCATGGAACGGCCGAGATTGGTTCTCGCTGTTCTCGCACTCACAACGGTTCTCGCATGAACCCTCCCCTATATATATATATATATATATATATATATATATATATATATGGGAATGTTCAAATGAGAATGAGAAATTAATTGAGAATGGGAGATTAAATGTTAGCCGTTCATTTTGTAAGTGGAATTCATGGATGAAGAGCGTGGAGGAATCGAGTGTGACAGGATGCATGTGAAGAATTCATGGGTGGGCAATAATATTGAAGGAGTGAATTGGACGGCTGGGATTAAGTCTCCCATTCTCAATTAATTTAAGGTTCTCATTTGAACCTCCCACTATATATATATATATATATATATATATATATATATATATATATATATATATTGGAAGGTTCAAATGAGAATCAATATTTATGTGATAATTAGAAACTTAATTTTGACCATTCATTTGATTTGACCGGATGGTTTATATTTGACCATTCATTTTATTCATTACTCAACCTTGAATTGCAATAGCCACTACAGCAAATATGGGTTTTCATCACACTTTATCAATAGCGTGTAGAATTCTAAATAAATGGAATCTTAAAAGTGCGTACAATAGTTTAAATAAAAAATACGTAAAACAACAACAAAAACCCACGCTGTAATGAATCAAAAAAAAACTTAAACCATATTATATAAATATAAAGGCATCATCCAATCATCACAAGATCTTTAATTTTAGACATTGTACTGGAATACTAAATATTTAAAACAACGGAACGAATAAACATGTCATTGTCTGATATAAGTAATTTAATTAAAATCTTGAATACTATGGCTGCCACTGTCATGCTGGAGCTTTGCCCTTGTCAATCCCTGAGGAACCTGAAATATAAATAACGGGTAAGCACAATGCTTAGTAAATCACCACTACCCTTACCCTTCACAGGAATCACATAATGTCATCACATATACTAAATTGGGTCTCGCCCACAGCCGTATCTCGGGTCCCACCCGCTTTATGCCTAAACCGGGCCCCGCCCGCTATGACTCATCACAGGTCCCAACTTCAGATGAAGTCATCTGCCCCAACCGGCCACACAGACTCGGTTGGCTACTAACATACAACAATGTCTAACAAATAACAATTGTCGCAATTAAATATATGAGATGCATGCATTAATATCATTCATACCACTTTACACGTTGCGAGAAATAAAGTAAGTTAGGGTAACTCACCTGATCTGCGACACAAGGTAACAGCAATTCACAAGGTTGCGCGGTTAACAAATTTGACAACAAGGATCTACAACACATCTTACTTGGTCAATATCGAGCACAATCTCTATGTCGTACAACACACTCATACACTCATATAGAGCAGAATCCCTATATATATATATATATATATATATATATATATATATATATATATATATATATATATATATATATATATATAATGCATGCATGGAGATAATATTGTAAAATTAAGGCAAACATAGCTTATGTTGACGGGCCCTTTAGTTTTCATTTCATTTGGAGACCGACGTGTTGTCAATACAAACCTCCCAACTTTTAGGCCCACCCCCAAATTAAAACTCCCGTCCACTAATAAAATTAATTTAATTTGTAGTGTACGTATATACTCATTCACTAATTTTCCTCAAATATCTATATATAGTCATGCGTACGACCTCTTATTTTATCAACTCGATCATACCGGCCAATTAAGAAATAACAAAATGAAGGTATGATATATGATGGTGGAATTAACATATTTTATTAATTAGCTACCTTCATATATATGTAATTAAATGACGTATTATAATTAATTAACTTGTTTATTTAATTAATGTTCACATAAATGTATGCAGATCTTTAATTGGGTTCACCGTAGGTTTCATCACAAATGTACGTGTGATAATATTCGATCTCACTCCTGGATATATTAACTATCTTTTTAATTATATTTCGATCTAGTTAATTCTAATCAGATATAGATCGATAATTTACATATATAACTGTATCTTACAGATGATGAAGCTGTAGGCGAAGATGTCACAGAAACCGAGTTTACTGGAAATGGGAAGGACAAGCTATCCTTGCATGAAAATACAGCATTTATGGATAGTACTACTACTGCCTTTGGCAGCGGTTGGAAAGAAGGCATACTTGCTATCGGGACATTTGGACTCGATCCTGCAGCAGCAATATTATGGGAAGATTTTGAAGTACATAAAGACAACGCATATTTATGTGAATTCCGACCATTTGGTGGTGAAGAATATTTATGTGATGATTATGGTGGAGATCAGCAAGAAGAAGAAGAAGAAGAAATCGAATCTCCATTGGTGTTAAAAGCATATTGTAAGCATGGGTTTTTTCATGATGAAAATTTTAAACCTAATTATCATAATGATCAAGATGGTAAAGTAGCAAATAAGAAGGCTGGTGGAGAAAGAATCACGCTTGCTGATCTGTTTTGGGCTCATGATTCATCTTCTGAAAAGAAGTTGAAGAACAAGAAGACCCATGATCATGATCATGAAGATCAAGCTATCAAAGTCCAGTACAACCATAATACTGATCAATCCAATATGAATACAAATATCAAACATGCTAATTCGTTATATGATAACGATGATGAAGATGATAGGGTTGATTTGATCTCTATGAAGAAACTCAAGACCACAAAAGATCATGCAGCTGCTCGCCCCATCAAGAAAATAAACCTAGTGAGCGTCTCATCTCTCTGCTTTCTGATCACACATGCACCAAGTAAAACTGATCTTAAATTTCAACTTCAAACAAATGCTCGCACGATTTTATATCATATCCCTTCTGGAATTATAACAACCCACATTTTTGTGTAAATTAATCAAGATGGTGAGAAAGATGTTAAAGAATAAGAAGATCCATCCAGAAGTTGAGAATCGAAAGGATACTGCAGTACGTTTGAAGCACATGCGCATACCGCAATCAGTTAAGAACAACGCATACGCATAGTAGGTACGTATATATGTATGTATTATGTCTCTACTAATTCTGTCTGTCACGTGAACTTATATTCTTAAATATGGTAGAAAACTTAACACAAATGCATGCAAGATCTTAACTTAAAGAAAATGAACATCACAGATCCAATTATCTAAATTAAGTCGTAATTAATTTAATTAAATACGACAAATATTAAGTTGTTGGATTGGATTTGATTATGACAAATTAAGCTAATGATGTGGTGATTAAAGTAATTTGTGTTTTGTTTTTGGTTGCAGTTACTATATATGGAGGAAAGCTAGCGTTTGCACTTTTGCTTAAAGTTATTGATTAATTATTTTTGCTTTGTTTTTTTTTTTCCCAATTGAGATTGTGTTGTACGTATGTTAGTTTCTGATCCATAAGTTCATGTTCATCTATTTTTTTCGACATCTACCTTATATAGTAACTGCAACCAAAAAAACTAATTTTAACATCTATAAAAAATCGCCGGTAGCACACAAATAAATTTCATCAAACCAAGTAACAACAAAAACGTCGTACCTTAGAGATCTGTTTTCGTAGAAAATTTATATAAATACGTAACACAAATCTATTAGTTTTATGATGAATCCATCAGAAATCCCTCGCACGCAAAATGGCCGTTTTTGAGGGATTTCCGATAAAAATCCGCCCTAGTAAAAAGTAAAAACCCTCCTCGGAAAACAGCTGCGAGGAATTTCCGAGGGAATTTTCCGACGTATTTCCGAGGACATACATTTCCGAGGGAATTCCGTCGACAAACTTTCCGAGGGATTTCCGAGATAATGAGTTTCCGAGGACAAATTTCCAAGGGATTTCCGAGGGATAGTTTCCGATAGATTTCTGAGAACACTTTCCAAGGAATTTCCGAGGATTATTTTCTGATAGATTTCCGAGGACCAGTTTACAAGAGATTTTCAATTCTTAATTTTTTTCATAATACCTAAAATTTTCATTAAATATAATAATAAATCATTCATACACAAATTAAACACCGTCATATTTAAGTTGGTAAAGTTAGATAAACTAAATACCAAATTAACTCTCCTCATCATATTTATTTTAATCAAGAGCCAAGATTTGTTTTCGTTGTATTTGTAATAACAACGATTCTCAAAGGAACTCTCCCATATGTGTGTGTATTTAGATGAAATGAGAGACTTAGTCCTACACATTCATTTGATTTGATCGAATAGTCTACATTTGACCATTTATTGTATTCATTAACCAAACATGAATTGCGACGGCAATATGACGACCATTAAATCTAATAAATTAACATCTAATTAATAGCTAGAATTTATTCGCCTATTTTCACCTAAATATTTTCAACCCTCATGTTTCTATGAGATTTTTTTCCAACCGAGTTAAGAGTGTTATAAGAAAGTGAATTTAATGATGACGATGATTACTACACGGACTTAGCCATGGGTTTATAATGTTGCCATAGTAATCAAAGCGGTCATCATTGCGATTACTGGTACTGCCTAAGAAATCACTTCGAAAGTTTCATGTTTGATATTATAGGGGTTTGAACTGCATACAAACAAACATTAAAAGTGAAAAAAAATGAGTAGAAACTAGGGGGAGGAATATCCGAACCGGATATTTTGAAACCGGATAGTACGACCGTTTTGAAACCGGATAGAAAGTCGAGGATGGTGGTTGCAGAATGCAACAGACGATACACACATACAAGGTATGATGTTATAAATTCTTTTTTCCTTCAAAGGATTATCATAGCTAATTGCTAGAGCTAAGTATTCATGTAGAGAATGTAGTTTTTTTAGACCTTCAAAAGTTGTTCAAAGAATTTTGTATAACAGAGAGAGTGCTATAGAAAAGATGCTACATCAGAAAACCTAACAAAAAGAATTACGGGCTTGGGTCAGACAAGGGTTAAACATTTGAGAATGGAAAACGACGTGTATACAACACAAATTAGTTATACCCAACAATCATGACTCTAATGTGTTTACCAACCCACTATCTTTTATTGTCATCTACAAATTCAAGAGCACAATAGTCTAAACAATCACTTTTTATTATGTGTGGCTAATTTATATTGTGTACGAATCACTTTCCTTTTAAGAATCGACCATTATTAGCCCTTCCTTCTAAACATAGTAATTCTAGAGTCTGTAAGCAATGGTACCGTATTTGATTTTGACCCATTCAACTGATCCTTTGACTAGGTCATTAAATATAATAAACACAGACGGATTAGAACTGTTCAAAATTCTCCAAGAACAAGAATCTCCAATTACAAGGGAAATCAACTAATCACAGCAGTCACCATGATTTAGCGTCTAACTAAAACACCAATTCCTGAATCTCTAACAAAGCAATCTTATAAGAGTTTTACACCTCAAAAATTCCTATACATTTTAGTAGACTATAAACTTTTATTATTATATATACCTATGAACATCATCTTACTTTAGCCCAAGGCACTTGTCTAAAAGAATATAAATAATAATAATAATATTCGTAAATAATAATAATAATACCACAAGTGACTGAAGATGATGTTGTGCTCAGTACTCTTCATCGTATGCATCTCCATCATAATCATCAACATAACCACTGGTTCGTAGTTCATTATCATAGTCCCATTCGTTCTCTATTTCATCATCATTATCTTCCCCAACTGCACCCACATCATTCTTTTCATTATCTTCCTTGCCTGATTCTTCCCCCTTTGCATCCCCATCATCAACACGGTTCCTTTTGGGATTCGGCTGCCACGACATAACAATTTTTGTTCAATTAAGAAGCTTCAAACAAAAAAGTTCTTCCATCCGTTACACAAGATCATCACATCACAGTTTACAAAACCCGTTTGACCATTCTATATCTTCACCACAAACAACCTATAACATATCCATTGGATTCTTACAAGCCCCTTTACAAGAAAACTTAGTTGCAATCATAATGAATTTTTATCTCAAAATATTTGATGTCATGTCCTTGGAACTAATAATACTCATCCTAACTTAATCAACGTAAATGATTTCTCCTTATGTCTCAAGATGAATGCATCAAAGAACTACTAAACGTTTTTTATAAACACACACATACATGTAAAGAGAGAGGCACATACACACATGTATATGATTTATACGAGTTATGTTTAGAATAGGTGCATGATTGAAAATATTATTTTAACAAATATGAAAAAAAATATCAATTACTTTGAGATCGACATAGTTAAGAAATGAAATTTGAAATGATTTAAATGTTAAAGTAAAATAACAAACAACAAAATAATGGGATGAGTACAATTGGTTCGGTAGGATTTTGCATAAAACCAAATCAACTCGAAAATTTTGGATTTTTATAGGATTTGAAAACCATTTGGTTTCAATTAAGTTGGTTTTAGCTCATTGTTTAGTTCAGAATCGGCTAATTCTGTAATTAGGCAAAACTTTGGGTTTAAGCCCACAAACGTCATTTCATCATTGTCTCTTTTTTTGGGCTTATAGTCAACAAACATCATATTTCCAATATAATGAGTTCATAGGATATTGTTAACGATATAATCGTTTTAATGAGAAACATTTATTTTTGTTTAAAAAAACATAGAAAACAGAAAATTTGGAAAATGACATTTCAGGATTGACGATTGTGAATAATAAAATTTTTATTAATGATTAATCAAAGATAAGTTATGAATATGGAAATCTGGAAATAAGAAATAAGAAAAATAAAATAACAAATGTTAAATGAATGCAAAACTTCTATGTGCAATATAGGATGAAAATGGGTAGGAAAGAGTAGAATACGGATGAAATTATCGAAAACGACTATTGATATATTAAGTGACGATATGATCCCACCAGAGAATACAAGACGATATGAAGTGCTTTAAAAGCAAGTCAAAACACTGCATTTTTTTAGGGTCTAAAAATATTTAAACAAAAAGTTTACTTAATTGTTACATAAAGAGAATGCTAAAAGCACTTCTAATTGCATAAACTACATAACAACAAAAGACTTATACATACTACCACACCAGCAACAGTAGACTGTTTTTATCAACATAATAGGTAATTATTAATACAACTACCATAGATGTTGACTGAAATGGTACATTTTGACTTCCTTTTCTTTTGTAACACAAGTGAGTACTACTAATTAATTTAGTTGGTTCTAGTTTATATTTTGTATTATCCAATATGGCTAACCTATGATGCATGCAGCACAAAACAGAAAACATATAAACAATTTCTATAAGCAACTAAGAAATCAAGATAAGAACCATGTTGCTTACCTCATCATCAAAGAGATCGTTCAACACAGCATAATTAATTTTTGAACTCAGCTTCTGCAGAAAGACCCAAAGAAACAGCCAATTAAGAACCATTGGAACAGTAAAGTTTTATTAGTTTTAAAAAAAACACATACCTTTCTATGCTTATTAGGATACTACTTTTTAAATGTTAAAAAGAAAACACATATTTTAATTGCATAAAAGCAAAGTACACGCCCCTAAGTAAACTTTGGCCAATACTAAATTTAAAATAATTTAAAATTGGAGCCCAGAAATATATAAAAGAAGAAAATTGTTGAAAAAATTCTGCGTACAAACCTTCTTGAAGAGTTGACTAGCAGCTTCTGCAGCAGTTTGGGCAGGCTTAGCATTTTTAGCTTCCAATTTTCTTCTTGCTTTATCTTTCTGGTTTCAAATCAAACAATAACGTATGAGTACTACACGAAAAGTTAACTAACCATGCATCAACCAATCTAGAACAAGAACTATAAAAGAGTTTTAAAAAAAATTTATTTTAGTGGTAAAATCACATGATTCAAAGACCTACTCGTAAGAGGTCAATGAATTTCAAGTCAAACATCATGATATTAGAGTAGAAATCTTTACCTGTTTACTAATTAAAAGAAATTTGGACTAAAATCCCAGCATAAAGCTCACATACCTCTTTTTTGCTTGCAACAATGGCAGCTGCGGCTGCGGCAAGTGCATTTGCTTCACGTTCTTCCTCTGACATCCCAGCACAACGCTTTCGTTCAGCTGCAGCTGCAGCAGCTGCTGCAGCTTCCTTAGCAGCTTGTTCCTGGAAAATCGTATTACTTGTTTTATAATATTTAACAGTAGCACTATCATCAGTCTACTTGTGTCATTCCTCTCAAGTAGAGATAGATTCAGATCAAAATGAACGAGTTTTGGTACCCATTAATTTGACGCAGAACACTTTTTGCTCAAAAGTTTTGAATTCATTAACAAATACCAAGTGTCTCATATATATTATTTCAATAATGCTGTCTTTTTATTGAAACAAATTAGGAGGTTTCAGCATCGAAAGTACACTTTAGGTGAGTTTTTGACCATTCAACTCAGTCAGACCCACTTCCCTTATTAAGCTAAATCTTTTAAATCCTACAGCCTTAACCTTTAAAAATAAAACATAACCCAAGACCCATTCTTAAGTAATAGATTGAAAGAGACACCTTTATTCTGAATAGCTACAGTGGAATAATTGGTTAATCACCTGCATGTACTCTTTGTTCATCTGTTCCCATATAATCTTCTTCAAGCGACTTTCTTCCTTGTTGTGAAGGTAGCAAGCGACCTAAACAACAAAATGTGTATATATGTTGAGCAGATGATGGGTTGAAAGTGGTTAATGGGAGCACATTATTGCATGTAGCTTAATATCATTTATGTGTTTTTTACTTTACATAAAGTTAATCATACCAAAAGCAAATACCCCATGAGGATTATTCAACCAAAAAATTGCTTAAAATTTGAATGTAAAGAAGATATGAGGGGAAAATGAAAACAATAACACATACCTCACAAGTTCAGTTGAATCATAAGAATACCTAATGTGAAAGTTATAAATGCCAAAAGGTTTCACGCACCTCAGAATCATCTATATCAGAAAGGGTGTCTGTTTCATCAGCAGTAGCAGGGGCATCCTTTAAGCTTTCAAAAGTATTTACAGAGTCATCCATTTTGTCGTTTTGAAACTTGGGAGCTAATATGATTTTTTCATATAAGCACAAGAACAGATGGTAAGAACATGAATTACTCTCAACTCAGATGGAAAACAAAAACAGAGGATGATATAACTTACAAACACATTGGACCTCTGTTGAAGATACTTTATTATCAATTTCTTTCGTGTAAGCATCTGGTTCATTGATACATTGATTTCCCTACATTTATGGTTAACTCAACACCTCAATACACACTAAGCATAGCAACCGTAACGAATACTTCTAAATGTACACATCAGCAACAGATCAGTGATTTTTTAGCAGGAATATAGCATTACAGAAAGAGTCCAAAAGTTGACGTTGTGGGATAATAAACATTACATAGGATGATAGCAAGTAACAAACTTATCAACCTGATGTGAAGCTGTATTCCTTGTTTTATATCAAATGAATGTTTTAATCACCCATACTCTCAATAAATATTTTGATTAGAGGTGACAAAATTGCTGGTTAAATAACACGTCAAACACAAGCCATTTTGTACAGGTCAGGACGGGTTATGTTGACTGGAAACAGTTTTTGTCATAATATTTTACCTTAATATTAGAGTGAATGTCATTTCAATAAATATATTACTTCAAAACAACCTACATTTTTTGACTGAAATTATGAGATTTTATGCATCAAAATTATACTTTTGGGCACCTTTTGACCAGTTTGACCCTTTTCCTTTTAAGCTAATACTTTATTTTACCTGTTAGACATAAAAGCATGGCCCTAGTAGGTTCATTCATGATTAACTTGTTCAAAATCGCTAGCTCTATCTCTGATTACCTTAAAATAGAGAAACTGTTGTCATGTATATGAATAAATTTATAAGTGAACAAAACTGAAGTCGTATATATCCATACATTTTCATTATCAGTTGTGTATCGGCTGGGCTCCATGCCATGTGTCAACTCATTAGGCATCTCCAAAGATTCCTTGGATAATCTTTGTATTTCGGCTTGCTGAAATGCAGGAGGGTCTGAACCACCGAGCCCACCACAGAACTCCAAATAACAATTTTTGCAAAGCCCAAAACCAGACTGGACTGCATTGCTTTTGTGCTGGCAGACCACTTCTGTCATTCCAGGCATTTTTAAGTCATTAGCAGATTGTTTACAGGACCGCATTTCCTTCTCAAAATCCAAAGCATTCTGTGTGAACTCTTCAATCTATTCATAAATTAAATTACATTATAGTAACAACATAAGTATGAAAAACTACATAATGGAAGCTCAACAAGCTATAAATACCATGGTTCTGCCAAACATATGCTATTAAACTAATAACACGGTATAATATTGTTATAAAAGATAAAGAATACTAATGCAATATAAAAATTGGTCTGCTCTAGAGAGGTAATTCATAATTGTCTCTCCCAATGATTTCAAACCCTAATTCAATAATCAAATCAAGTATACCAAACCATATCTTCAACTATAAAAATTAGATATAGCACTTTCCCATTTTTATCAAAAATAAACTTATTTGTGTACAACATTGTTAAATGCTAGCAATGTCTTCAACTAGTAGTGACGCAGGCATCAAGTGAACAAAACTTACTAAAATAGGTGCCAAGTATACTTAATCAATACCATAGAGAAACTGATTGGATAATCAAAACGCACAAGATGACCAATTTTGCAGATATATGTGTGCAATTGTTTTGAGTGGAGCAATAAAACTAACTGTTAAACTCCCAGCTTTTGTATTTTCAAACTCGATCAATCTCTTTGTCAATGTTGCTTCACATATGTGTACAACTCTAACCTGAAAATAATACAGTATAAAGAACAATAAAGTTCAGATAACCAAAAAGAATGTTCTGTTAATTAATGAAACATCATGTGTGTACTTTACAGGTAAAGATAACATAAAGTCAATGTGGAAGTTTCCATCCAACAGAAAAGCCCATTGTATCCATATTCTATAAATAAAAAATTGGGTTAAAATAAAAAATCACTCGACTCTTTCAGATTATGTTTGCCCGGGAATGTTTCTCCATTTAAAAAGAAAAAATATGTGGCAAAATCAGTGGGTTGGGTGGGTTGAGTAACAGGTAACAGGTCAAAACAGGCTTGGAACTGGCTGGTAGGGTAGCCTGTCAACACTTTCATTGTCCATTTATTTGATTCCATAAACATTGATATATTTAAAACAAGATTACAAAAGTTATATATTAGAAAAATGATTCAAGTTTTTTTAAATAAAGGAATTCAGGCGGTTGTAAATAATTAAATACATGAACATGCTATAAGCAACATCTAAAATGTTTCTCTTTTGGCTACTTCTATTTTATTTTACCCATCTAACCCGTTCACGAAAAAAAATATCAAATCAGCCCAGTTTTACATAAATTTGTTGACATTGCCCCATCTTCAAAAAGGCATAGCATCTTAGGTTTCTAGTTGGTGGAGTACAGCCAATTTGAAACTCTTTGGCTCGAAAACTTTAAAAAACAAGAGATCTAAACCATCAAAAAATGATGCTAAAAAAGATCTAGAATGCTAACAAAGCACAGCCTCCAAAACTATGATGACAGAGGCACACTAACACTAGTTCGCGTCTGCAAAACTTCAAATGAATAATATATCGCTCTGCAAAAATCAAAAGGCCATGGACTTAGGACTTAGGACTTATTATGACAGATTGACAAGTGGAGAATATCATCCATGACATTAATATATTATATTGACAATAAAGGAACCAAGTTTATTTGTAAGCATAGAGTCTTAGCATCAAATATAATGTATACGTACAACATCTGCTCTTGTAAAATTATATCCGTGTAGCACAGAAGAAACATATATAGCTGCAGCACATATCCCACTAGGTTTTCTCCCCGTCTGTACGAAGAAATCATGAAAAAAAGACCACAAGTTAAGCTCACAAAAAGATAAAATAAGATATTAACAAATTTCAGAAAGAATCAAACCTGAATCCAGTCTCTTTTCATGCTAACTGCAAGGTGCAATGCAGTGTTCAGAACTTTTTTATTACCACTCCCTTGTATTAGTCCTAAAACACAAAAAACAATTAGGTACTAATAACAGCATCAACCATAGAAACAACACAAAATAGTTGCCAAACAAACTTGAGATGAATTTACGAAAACAAACTCCTACCACTTGTAAATCTATGCATAAAAAGGCTAGGATCAACTGGTTTTTGTACAAATGGATGATCCTGGAGGCTCAACAGCTCGCAAAGCTGTAAATACACGGTGCCTAATTCATAGCTGCAAACATAAATTACAACATCAGATTACTATGTAAAGGGGATTCGGGCAAATACCATATGGTTAAGGTGATATCTTACACACTGATACCCAATTCACTGGAAAATTCAATAAGCAGAAATGGTTTTTCCTTTTCCCTGTTAACATAATAACAATTATCGGTTAATCAGCAAATCACATAACATATAGCCACAGAAGAATATCCTTATAATTGGGCAACAGTTGGCAGCAATATCCTGGAAAACGAAAGATTGATATATATAACGACCTAAACCAAAACTAGTTATATATGTAAAATTAATCGGTTTATATATACATACATACATATGACCTTGGTTTAAAAATGCGGGATGCGATCTGATGCGTTTAGAGTCACGGGAGCCGATGCGTAATGCGTGATGCGTGATGCGCTCGCATCACGAACACGATGCGCCTAATTTTCACAAAAATTACTTCTAAACTAATTTAATACTTTGTAAGTACTTATATAACCTAACCATTCCCTAAACACATGATATGTATAAATAGTTAAATACAACTCAATATTAGTATCAACTAGCAAGTAGAAGGTAGCAACATCGACTGTTGCTAAAAAAACAAAAGCTGATTTAATTGTGACCGATAAATGAATTGAAGAAAGGCAGCAGACTTCAAAAAAAGAAAAAGAAAAACAGCCATGAAGACTGATAAATTAATGAAAAAAACAAAAAATGCAGCAGTCAAGCGCAACGGAACGCATCACGCATTAACCGCATCACGCATCAGTCGAGCGCATCAGACCGCATCAGACCGCAACGCCTACCCCCCAGCGCATCAGACCACCTGATGCGTTTCAGCCACCGCATCGGGCGCATCACGCATCAGGCGCGCATCAGGCGCGCATCAGGCGCGCATTTTTAAACCAAGCATATGACTACCCACCGAGGATAGAACTCGGGTCTCTTCTGAGTTTTCTACCACTAGGCCATCTTGAAATATGTGTGTGTATAAGAATGTAAAACTCGTCTCAAACTATATCAATACTAGCGTCGAGCAGGAACTTTCTATAATTAGTGAGATACCGAGATCTTTTATAGCCTTTCACATTTGCTAGTAAGCCCAAAATAAGCTCCATCTTAACTTTTCGCATCTACTTTTCTCCCTTAATTCAAATCAGAGTTGTGTCATGCTTATACATGTTCTTCCATTTATTGCTTTTTGCTTATATTTGAAAGGAAGCTTATTTTTATTTCTCTAAACAAATAAATGAAGCAGTCAATGGCTGATTATATCTAATTCATTCAGATATAACTATATAAGACCATCAAAGTGCGTCTTTTTACCTCATTAAGCTATATTAACTAAGCCAAAACGAAGAGCTAAAACAGAATCTGAGTGTCAGTCTATAAAAGAACTTTTCGATGCTATAAGTATGAAATTCCAATCTTAGATTCTTAGACCCAATCAAACAGTCAGAATAAAGCATTTAGCAGTCACATGTTGCCTTCTAATTTGCAGATCATTCAAATGAGCTTTCAGCATTTAGCCTTCGGCACTTGAAGAACCCCTTAGCAGATAATTTTAGTGGTTTAATATCCAAGTCCGCTAGACCTGCTATTTGTTCACATCACTTCTGGTATCAAATTTTTGTATGTAGAAATTTGTAAACCGGTGCAGCTCCTCTTGTCTGAAAATTTATAGACTTCATCACAGATTCTTAAAGTTTAGTGTCTTTAATGTTTGTCCACTTTTACGCTTCCTATACATCTTAAGACAATAAAATAGGTTGAGATTTATATTACAGATATAGATCTTGTCTATGATTATTTCTCCAATAATAACTGTCGCTACGACGTAATTAGTTCCAAACCACTCTGTAACTGAAATGGTGACATTGCAGGATGTTAACAAACACACCGATTAAGTTACTACATATACAACCACAGACGTTACAAGTTGGTACATCTAAAGTGGATAAAATAAATGCTTCTGCAATTACAACATGATACTGTGATCAAAGACACTCACCGGCAGGCGACATATAGGCAAGCAGCAGCAACTTGGTTTGTTCTACGTCCTCTTGTAAAACCACGCTCAACAGCTATCTACAATAATAAAGGAATGAAAGACTACAATGAAAGAAGTGTACACCAGATATAAGGCCGAAATGTATGGAGAGCACAAACCTGATAATATTTAGTTGCATATCCAAGATCCTCTAGCCCGTATTTACTGATGAATTCGTTTATTACACTATTCCCTGCAAAATAATAGAAGATTGTGTACAGTTTACTTGAGACGAGATGGGATTCGAAATGATATAGTACCACAAAATAATGCACCTTTCTCCAAGGTTCTTATATGCGACTCGGAACAAGCACCTCCCATTCTAACAAGGTTGCCTGCGAGATGAGCCTGCAATTATATACAAGTTAGACAAACCACAAGCGAAAGGATGCCCTTGAAATTATAAAACTGATACAATAATCAAATCAATTATGATTCAAGATCTACCCCTCCTGATGAATCTTTAACAAAAGTGGCATCCTCAGTGTATATATCTTGAGAAATTACTTTCCCACAATCGACACAGCATCTGAGATTAAAAACAATGAAACATAAATTGGTATGCAGTTCATGGAAGAAGATGATCGAATTTGCAAATACGTACACGCTGCCTGTGGTATCATCACGATGGGTGTCGCTATTTTTTGAGCAATGAGGACACCAAGTCATCTCTTTCCCTGTGAGTTACATATGGATGAATAACATATCTAATCCTTCGATAACTAGTAACACAATTTGTCTCTCGTATTGAAGTTAAGCATATGTGTAAACTGGGTTTTACAAATCTGGGTTAGATACTTACTGAAGTTGTTGAATTTCGGTTTATTAGTGTGAGGAGAGGCGATCGCTCAGTCACGGGGAAGACGGCAAGGCACAGGCGATTGGACGCAAACGATGAAGGCAGGGCACCGTCCGACGACCTGGGAAGCAGAACAACGAATGTGAATTTTTTAGGGTTTTAAGGGGTTATATTGTAATTTTGAAACCTTTCGGGGACTGAGGGACGTGCATGGGTTGGACTTTGGATTGAAATTAAACCGGTCGAGCCGCGGTGGTTTGAACGGGTTGCTCCTAGAAAATTGGATTGAGATTATATACGGTTTGGTTTGCGGCTTAAAGCTCCCAAACCAGTAGCGGGTAATTAGGAATTTTTACCGTTTGACATGTTGAAAATAAAATTAATTAAAACTGAAGGTGTTATTCGGGTTTTTTTTCGAATAATTGAGTCGGAATAACGAGTTATCAATTATTAGTATTTTAAGATCAAAATTTAAAACAAAACACTATTAAATGAATAAATCCGAATACAAGACTACAACTTATTTAACATTTCTAAGTTTTGAACGAGTTGTTGTGGCATCCAAACAATGACCGGTAGCATCCGAAGATTTGACTGGCAGCACCACCTTAAAAAATCAAAATTTTCCATTGCACGAACAAAATTAGCTGGTATCACGTGTCACAACCAGCTAAAGAGTAGGTCCGTCCATGTCTAAGAATACTGTTAAGATTATCATTTGATATTTGATACAAATATTGGTTATGTTACCATTTTTTGTTAAATTATAATATAATTGTAAGTAAACAACCCAGATAAGATATGTCATCAATACCCTTGTATATAGCTCTTGGAAGTAGTATGTGTCTCTACTAAATAAGGTAATTATAGCAAATAGGGGTTATTTGTTTATTGTTGATATAATCATTCAACGCATTTAATTGTCGCATTTGAATAAAGATTATGTTTAATGAACAAATAATATTGCTGAATCATTTCACCTTAAAGTAAAATTTGTAACATTAAACACCAAGTATTTCATTTGATATTCTTTTTTTTCACACATTTGTCTTGTTAAATGATCATATTTTATAACATAATAGATCATTATCAATGTTAAGATGGTCATTTGAATTATTTAAATTGTTCATTTAGAACTCTTATCAAACAACATGTCAATTAGGAGATAGTTTCATACAAAGCATTTGAATTATTCAGGTCATATAATAATTTGGTGCTAATCATTCTGTTTTATCAAACAACCCATTAGGAATTCGTGGCAAATAAAGTATGTTTCCTAAAATCGTATGATTAAATAACTCTGTCGGTGGATTCAAAATAGGATTAAATATGCAATACATGCGAAGGACTTTAGTTTGCCTTAGAACGCAACCACCGCCACCACCACCCATAATCGATGTTGAACATGTGCAAAAAAATCTTAAAAATCAATCAGAGGGAATAAAAATTTGTATAATGGAATTAAATTAATTCAATATGTACATAAATCATCAATAGGTTCGAGAGAGAAAGATCAATAGCGTATTAAAGAAATGATGGAGAAGGAAAAGTTAAGTCACGTACCATGTATAGATTACATGATTGTAGCATATGACCGAAAAATTGTTCCAGAAAGCATAAATATTAAAATGAATATAAAATCGACTTGAAAGAGATGAGGCTAGGAGATGTGGCATATGAAGATGTCATTTTAGAATTTTGAAGGAAACGACATTGAAAAAGTAAGGTGACAATGAGTCTGCGGCTAAGGAGAATGACATCACATTTAGCTTAATAGAAAAACTTTTTAAAAACCAAATGTTCTAATTAGTGAAATTATGTATAAAAAGAAAAAGATTATGTACAGACTTTTATATATATTTTAAATCCTAAATATTAAAGATTATTAATCAATCCGTCGTTTAAAAGTGTTTTTATTACAATTTTTTAATGATTTATTTATAAAGGGAAGCTGTATTTCGAATATAATTTTGTGATATTCAAAAATTCCTGCAAATAATAACCAATGGTGACGTATTGATAAAGTAGTTAAAAAGTTTCTTTCAAACATGTTTATTCCTCTTTTAAGAAAAAATAATAATTTAATAGCATATGTTGCTTTCCTGTCATTTATATTGGATTTTAGCTCTAAGAGTTAATTGTATTTTTTTTGTTACTTAATGTTTCTTAAATATGTAACTTTGGTTATTTGAAAATCAAAAGTATAAAAAATGTTTTTTTGCCAAAGTTGATGCAAAAACAGTCATTTTGTCAACTTTTGTTACAATTGAGCCGTTAAGTACCATCAAATTGTCTATTCTACCTTTTTTCTTGTTTTTAATTTTCTTAATAATTATATAATAATCATAAATAGTCATCTCTACTCTCTTTCTCTCTATATCTGTCTTATATGTCCCTACAACACATATACACACTGACACATCTCACCTATCTGTCATCTCTCTACCCTCTTTACACCCAACCACCGCTCACCTCTCTCTCGGTGGAGAACCGGAGAAGGCCACCGCCGCCACCCACCATCACCATCGCCACCACCGGTAAGTGTCACTCATTCAATCTCTTTCTCTCTTCTGCCCTAGCCACCACTAGCCTTAACCATCACCATCGCCATTTGTTCAGCGCTTCCCATCACCACCATTGTCTGCCACCATCACCATCATCACCACATGTAAGTGACTGTACGTATGTGTGATTGCAGATATAGCGTTTGTATAATGTATGCATGTGTCAGCGTGTGTGCAATTTACATTTCGTCATGGGTTCTTGAGATTCCAGTGAGGTTTATGGTTTTCGAGTTTTTGGTGGGTCGGGAGTGGTGGTAAACAAGTTGGTTGACGGCGATGATATTTAGGGTTTCAATTTTTTTGAGTTTTTGCGATGGCTTTTGATATCTAGGATTTCTAGTGTTTGATCTTGGTTTGTGTTCTGTTGGTTTTGATTTCCGGCGAGGGTTACAACTTTTCAAGTTTTTATGTGGTGTTTGGTTATGTGGTGTTAGCAGAAGGAACATATAATGTGTGACATGGTGTGGCGGTGGTGATGTGGCGGTAGTGGCTGTGCAGCGATGGTAGAACGAAACAAGGTGGCACTGGTGGAAAATGGTGGTTAGGGCAGAGAGGGTGGTGGTGTTTTAATAAAGGGCAACGGCTGCCTTTCAAATCCGCTGCCGATGTTGCTTTAAACCACCACAAGTCGCCAACTCAAAAGTTTCAGTTCCAAATTTGTTTAGGTTTTGGTTTAAATATTTAACTGTTTGCGATTTAGTTTTTAAAATTAGGTTTTTACGATTGAAAGTATGTGGTTTTTGCTTAAGATGTGTTCATCTTCATCTTCTAGTATTTTTATAACATGGATTGATTGGATTTTTTCATTCTAATGAGATGTGTTCATCTTTGTTTTTGACCATTCTTGAAAAATATCACTCATGATTGAAGAACATAATAATAAAAAAAGTAAAAATTAAAAAGAAATTAAAGAGTGACTTATAATCTGCTAACCAGGTTATAAAGTGTATACAATGGAAGTATTTTATATGTTATATTTTTTTAAAGTTAGTTGTATACAATGGTAGATTAAGCAAATTATGTTATGTTTTGATGCAGTTTGCCCATTAAAAAAACATAGTATATTATAACTGAGAGTCAAACATGTATACATATTTAATTAACACTTCTTATTTTTAACATCTTATAGACTATTTTAAAATACAATTTAACAAATTTTTTTTATTGTTATTATTGTTTTAATTATTAAAGTTATTTTGGTTAATAATTAGTTTGCAGTGGTTTTTTCCGGAAGGTTTGGTTGAACTCCAAATACATCTCTTCTATCTCTTTCTAATTTATTTTTTCTCTTATGTGCGTGCCTTTGTGTGAGTTGATGGTTGTATTCCATATTGAAGCGTTACATTGGTGGTACAGTGGTGTTTGGTGTTGCCTAGGACTAATTATTTTTTATTATACATATTTGAGGCTTGTTATATAAAAGTTACTGTATCTTTGAGTATCAGTCTCTAATACTTTTGCAATAAATATATCAGCTTCAAGAAAATAAAATTATTGATTATTCTAGTACTTAGAAATTTGTATAAGAGTTTTGTATTAACTAATTTTAAACCATAAATTAAGCAACTTCACCGAATACGTGAGTTTTGAATATATTATGTGTAGTTATTGTTATTAGGGTATACTTCTATAAAATATATTAAATTATACATTAATGTATGTATTGACCTTTCAAAAATGTTATTGTGTGTATTGAACATTTAATTTGTTTTTATTGTACGTATTTTGATTACATAAAAAAGAAATTTTTTTTACAATTTTAGTACATACAATAAGAAGTTTAATATACAATAACACATGTTTTGAAATGTTGATACACACAATAGTATTTTAAAAAAATGAATGCACACATTAACATTTGTGGTATAGTTTAATACATTTTCAAAAAATAATCCCTTCTTATTACAATATGAAAAGTTCTACATTCAAAAGTGTCAAAATATGATCCTAAGAAACCAAAATCAAATATTAGAAGGGTTATGATTAATAATATAATTATATTATAAAAAAAGTGTTAAAACCATAGATCAAAGTGCATGTCTAAGCATATATGTTGGTATGGTACCATAAATCAATAGGATATGAAAGGTGATATATCTTTTTACTATTTTTTATACTTATAAAATCAACATAAATATCAAAATATGGATGATATAAGTGAAAAAAGAGAATAAGTAAATTCCATAAATCATCTTTTGATGAATAGAAGAATAAAAAAGAAAGAAATATTATAAAAACATATAATATTACATAAGATATTCATAGGTTTGACTATGCTACTTTGTGTCATAATGTGTGCACCATGCCAAATATCCTCAAGCATACCATTCAAGAGTCAACAAAATTTTCACATTTTTACATATAATTTAGTATAATTCAGATAATACCTATATCAAATATCTTATTAGTTAAAAAGGAACATATACTTTTACACATTAAGATGTGATTCTCATTAATCTATAAGCCTTGGTAATCTACTAAAATCATGATCATTCAATTGATTAAAAGTTTAAACTAAACAAATAATAAGAGTAAAAGTTAGATTTTAATTTAACTTGTTTTTACCTAATATATGCATATTTACATATCAATGTGTCAAGTAACACATTTATAAAAGTTAACTGGTTTGTAACAACCACATTTAAAAAATCAAGTTAGACTTATGTAAGTATTTATTTTAATATGAGAAAATGTATGTGTTAAAATCTGTTGCAAGATAAATATAAGAGTTAATTACAAAGATGGTCCCTGTGGTCTTGTCCAAATTTCACATTTAGTCCTTTAAACTCGAAAATTACACTGATAGTCCTTATGGTTAACGTTTTGTTTCACTTTTAGTCCTTTTGACTAACTGGTGTTAAAGTTGACCGTTAGTCAAAGGGTAAAATGGTCATTTAATCATATTATCCTTGTTACCAAACAAGATGAACCTATTAAACTACTTCCAAACACACTTATTTAAGAGAGTTCTTCTCTATTTGTTTCCAAACACCCCAACTCTCTAATACCCTTATCACTCCCCCCCTCTCTCTCTCATCTCTCATTCTTTCCAGACTCAAACACCGGAGTTAGAACCCCCACCGCCACCGTACTCAAACCCGTCGGAGTTCAGACCACCACTGCCTCCGTCGGACCATGAGTTCAGACCGACCACTCTCTCTCTCTCTCTCATCTCTCATTCTTTCCAGATCTGAAGTACTCACCCGTCGGAGTTAGAACCACCACCGCCACCATCTGAAGTACTCAAACCCGTCGGAGTTCAGACCACCACCTCCGCCGGAACATGAGTTCAGACCGCCACTGTTGCCTTCATCCATCGCGAACCGTGATGGTACCACAGGTCGCCGCTGTGCTTGAAAAACATATCTGAACCACAGATTCGAGCCGCCGCCGCTCCACAGATCTGAACCGCCGCCGGCCACCACCGCACGACTAGGGGTTTCAGATGATTAAAGGTCGATGATTGAAGGTCGATTAGGGGTTTCAGATCTGATTATGGGTTTAAATCAACAGGTGAGTTTAAGGTTCAGATCTGATTAGGGGGTTGCTTGTTTTTCATTGATTCCAAATATGTTTTTCATCTTGCTAATGTTGAATAATCAATGGTTCTGTATCATATTGTTCTATTTCTGTTTGTACGATGAATAATCAGTGTGTTTTGTATCATATTGTTCTATTTCTATATCATAGTGTTGAAGAATCTGGGTGTTCAATCTGGGTGTTTTTTATTAATTTTAATAGAAAAGGGTAAAAAGAATCTGGGTGTTTTTTATTAACAGTTTCGTAAACGGGGTGGTTGGTGGTGGTGGGTGGTGGGTGGTGGGTGGTGGTGGGGGTGGTTGGTGGTGGTGGGTGGTGGTGAACGAGGAAACCGGTGGTGGTGATAAACAAACTGTTAGTAATAATTATTTATTTCTAATTAACATTTGTTATATTGTTTAATATAATTAAATAATATTTAAATAAATATATATATATCTAATAAAGGAGTAAATGGAATTAAGAAGGGTAATACGTAATTAACTCTAATAAATAATAAATAAAATTATAAAGAATATAAAATTAAAAACCATGTTTGGTAACAAGGATAAAGTGGGAAAAGACTGAAATACCCTTTGACTAACGGTCAACTTTAACACCAGTTAGTCTAAAGGACTAAAAGTGAAACAAAACGTTAACCATAAGGACTACCAGTGTAATTTTCGAGTTTAAAGGACTAAATATGAAATTTGGGTAAGACCACAGGGACCATCTTTGTAATTAACTCTAAATATAAATTACACAGTTTTATATGTGTAGGAACCGAGCTCTTATCATTTAGAAACTGCATACTATATATGTATTGCTGGAATGTAAACTATATAATTTAACATGAATCGATTTTTTTTAAAACCTTTACTTGAAAACTGTGTGTATTTAGATATATGTATATTTAGAAACCATGTTGCTTACAAACTATATGAGTAAAAAAGCGTATCGACACTAAAAGCTTGTTAAAATTAAATATCAGAAGTTTTATATATTAAAAAATAAATAAAATAAGAACAATTAGCATAATTCTAAAAGTGAAGGATAAAAGTTCAAATTCCAGATTAAAAGGAACTAAAAGTGTAATTACTCACTTTAGTTGGGGAAGTCCAATCTGACCTACGAAACTCGGCGGAATATATCTGTTGACCTCTTGAATCTTTTAAATCTGGCCACAGACAACACAGTACTTACTCCCGTTCAAACATCCCACAGTTCACACAGATCTGGGTACCTCGTTTGCAACGTTTAATTCGATTTTCTTTATGTTACATCTGAACTTACGATGTTGTTTCTGGGTTTGTTTTAATTTCGTTTCTTTCTTATCTGTGGGTGTTAGTTGGTCGCGGAAGGTCAAGAAATGACGTCTGACGCCAAAATCTTGACATTCGAAGAGGTTTCAAAGCACAATCGGAAAACTGATTGCTGGTTGATTATTTCTGGAAAGGTCAAATCTTTAACTACAATTACTTCTTCTTCCTTATTTTTTATGATTTCGAATGAATCTATGCGCAATCGTGTATGTTTGTCTGTAACTGCTTAATTACTACTTTGGTTGTTTTACATTCCGATCTTAGACATGTTCTGTTATGCTTAAACTAGTGATAGCCGACAATGAGTTTGATTATAAGAAAGCTCTGAAGTTTGGCAGGTTTTAGATAATCCTCGCAAATCAAAATCACACCCTAAATTAGTCAACCCTAATTTAGACTCAATGAAATGAAGTTAGGGTTAGGGTTAGGATCCCTCATAGGTTATGGCTTCATGGTTTCTTGATTTTCTTTTAAGCCGAAATCATTACATTATCAGTTTGGATTTAATATTAGGGCTTCAGAGTTTAAAGCAGTCAGTTGAGCTTTTATCGAGTTTGAGTTCGAGCTTGACCATAAAAGTCAAACCCCAATTATATAAGGAGCCGAGCTATAGTATATAGGGGCTAACCTCATGGTTATATCGAACCTTTTCAAGTATCTTCAGTAAATTGGAATTGACTTTTATTTATTTTTGAAATAAGATTGATTATTGAATATGTGTGAGCTTTTCAGGTTGAGCTCGAGCCAATCTCGAATCCTCCTTGAGCTTCGAGATAATGAGATATTATGCCTGAGATCTGCTTGGCTCTCAGATAAAATATACAATCACCACCAAATTGTTGCCAAATTTTAGCCATGTTCTTCTTTTCATCATCATCTCATACACACATCCATAGTTTTATACTTGAGATTTAATAACATTTGAGAGTATAATACTTGCTCATAAATATGCAACACTCAAAATTCTTCCTCGGGAAAAGTATTACACATGTTAAATGCGTACAAATCTATACTACTATATTAAGCATACAACACTTTCTCTTCTTTAAAATTTAAGAGTTGTTAGGTTGCGTTTGGTTACGGAATATTGTTTTCAGTTTTCTTGGAATTTTTTTCTAGAAAATAGGTAGAGTATTCATTTTCAGTTTTCTGTATAAAGTTTAGAAAACTCGTTTAATAAAACCGATGGAGTTTTCATTTTAGATTTTAGAATATTAGTAAACATGTTTAGAAAAAAGTGGAAAAGAGGGGATATGAGCTTTTCTAAATTTTCAGGAAATTAGAAAAGTGAAAACTTCTTTTTTTTAGAAACTTTTAGAAAAAAGTATCAACTAAACAAATTTTTAAAATTTTCACTTTCTATGGAAAAGTTTTCTAAAAAATTAGTATGCTTTTCTAAAACCAAACACACTCTTAATTTTTCAATCAAAACTTAATCTCCACCCTTAAATCTTAATTTTATTTACATTTATCTCATCCATCAATTCATTAAAGCTTTCATCCCTTTCTCTCCTTTAACAAATAAATGTCTTGATTACGACGAATTATAATTTATCTCTCTCTAAAAACATACATTTCAATTTTTATAGTGGCTACACTAATATTCTATTCTTAACTAACATGAAAACGGTATAAATTTTAAATAATACTTATGATTTCAAGTTCAAGATATAGTATTAGCATTATTTGTAACATCTCATACTTTCAAGTAAAAGTGTATAAACAATATTACCACACTATTAAAATAAAAACTTTCATAAAACATAAATTTGATGAATAATACTACTTAAATTATTTCAAATTTATTGTAACATCCAGGCTTCATTCGCAAGCATCATTGCCTCCTCCGTCCTCTTCACCACAAGTATTCACCATCATCCTTCTTTGATCGTCGGCGGCGCATCGCGTGGTTACCCCACTAGTCAGTTAAAAACATATATATAAACTTCTAAAATTAATGAAATTAAGAACTTCTAAAATTTTCTCCCAACAATTTTTATCTTTGTTTTATCTGAACTTCAATAACTTTTATTAGCATCAGCGGATACGAAAGCAAATAAAACACCCCTAGTGTACATCTCCATACCATTAAGGGGTGTTTGGGTAAGCTTATTCGAGGAGCTTATCAACTTATTCTGTTAGCAAAACACAATAAGCTTCCAGCATGTGAAAGGAAGGTGCTTATTGGCTTTTCAGGGGTTGGAAAGTATGTTTCTAAAAGCTAGTTGGGAAGGGCTTTTTGATACAGCCATAAGCTGTTCCAAATGAACTTACCCAAACACCCCCGTAGTTCTATTTTTCAGCAATAATAACATCTCACCCGATCCTACACACCAAAAAGCACCATCCTGTAAATGTCCCAGCCCATCCATGTACTCAAACTTATGCCCTGTTATTGACACCTGCCTAGGAGTTGCCTCATATTGTGTTTTATTGTTACATAGACTGATCAAAACTAAACACTATGTTGCAGCGAGTTTACAAGGTGAAACTCAAAATCAGTTCTTCATATCGTAGCAGGCCCGGAAATCAGTTATTGTATAGTTATTAATAGGCATAAGGGCTATTGCTAACACAACCAGTTCAAAAAAAATCTTATGAAAGTTGATGTTGAAGTAGAAAAGGAGGAATTTAAACAACACTTAACGTCTAAGTTGTTAAGGCCTCTCCATTGACTGGTTTTAGATCCTGTAAATCCATTTGTTTTTAACATGTTATACTGTTATGTTTGTTCGAAGTTGGCCTGTTTTCCCACATGCTTGCCATATTATCATTCTTTCATGTACGAAACTGCCTACCTGATTAGGCTTGTTTTGGTCAATTTTTTCTTCTACTTTTTTTGAATTTTTTTTAATGATAACTAGATAAGTGACCCATTTACTACAGGGTCGATGAGATTTAGCTGATGTGAAAAAGTAATCAACGTAATTAAAGAATACTGTTTATATTAGAGAGAAAAATAGTGTACTACACGGAGGTTGAGAAATATTTAATGCAAAATAGTAACGAACGCAAATCATGAATATTATTTCTACATAGTGGAAACAAGTTATTTTTGTATATCTTATTTGTATACAACATTCATAGTTTTTGAAGTCAGTATACCATTATAAGTACTTTCAATCCTTCTGATACGGTCCAACCCGTGCGTTTACATGGAAGAAGGTCTACGAGGACTTCACCTCACCTAACAGATTACATCACATAATCTGTTAGGGATGAGTTTTGCATGAGGAGGGAAAGTGTTATTTGTTAACTAATTTTTATTCAAATTTTGCATTGCTGAAATTTGCTTTCTATAGCAACAGACTGTAATCGGGTATTTTTATGGAATGAATATGCTCTGCTCTCCTACAATCTTCTTTCTTCCTCTTTCTGATTTTTAGGACTCCATCTTACTCGAAAAGGGTACCTTATCATTGGTGCTTTCATTGAGCTTCATTCCATATGAAAATGCCAACTCACTGGCAAAATACAGAAGATAACCTCAATTCTCTGAACACAATTACAAATCAGTTGCAGACTGCCATTGCAGGGCATGATGCATTCACCGCTGAACACTTAGAATCATCTCATAGTACCACTTCTCAACTCCCATCTCTCACAAAATCACTTTTTAAAGTCTCACAGACTTCGTCGGTGGCAGCTTATCGATGACACTAGATATAGCAACATATAATTGGCCATGGGAAACCAGTCTTCTAAGGAAAAAAATATAGAAATTATTGCATTTTGTGGTTATTGATGGCATCAAGATGATGAAGATCGATAACACATGTGAGAGTAGAGTGCAGGAAGAAAAATTAAGAATGTTTACATTATTTTACATGTGTATATATAATGAAGTATAATTATTTTGGTAAGGATTACTAGAGGGTTGTTGTCATGATATGTAAGCCGATAGGGAAAAGTATCGAGTTGTATATCTAATAAAATAAGTCCTACTTATTTGTAGTTGATAAACAGAATGTTTTTATATAATTTTTTACCATGAATAATCATAATAAATGCATTTCACAAGCAATCCCATGTAGATGTAACATCTATGTAACAAATGAATATTATATCTATGTTAATATAATATATATAGAATACTTATCTCATGTAACATATAATAGTCGTATAAAACGTGATATCTACATATGTATATACACAATTTTGGAACTAACATTTATGAGAATATAATTTTATTATTTAATATTTACAATTATGAAGATATAGATATGGATAGAATGTAAAGTTAGAAAGTTTGATTAAGAATAATAGAATATAGATATTGATGAACATTATCGATGATATGTGTTTTAAAACAAAGAAGTATAAAATTCAAATGTAAATAATAGTTTGCATTAGTTTGACCTCTAAAAGTCAAAATTGATTTCTCAATTTCAAATAAATGGATGGTCAAGATTGTATAGTTAGATTTCATTTGTTAAATAAAGGGCTAAAATTGTCTAATAGATTCTATCTCAATTAGTCCTTTTATTATATTAGAAGATTGGGCGAAATTAGCTCAGAATGGGTGGGTTGCAAACTTTCACCCCTTGGTTGTGGTCTAGTTTCCTGGTCTTACTAAAACACAGCATATTAAAGTTTTTCTTTTGCCTCTTCACCAACTAAGTGGTTTCCCCATGAGCTTATTTTAGATCGTACAGATACGACATACGATATTATCATGATTTATGTAGATCTATCAACACTCTCTACCCTCCCCTTAATTGGTTAATCCTGCTTATGTTTCAAATGTGAATGTCACAATTAGACAATCTGTTTGTAGTCTCTTGTGTTTCTTATTAATTTCCATTCATGATTCCATCACAAGTTGGCATGATGACTCTGTCAATTGTTTCCTTCTAGCAGGTTGCAGCAAGTCAGCAACTCTTAGCTTGTATATGTGATTATCTGTCAAAAAAAATTTTTGGGAATTAAAAAGCAACTGTCATCGAAATATTTTATATCTTTTTTTCTCTCTAGAAATAATGAATAACATCTCTTTTTGCGCTTAATTTTTCCAACAAGTCTGATTTTGTGAGTTGGTGTTAGGAGATAGTGGGTCATTCATCTTCATTGTTATTTTTTAGTTTATGAAATGTTTTGAAGGCTAGGTTATGAACTCATTTGAAATAGCACTTCCTAGTTCACATGATGTATCCACCAAAATTAGATGATGATAAATTTGAATTAACAGATAGTTTGAACATGTGATATATCCGTCTTGCTTTCTGCAATATCACATAACGAGTAGAATTTAAGGGGTGTTTGGGCTTGCTTATTTAAATTGCTTATCTACTTATTATGAATGTTAGTCTTGTATAAATATTATAAGAGATAATCTTTATAGATTAAGATAAACATCATGTAGATAAGCTATCATGACGTTTTAAATTTACAATTTGTAACTTTTCTTCTTTAACTTTTCTATAATTATATTATATAATCTTTAATTTAAGTATAGATGATAAGATAAATAAACTATGTAATATGTTTACGCTATTTTTTGAACTTAAGTAATATTTTATTTAACTCTTAGCTTTATTCGTAGTAAAACTTGAATTTAAACAATCTCCTGATTAAGTCAAAATTGAGTTTTGATTATGACAAAATGAATGGCTAGGATTGCCTAGTTAAAGAATGATGTTAATTTTGACTAAATGAAAGGGTTGAGAATGTCTAATTAAATTGATGAATGATAGTATTGTATTAATAATTGAAATTCCTTTTTCAAACTTCTAATTTAGATTATTTCTCACAGATTAAACAGAGTATTGAAAAACAGTTTAAAGTTGCTCATTTCAATTAACAATAAGCAGAAAAACAATTTTAATATGCAGTCCCAAACATACCCTCACGTTATAGTGAGTTTTGATCAATGACCCTTTATACATCATGGTGAAACTTGAGTAATACCCTTGGAATCGGAAACAAGTTACATAGGAATAAAGTGGTCATTTTTATACGAATAAGAAAAATATTCTGTTCACAAATTCCACTATTGAACAAGTTGGTACCCTTCCATTCCTTTTTAGAAAGTAGTAATCCTTTTATCTCCCTTTCACTACTAAGTTAAGTTAATAGTTGAACCGTACAATCATTGTGTTTTTCATTCTGTCATTGTTTTTTATTGTTCTTCTTTCTGTATCTTTAACTGTAACTGTATGCGCTATACTTTATATAGGCAATGGCACCAATATCTTTTCTGTCTTATAGACTACTTTTAAAGAAAAGATATTTTCTTGGAAATGAACTCCAGTTATTGTATTTTTTTATGATTGGCAATTTGACACGAGTTTTGTAATGTAACATAGGTATATGATGTAACCCCATTTCTGGATGACCATCCTGGAGGTGATGAGGTTCTAATATTAGCAACCGGTAAGACTTTTAACTCGAGAATCAACAATTATTTCATGCATATACATACCAGTTTGATTGCATTATAACAACTTTATTGAAATTATAGCTAAAGATGCAACCGAAGATTTTGAAGATGTGGGACACAGTCAAAATGCAAGAGACATGCTGAAAGACTACTATGTTGGTGAACTCGACAGCAATTCATTGCCTGATGATCAGAAAAACAAGTATAAACCCCCTTCAACCACAGGTTCTGCATCAAACCAAGCTTCCAGTGGTTCATCTACCAACATATTAACATTTATTTTACCCATATTAATCTTGGTTTTGGCTTATGCTCTCTATCACTTTGCCAAGAAATAAGCGGCAAGCAGCTCTTAACTGATTGTCCGCATTGTTTGTCATCTGCTATAAAACATTGGTAAAACAATAGACACAGTTTGATACTGTATGTCATCATGTTGTGTTGTTTTAAGGACCTGCTTCTAGTTTAAAAAACTTGGTATTATCGAATCAAAAACCCATGTTTTCAATATTTTCATCAGCCAGGTTGTACAAATTTAGTCCTTTACACGTGTTATATTGTTGTGGTTATCAAATACCTGTGAAACAAAACACCAGAACAGTAAACGACAAACGCTGGTCCACAGAGGCATGTACCTACTAAATTTGAACGGTGATGGTTCGAGGCGAGTTGGCAAAAATAGGACATGCAACTGCTTGTAAAGCTTGAGTGGGTCGAACGATGTGAACAAGTCCACAGGATCTTGGGGATATGCTGGATATGAGAAAAGAGTTGACCCGTTTTAAGTGGCAGGGATGTTTGTGAATTACAAGTGGTAGGACATTTGTGATATTCATGTTTCTCAATTCTTATCTTTTTAAGATGTTATTTGTCTAGATGCTTGGGCATTATTGTGTTGATGAACCCACCACCCACCTGGAACTCAAACTCCAACTTAAGGATGAAGCTGTGCAAGGCTAGCTTTATTGTAGGTGGCAAGTCTTTATCTGTCAGGGTAGCCCAGGGGTGTTTTTTTCTTCTTTTTCGAGTTATACTCTTGGTATCCGACATTCTACCGACGGATGTATGGCTATGAACACGAATACATAGAAAAAAAACAATGGTTTTCTTTAGAAGATACTATGGGAGTGCAGATGAACCATCAGCCAAGGACTAAACCTTGTTTGGTCCAAAGGAGTTCCATTCTTAAATCATTCTGATGTTATATATATATAATAATAATATTATTAGGTTTTAGTCAAGATGGTCTGACCCGATTATATGGAAGGGCTAGGTTTAATTAGAGTTTCTTATTCAGGTTTCTATTATATATTCTTTGTAATAGTATAGGGATGGGATAATATCTACGAGGTTTTTATTATTAAACAAATTTAATGTTGAAGATGGAGTTGCTAGTAGTGGAATGGAAGGAAAACTTTTTATAAAGATCTAAATTTGGTTATTTTGGATTTCTAGAATAAGTTGCTTGTTGCTATCATGTCAAATCCTTTGCCTGCCCATAGTATTTGTAAAAGGCCAAATAAAACCGGTTAAGATTTGTAGATGTTGTATTATCTTTGGCTATATATATATATATATATATATATATATATATATATATATATATGTTGACAGTACTAACTACTCTCAAACATCATAATCATGGTTTTGCTGGTTTTAATCGATTGTGAGTTCCCTTACTTTATATTTCATTTTTTTAATGAAATAGCTTAACAGTTAACATTCTTTGTATAAATATTTAATAGTTAACATTCTGTGTATAAATATCTAATGTACGACAACAATGTATTATAGAATGATTTGAAAAGATATTTTTGTTAAAAATTTTAAGTGTTAACAAACACTTAAAAATGACATTTGAAGAAACAACTCATTCGTAAGCCATTTGAAGAAATAAAAGGAGATGGTTGATGGAAAAAAATTCTAAAAATAAAACGATGACATCATAATCTCTATTCTTCTAATATATACTTAAGATAAGATTAAAGATAAAGATATCGAGAGAAAATACGGTGACTTGGTGAGTGTTGGTAAGTATCATCTTCGGGAACATATAGTTCATGCTTAAATAGGTTTAAAAGTTAACATGTTGTTTTTAAACTAATAAGGGAAAACTTAAGTTCCAATTATAGTTTACCATCATGCTTTTTAACGGTAGTAAATCAATACGACTTCTTGTTAAAAAGCGAAAATTTGAAAGCAATCACAATGAGTTCGTTTTAGAGCTCATGCATCACTAGTAAATTGCCCCCTCACAAGCATGGTGCTCGTTATCCACCATTGCCATAGCCTCGTTGGGAGCTCGTGTTTGGCTGACTTGATTGGTAGTGGCCTAGTGGGGTATTAAGTGAGATATTACAATTAGTTTGGTGGAAAGTGATTATTTTGTGACCGATTGGTGATGACAAAAATTGATGTGTCAGTATAGTGGGTATGGTGGAGTGTGAAGATTGCTACCATTCTAAACTGGAGATAGCAGATTAAAACAGCCATTTAAGAAAGCTTTTTACATGAACATAACGATTGAACTAATAGTAAAATCATCAACTTATCAGGATATATGATTTTAGACCGTGTATGCAGTGACTTTTGACTTCTTTCTTATTTTTCGGATACGATTATTAAAAAGTAGGAAGAATCCGACGATTCATATACTTATCCAGAACACATAATATATGGATAGTGAAATTAGAGAAAGATTAAACCATATAGTGACATAGGTGTTCCTAATATTTATCATAAATGAACATTTCAAAACTTAAAAAAAAAAAAAAAAAACTTTCTTCGATTTCTCTACGATTTAAGAAAATAAGGATGTCTGTCAAGACATCTATATAAGTGGCCATCTCACGAATTGGTTCGAACCAATACTAAGCTACTTTCCTTTAGTAGATCTGCATCCCATCTTCCTATAATCAATAACATTTTGTCGGAGAACATTCTGATAGGTGAACTATGAGATGAGTCGAAAGCCTACCAACACATACTTACTCATTCTGTATTTGCTTTGGTTCCAAATAAAGCTACAATATGTTGTTTTAGGAAAATTATACACTTTTTTATTTATTTATAAATATATCATTACGTACGTTAGCATCAATGACATGGAGTTTTTTTTTTTTGAACAGCTATTAAGACTAAGAGAACTGTTTTAACAAGTACAAATAGTATCTTGTACATAAGCCCCATTTACTTAACGTATAACTCATGAAGCACAATCTACAATTATTAAAGCACACACCCTAATATATCCTTGTTTAAAAACTTACAAAGGCCACACACATCTTATCTGGAACATCTCTTTCACAACATACCAAGTCCACTTCACCTCTTCACTTTACATTTGCGCAAATGCTCTCACCATCAATCGTGCATCTTCAAAAGCTTGGAACGAACAAATACATATAAATGACATGAAGTTAATTAAAATTGTGTTTTCTAAAAAATAACTTGGATATGTAAGTCTTTGAAAGTATATATTGACTGTATGTTGATGATAAATAAGGGATGTTGAAAGTATATATTGACTGTATGTTGATGATAATTAAGGGCTTCCCGTGAATTTTTTAGGCACTTTGCAAAAGAAATAATAGCCCTTTTTATTGTTTTATAAACACACATGTATAAGAAACAAAATACTGAAATATTGATATTTGTTATATCAATAACTAAAATAAAAGAACGGGAGTATAAATACTTTATCCTACATAGTTTATGAATCGTGAATTTCTCCTAACATTACCATAAGAAAGTTATGAATCAACTTTTTATAATCAAAATCCTCTAAAATATCATTCTTAAGTCTTTCTTGTGTCATTCTGGACAATAAGTAAGACTTCAACAATTTAAATTTTAAGAAACTTGTTTGAACAGATGTCAACATTATTGAAATAGTCAACAATACTCTATATGAAAATAATTACATTAGGAAAGTAATCAAATTGTTTAAGATATGAACACATGCTTCATTAGGTTTGATAGTTTCCAAGGGTAAATACGTACCAAGCAGCTTTAACTCCATATAAAGTTCATTTGCATCAAGATCTAACCGTCCATAATATTTAAGTGCGGCTTCAATTGTTGAGTAATGTCCCACATCGGGCAGAGCGTGACTTTGTAATCTGCTTTATAAGTATCCTGGACTACACCTCTCATAACCAATTGGTTTTGAGTTGGAACCCCACAAACTTACATGGTATCAGAGCAAGGTTCACCCGGATTCCACGTTAACCATAAGTATCCACATGTTAGGCTCTAAAAAAAGAGAACGCCACACGTGAGGGGGCGTGTTGAGTAATGTCCCACATCGGGCAGAGCGTGACTTTGTAATCTGCTTTATAAGTATCCTGGGCTATTCCTCTCATAACCAATTGGTTTTGAGTTGGAACCCCACAAACTTACATCAATATAAATACAACATTACTTATTATCTTTGTCATCGAATCCCAATGTCTATTTTTTGGGTTTTATAGAATAATTATTCTAATGTTTAAACATGAGGTTCCAAGTAGTATTTCTATTTTGTTAAGTGGGTTTTAAAAAAATATAACATATAGTCTATATATAATATATGTGTATAAATATTTGGACCCATATTGAAACTTGAGCCCTGTATAGTCACACCTCGTGCACTTCCTCAAAGACATCTCTGATGATAATAAGAATGAATTATTTTTATAGAGTGTAAAAAGTAACAGTAACATTGTCTGCACCCTAATTCTTGGTAGAGTTATCAAAGAACTCCCTCGCTTGGCACAACAGCAAAGAGAACTGCAATTCCAACTGGAGCCAATGAGAAGAGAATTCGAACACCAACCCTTAAGACTTTAATTGGCTTGCTAGTCTTTTCCCTTGCGCTTGATAACTCTTCTGACAAGGAGTCCGCAATTGGAGGAGGGGCGAATGGAAGTACTTCACACTGAACACTCGCAAATGGAACAGAACTCTCCTCGGCATTGCTAGCTTGAGGAGAGAGAAAGATAACAGATCAGTAAGGTGGGAATGATGATGTAGCCGGCTCACTCGACGGGATATACACTCTTTAGTTCCTTCTTTATTCTTTAATCTGTTATTTGATGACGATGAAGCAACCAAATTAAAACAATTGTATTTGGATGACAATAATCTACTCCGCTTTAATTAAACAATTTTTATATTTTAGAGAAATTCTGGTTTAGCACTTTAGCTATTGCAACTTATTGTTTTCAAAATTGTTGTGTCTACCTCAGTCCTCATATAATATTTTTGGGTTCTCATACATACATACATATAAATAAATAAATAAGGTGTTGCGACAGGTGTCAATTTTTTTAACAATTAATATTACTATATAATTATTTAATTTACAGAATATAAAATTATTGCAATAATTTCAATTTGTTTTAAATGCAATCTGATCACGTATACTGATCACTCGAATCATATATTTGTTGAAAAAGAGGTTATAGAGGTTCTCACTTATCTTATTAATTACTATAGAAAAATAATATATCCTTCTACTAATTACTACAAGATGATATTTGAAATTTACTAATTCTTTTATTCACCTCCTCTATTAATTTTGAAACTTGTGTTGATCTTGTAAATAGAAATATAAGAAGTTTCATAACTCATTAAATATATCGTTCGTACAATGGTTTAATATAACAGATCAAACTATTAAACTAATTGACTTTTAATATATTTATTTTAGTTTGATATTTAAAAGTCAAAATAATTTTTTTAATTCTAAATAAATGAGTGGTCAAGATTGTAGAATTAATATTAATTTGTTAAATTAAAGACTATGATCGTATAATCAATTTTATCTCAATTAATTTTTTATTTATATAAAAAATTATGCTTTCAAACAATCAATAATCATTTATAAATTATAATATTTAATTATTTAGTAATAACCATTATCCTGTCAATTGTTAGTTCATATCCAGTTATCTTTTGTTTTTAACATATGTTTGTTTAAATTATCTTAATTGTCTTTATATGTTAAAGAAAAAGAAAGAGAGTAAGGTACTCATGTTATTTGATTGTAGGTGGAAGGTAAGAGTAGAGGTGAATAAACGATACTAGTTCGATCGGTTCAAGAGCGTCAAGAACGGACCGGTCCGGTCTGTAGGTGAAGACAGCCACGAACCGGTCTAAAACGGTCCGAAAATCGGTCCAGACCGAGCTGATCCAAGAGTCCAAACCGGTCCTAAAAAATATCTTACCACCTCTTATATTTTTCTTTACACCAAACTTCTTTTTACACATTCTCTCTATATTATTCTCTCCACTTTTTAAGTTGTCAAAAAAATTAATGAAAAGGAAACCGAATACCAGAAAGTTTTAACCGAAGCTTAAAATTCAAAATCGAAAATGTCTAAACCGACCCGAAAAATATCCGAATGAAAACCGGACGGGTCTGGACCGAAGTCGGACCGGTCCAAAAAAAGACCGGACTACCTAAAAACCGAATGGACATACGCGAGGACCGGTCCACCGAGAACCGGACCGGCCCCGGACAGGACCGGGCGGGACCTGACCGACCTCAAAAGAGTCCAAGACCGAATTTGTTATGTGATTGTATAAGTTATTCTCTTTTAACGTTAATGTGGTATTCGCCCTTGAATGAATCACACATTTGATTTTGCACAAGTTGTAGTTCTCTTTAAAGTTTATGTGGTCAATCTCTTCATCTACAGTGGGAAGATACATCTATACACGAAAGAAATAAAAAAATATAAATGCATATCTAATGAAAAGATGATAATAAAATATTTATTACTTTAAAAGATGCACCTGGATCACGATGTGAATGGATTGAAAATACTTTAACTAGTAAGAAACAATTTAAATATATATGCCATGCATCAAATAGGTTAAACATGTATAAAAGTGCACCGAGATGCAAGCAGCAAACCTAAATTAGAGGCAACCAAAATCATTAGAGTAGATGCAACCAATTCTACTAAGTGAATATAAAGAGTTAAACATGTTGAACTTAAATACATGCATAAAATATTCTTGATCTAATTCAACAAAGCAAGTTGAAATGATAAATTATCCTTGCATCTATCTAGATTTTGTCAACAACACTATAAAAGGTAGATGCAACCATCGGAACACTTGTTCCACCACACGTGGAAATAACATAAACACTGTTCTTGCGTCAAAAAGGACGATAAGAACTGAACTAGCGAAAATAATCTGATCATATATATCTTGACCGAATTTAATTTGTCGCTGCTTTCGATATATATAAATAACGGTTCTCTAAAAATAGTGTTTTTTTATCAGAAGTTTGCTCGAACTTATCTAGATTTTCACTTCCGTCATGCGGCAACCAACAAAATTGTCCTGACCTGCCCGTTTTGTCTGACTCTAGATTTAGATTGTTAGAAAAACCACATACTACTCACCTTGCCATCCTCTTGGCACGAAAAATGGTTGCACAAAAATTTCCCATCAAATTTTGTATTTAAAGAAAAAAATATACTTTTATATATTGAAACAAACCGATACGTTTTCACAAACCTAGGTTAAACACTTCATGATATGTTTGTTGTTGATTTTAGTGTCACCGGATCATTCTAGTGTAATAAAGTTTACAAATTATCAATAAAGATTAAATCTTGATTTTGGACAAGTTAAGAGATGCGGATGTACGATTGTATAAAACATATGATCTCGCTTCGACCCATTGGCGGGATAAAATTGATATTTGAATCGATTGATCGTATCTTTGGTAATCAGAAAGTTTTGTATTCTATTAAAACCCTAGTTTGTGGTCATAACAATTACTTGATACGAGCTGTTACTTGAATGATTATCCCTATAATCTAGATTTCGTGTAACCCAGACATATAATCAAAATATTAGATTCGGATAGTGTTTACACGGTCTTTCAAGTAATCCAAGCTTATAATAGCATACAAATGATTTCATAATCTCTCTTTCCTCAATTCTAACAATTCCTCCATCCATGCTAAATATCTGCATATACCATTTTTATACCAACATAAAAGCTGAGCTTAATTAAATAGCAAAGAAAGATTTATACCAAAGACTAACAATAACTAATGAAGATAAAAAAAACTTAACCCAAAAACTTAACTTGTTTTGAGAGCCAAAACCAGAAGCGTTACCTAGATGCTTGATTAAGTTCCAAAACAAATTGCAGGGTGAAAAAGGACGTTTAATCAGAATAAGATTTGGAGAATTGTTAACGTAAATTTTAAATATTTATGATGTGAAACTTTAAACATACATTAAATTCATATATTGATAACTAATCAAGAAACATTCATGAAAATCGGAAGATGAAGAAAGTACTTACGGATTTGCGCCGATCGTTGTTAGTGGAATTAAAAATATGAATTGACATGAGATCCGATAGTTGTTGAAAATTGCACAACAAATTTGCGATAATAATAGAATCAGTTAAGTATTAGGGTTTCGTCTAAGAACACTTTTGAATAACATAAGATCTCATCAAGAAGACGAGTAATCTGTTTCTACTTAAGATTAGCGCCAACTCAAAATTCAACGCTTAAAGCTTTTGATGTAATACACTCTTTTTTCGTTAGTCATTTTAGGGAATAAAGATGGATGATTAGTGAGATCAAAAATTTTAAAAGTCGAATGATGATATTATAACCACTTTTCTTTTTACATATATATTAAAATTATTATTAAAGATTTTGTTACATTAACCATGGGAGAAAAACTAGATACGTTTTATAGCTAGTAACCGGATGTTTTATATATATAGTAATTGGTTTGATAGATGTGGTGAATGATCCACAATCTAGACATGTTTAGGTTACTTTTCATGTTTGATCAAATGCATACAATCTTATATTACTTAATTTATTATAAGAAAGCAACAAATTTGTCTAACTGTTTTATATCATAGTAAGGACCACAGAGCAAATGAAAATAGCTAGCAGTGGCTGATGGATAATCAAAAGATCAAGGAAACATAATGAAAGATGCCTATGCAAACTAGCGAAGGGACAAAGATCACCATATTTAGATCTAGCCAACTTGTGGTTTCAATTGGCTTTTTTCTTGAATAAATTAATAAGCATTTGTCTTTACAAACTCCCATTACATGCTCTATGTCTTACATACATTCTTTTATTCTTCGTAATCGGTCTCTATGATCTTTAAAAAATGAAACGATCTTTATAAGTCTGCGTCCACTCGTGAATGTAACGCTACGATCCTTGATCGAATCCGATATTCTTTTATCAAGTATAAATAATTCAACTAATAATTTTCTGTAATCTACATTAGTGCATAAATTATGTAAAAATAACGGAATACAATAGGATTTGGGAATGAGTCTTTGTCGACAAGCAACGGTATTCGATCGAGTGTTGGAAATGTTCAATTGTTTTTTAATTTAACGTTGTCTCCTGATGTTGACGACCTTAATTTGGTGATTATATATGAATTATTATAATATATGTCATTTTTGAAAAGGAAACAAGATGTATTTTAGTATTAATTAAGATTTACTGAAATTAATATTAATGCAGAAAGTGATTAGTTGTCAATTAAAATGTAATCTACTCCCAAAGGGACTGGAACTCCAAGGATTATGCGACTAATTAGGGCGAATAAACCCAAGAATACCGATGTCATCATCTCCTCATCGTCTTGTGCACATCACCGTTATGTAAAGATTTTAATACACAGGGGTGTTCTTTAGCATAATTTTAATGATATCCGTAATATATGGATGTCGACGTAAATAAGTTTCGTTATTTGTAAGATAAATCAGTAATGATAGTTTGTTTAAAGACAATAAATTATGTATTAAAGTAACGTTTAAGTTTTGCTATATTTAATCTTCACTCTTTTCTCACAATTACCGGTTTGTTTCGTCATTAACAACCTGCAAGTAACAAAATATTCACTAAATCAACATTTCGGATCATAAAAACAAATGAATAATGATTTAATTCAATGATGATGGACTCGCAATTGACTATTCAATAACATATATTTTCATTACAAACTCAGCGAACACGACTCACGATTTTAATAAAATAAAATTCCTTATTATATTAAATTTTATAATTTAATATATATATATATATATATATATATATATATATATATATATATATATATATATATATATATATAATCCAATAACGAAGTAGATGACTCCTATGTAAATTGCAATCTCATTTGAACAACTTTTTTCTAATTTCTATATTCTTTGATAGTTTTGATGCAGCGTTTTTTCTATTTGATAAACTTAAAAACAACATTTACATATTTATTAAAATGAAATCGCACAAAAGAGAATAAAATATCAATGGAAATATTGGTAACAAATTATATCAAAAGACATCTCGAGAAAAAGTGAATAAAAGGAGGAAAGTTTTTACCCTCAAACGAACAATCTCACTTCAACCTTTTAACTAAGCTTCTAATTTCAATTGAGGACGAGCTTAATAAAAAGTGAGTGGAATTAGACATATATAAATAATAAAATACAAAGACTTTAGGTTAATTAGAGAGGACCTAGTCTCTGCCTCTGCCATTATGTGTATATATGTATTTGTTTCAAAGAAATTTGCCTATTTAAAATTCTTGTTTTATATACAAATATTAAACATATGTAAGAACTAAAAATAATCGGATCATGTTTTTTAAGAGCAACGACAATTTTGCTAAAAAGTCTTACAAGATGCTAAAAGGTTGTAAAATTGCATGAAAACTATATACTAATAATAGTTTGAGATTACATGTAAATCTCCTCTCGAAAATTGAGTATAACACTAAAAAAAATAATATATTCTTTTACTATTTCTTTATATTTCATTCTTATACATACTTATCACAATATTGATATGTGAAATACACGTTCAACCTTTCCCCCTTTGAAGCTCACAGGTTATGGAATTCCTCACTAGTTGCACATAAAATTGCTAGCTTGTAAATATTAGTAGGTAAGAAATAGATGATCTTCACATTCTGAAAAAAAAAACAAAGAAAGAAAAAGAAAACTGTAAGGACAACCAATTTGCTAAAATAATGAAACATTGAATAGAAGCAAAACAGTTCCACTAGTTTCTTGTCCTTTTTATGCTTGGCATTTGGCAACTTGCTTCTGTTTATACAATTATACCTCATTTGTTCTTTCTTTTTTTCATTTTTCCTTATCTTTACATAAATTTTATATATATATATATATATATATATATATATATATATATATATATATATATATATATATATATATATATATATATATATAGGCATGATCAAATGAGAACACTTTTTATTTGAAAAATCGTAAGAACACTTTGTAGCCCTTGGATCTCCCAATCAACGACTCCTATTAATTCCCTAATTTGTCATTTTCTTAAATTAATTTATAGGATTAAAAGGCATTTTAGGAAGGAGAAATAAATTTCTCTTTCATATTTATTTCTCTCTCATATTTATTTCTCTCTTTCATCCATTCATCATTCATGTTTTTTAATAAAAAAGAATAATTATTTTACAACTTAACACATACGTTAAGATAATAATAATAAATATTTGATGGATTTCTTCAAAAAAGAATTATACATCCAATTTCTGAGGAGCATTCCACGTGCAACAATTTCCACTTGTTTTTTTCTATGAACTTGCATATTTTCATTTTACGTGGGTTGTGTTTACTTAATATCGTAGCCAAAATTCCGATTTATATATAGATTTTTGTGTTTATACATTTGGACACTACACCCGCATCTAGGTTTGATGAAGACGAAAACAAGAATATTTGTCGCATCTATATGTTTGCATCTCACTAGTTTTGTCTCTGTACAAAATTTGATGTATGCAAAAATACATGTTTAGTGTGTATTGCATCTATGATTTTATTTGCATTTGTGTACATATTAAAATTATCTATGTGTTGCATTTGTTTTGATTTTCAAGTTATCTATGTTTAGCATCAAAGTGTACTACTTGTATATTTTTTATAACGGATACCTTTTGGGTTGATTGCATCAAAACGATTGAGATTGCATCTAAATTAAGTTGTAGTGAAATATATTGAAATTTATATCATATTAAAGAGGATTTAAACATGAATTTAAGGGTATAATTTTCTTAATTTAATAAATATATATGTGAAAGATATATAGATTATAAAATCAATGATGTAAAAAATGTTATTTAAAGAAAGCTTAATAGAAGAGAGAGAAATTGTTTAAAATTACTACTTTATCCTTTTTGTTGATTGGTGGAGAAGTGTTCTCACCATTCTCCATTTAAGAGATGTTCTCTCTCTCTCTCTCTCTCTCTCTCTCTCTCTCTCTCTCTCTCTATATATATATATATATATAAACATCTAACTTATTGCCACATGTCTATTTTTTAGGTATCATTTTTCTTATTTTTCTGCTCATTTCCAATACATTGTACATTTGTCACGTGTCCTATCTTTATTACACGCATGCTTTTTAGACCGGTTTTAATTGATAAAAAGACCGGTTTTCCTTTGGTCTTGGTTTTTTAGACCGGTTTTAATGGATAAAAAGACCGGTTTTCCTTTGTTCTTAATATGGGTGATCTTTTAGACCGGTTTTAATAGATAAAAAGACCGGTTTTCTTTGGTCTTAATAGGGGCGATCTTTTAGATCGGTTTTAATGGATAAAAATACCGGTTTTCCTTTGGTCTTAATAGGAGTGATCTTTTAAACCGGTTTTAATGGATAAAAAGACCGACTTTCCTTTTGTCTTAATAGAGGTGGTCTTTTAGACCCATTTTAATGGATAAAAAGACCGGTTTTCCTTTGGTCTTTAATAGGGTGGTCTTTTAGACAGGTTTTAATGGATAAAAAAACCGATTTTCCTTTGGTCTTAATAGAGGTGGTCTTATCTATAACATAAAGACCGGTTATAAACTGATCTCCAAAATCACATATAGGTCGGTTTTTATCATACGTGACCCTAATCAAATTCTACATAAAGACCGTTTTACCTCATTCTAGAGACCGATATTCATCCCTTCTCTCAATGAAATTTGTTGGAACCTAGAGGGGGGTGAATAGGTTCTTTTACTTAGTTTACCAATTTTTACACTTATAAAAATTTGTAAGTTGTGTTATAAAGAATAATCTTGAAGCTTATAGCAACACAACTAATATATGCAAGAATTTAAAGAGAGTAGAGATAGAGAGATATCACCAAGTAGAAGACAAGAGATTTATAGTGGTTCATGCAAGTGTTAACAAACTTGCACTACATCCACTCCTTGGCATCACCCACCAAGAGTTTGCTCCACTAAAGCTTCTCTCTTTCAAGGTAGAGATAAACCTTTACACTTCTCTCTTTAGTTTACAAGAAATACTCTTCTCTCTTGCAAACAAGGCTAAGATGAGCCTAGCTTCACTCTAATTTGATGGCTAGAGTTAATTCTTACTTCTCTCTAATTATGTAGGCTAGAGATAATCCTCACTTCACTCTAATTTGAAAGGCTAGAGTTGATCCTCACACTATTACAAATGATATAATGATAATGTAATGATTGAGCTTTGAAGACTTTTCACTCTTGCTCTTGCTCTTGCTCTTGATCTTGATCTTGATCTTGTAGATGATATATCTTTTGATTGGAATATAAGCTCACAAGATCTTAGAATATGTTCTGTGTTTTTCTAATGTCAAAAGTTTTTTTTAATGAATGAGGTTTGAGTTGGTTTAAATAAGGAAAAAGAAGTAAGCTCAAAAAGTATCCAGACATCTCACGGTCGATCCACACACAACTCAATTTTACCATAAAAATTCACTGAAAAAGAGCTTGGCAAAAGTTTGGTTGATTCCATACTTCTTAAGTTTGAATTTTAACACAAAAATGGAACTTTGAAAACCAATACAAAAAACATGGCAAAATTTTTCTTCTTTGAGAGATTCGTTTGCTAAATATGGTGTTGTATTGTTTCAAAGATGTATTATGTTTGGGATTTGCCAAAATAAGAAGTCTTGTATTAATTCAACCAAGCTTGTGAATTTTATAAAAAAATTATCAATTTTTATTAAAGTTTTTATAAAGATTATTTTATAAAAACTTAAACATGTTCAATAATTTATTTTGTGAGCTTATATAATTTGAACGTTTTCTTGTAGGATATCTACGACAACGCCTTTTAAGATGACATCTTCAATTGTCGAGTACGAGATCCGTTGACTTCAAGCGAGCCGATTTTTCAGCAACGGTTGACTCACGGTCGACCGTAGGGTAGACCGTGAGTGGTTGACTTTTTCTTTTGATCTTGTTATCTTCATTTCTTGTTGATTTAAAGTCTTCACTTGTTTGATCTTCACTTAATCATCAATTTGAGGTTTGTTAGCATTGAAGAATATAGATATGAACATATGAATAATTTTGATAAGCAATAGTATCACATGCTAATATTTTCATCATCATAAAAACAAGGAGTGCACTTTTAAATGTATGACTATGTATGCACCAACAGAATTATTTATAGACATGTTGTATTAAAACTGATCTCTATGTAACTTTTTAAAAAAAATACATTAATATATGACTACTGTGTATGCCATTAACTGAATTGAGAATATATAAAAACACCAATATAATATAAAACTAACTTATTATTTCACGAACAACAAAGATATATCTATAAAAAAGTCTCAAAGATTGAGATACAAAGTTGTTACAAATTAAGATCTCTAAATATAAACTAACATAACAACTATCTAAACCTTTTGAAAGTGCAGCCTTATATTACAACTAATAATAATAATGCTGAAAACAAGGTTATGATAATTCTTACTTTTGCTCAAATTTCCAATTTATGATTTATATCTGATTTTGTATTTTATATCTTTAGAAATTGTTTTATGTATTTTTTTTATTATTTATAAGTTATCTATAACAACCCGTGTAATACACGGGTTTCTAAACTAGTATATATATATATATATATATATATATATATATATATATATATATATATATATATATATATATAAACCATCAATATTCTTTCTCCTTTTTAATTTTAAGAGTTCTTAAAATTCAATAAAAACAACATTTTAACATTTCATCCTGTTTAAATAAATCTCATCCACTCAATCTTTAACCATTTCACTCCCTCTTCTAATAAACTTTAACCTTTTATTTATTTAAAAGATACTCTCCTAATAACATACTCTCTCACAAATACATAATTATCTACCCACATCAACACAAATTTAAAATCTTATTAACTTCTTTCTCCTTATTTCATATATATATATATATATATATATATATATATATATATATATATATATATATATATATATATATATTTTTCTAATTATAATGTCTTTTAGAATTTATTTGTAAAAATTATAAAATAGTTGATGCAAATAAAAGAAAATCCAAAAAAATGGACATGTTGATGAAGAATTTTTTTCGTAATATTAAATCGCACGAATAACATATCATTAGATTCTTGAAATTGACATATTACAAACCAGAAACTATACACCACCGCAACATTGTACGGGTACAATGCTAGTACGATTTTTCGTAGTTTATACATCAAATCTAACGTACGCTATAGATCTTCTTTAACCGAATAAAGTATATTGTTTTTATTTTAATTTTAATTTTTAAACAAAGAAAAACAATAAAGGGTAATTATAATTCATGATCGTCCCTTTATAAATTATGATCGTCACAATTCACCCTTTACAATTCATGATCGTCGTAATTCATGGTAAGATAATGAATAAAATGAAGAGTCATGTAGATCGTCCGATTTTCATATGAACATTAATTCTATATATATATATATATATATATATATATATAGAGAGAGAGAGAGAGAGAGAGAGAGAGAAAGAGAGAGAGAAAGAGGTTGGTTCATATGAAAAACACTTTATTTGCGAAAAGTAGGAGAAGTAATCTGGAACCTACAGTTATTTAATCAATGGTTATTATCATATGTGGCAATATTGTTATTAAACCAAAATTAATTGGTATTTGATTAAATTAAAAAAGGGTAATGGAGAATTCAACCTCTCTCACCTGATTCTCTCAACAACTCTCTCTCTCTCTCTCCTGACTCTCTCTCTCCTGACTTTCGCTCTCTTTTCATAATGTCGCTTCACCACTCCCTACCCAAACATTTCAAAAGCTTCAAAAAAGATATTCCCCTACCCCTTTTCTCTCTCTCTGAACAGTTGTCTGCCGCCACCGACGACGATCGCCGGCCACCGCCCTCTGCACCATCGGTCTTGACTTTCTCACCGCCGTTGCCGCCACTACGTCGTCTATGGCCGGCCTCAACCGTCGACGTCGACCTCCACCACGGAAAGTTGGCTAGGGTCTGAGATCCGAGTCGCTTTCCTCATAACCGCCGTTGCGCCCTTCAACGATGACGCCGCTGTTGTCGTCCTTTTGCCGCCTCACCAGCTCAACCCCCTTCAACATAACATTGTTGACTCGTTCTTCTAGGGGTTTCGTCAGCAGGGTTGCTGCCTCCTCTCCGCCAACTCCTTCAACAACAATTTCTCTATTTCTGTGAGGGATTTCCTTTTTGGGTGTTTGTTTTATAAGTATGTGAAGCAAATTAATGTTATTTGTTAACGTTTTATTTTATGGATTAGGATTGCTCCATTTTTGTGAGGGATTTCGTTTTTTAATCCTCGATTATACCTGTTCATCAATGAACGAGTGATTTAAATATTTTGATTTTTAATCCCTAATTATTTTATTTTTTAGCTATGTTTTTATGTGTATTCATTCGAACAAGGGAAATATTAGAAGTTTCGGTATGATATATTCTTTAAAGGAAAAGGTTTAAAATGTAAACTTGTATGTTTTTATGTATTTGTGGATTCTAATAGTTTTTTTGTTTGTTTACTATCCAGGGACTTTTCTAATTTTATTTTAGTTTTAGTTTTTGTGTATTAATGAGCCTTTAGGACAGTTTATTTAACACTCAATATTTGAAAAATATAAATTAGTGTGTTAATTATTTTTGTTTTGGTTCAATCAGATGGTTTATTACATTTGTTTTGTAATTTGTTCTTTAATATTTGTCCACTAAAGAACATATTTGTGACTTCATTTTCTAATACAAGTTTTTTTTCTTATGGTTTACTAATGAACATATGACAAATGGTTTACTATTGAACATTTAACAACTGAACTTGTGAAGAAAAGAATAAACATTGAATACTGAAAAAATATATAAAGACTTTCAACAGGTTTGTTAATGAACATGTGTTTATTGTTGAACAAGTGAACTATATATTTATTTTATTCATGTTCACTGTTGAACTCATCTTCAAACCATATCTATTGTGAAAATAAATAAATAAAATATAGAAATGCAACTTTTACTTTCTTTACACTTGAACATGTTAAAAAAACAAAATGGTGGAGAGAGAAAAAATTTAGTTGTCAATTATACCTTTTTTAATTAAATAAAAACAAAAAATCAGATTTATTTAAACCATTAGATCAAAAGACAATCAAATGTCAAATATAATTCTCGCACTTTTTGTAAATAAAGGCTTTTTCGCATGAACTCTCTCCTATATATATATATATATATATATATATATATATATATATATATATATATATATATATATATATATATATATATATATATAGTGAGAACCGCGATAACCAATTTGAGTCGTCCAATTCCCCATTATTTAATGACATCATCCACTAATGAATTCATCACTTGCACCCTGCCACAGTTGATCCCCTACGCTCTACATACACCAGTTTTACTTATTAAATCAACGGCTAAGATTGATTCTCGCGATACTCACATTAAATCGGTTCTCAAATGAACTTTCCCCTATATATAATGTTTTAGAATATACACTATAGTATACTAGAATGATGTGACAACGAATAATTTTTATTTATAACACGCCTTTTAGTAGAATATATGTGTATGACATTCAACAAATAGTTTTTACTCAATAATACGCCGTTTTATTTTTCTCTTTTCTTTATTTCATTACAAAATTTTAAAAATAATAAAACATCTCTTTTCTTTATTTCTTGTGGGTGGGTAAGTGTGTAGTTAGGCCATCCGTATGTCGTGTGGTTTGGGATCCCCAACGTACCCAGATTTCAAATCTGCGTCACATCACATTCTAATTTCCAACCAAAAGATTAGTATAGTCTAATACTCTAATCCAATCTTCCCATATTTTCTAATATATATATATATATATATAGAGAGAGAGAGAGAGGAGAAAAGATAAGAGGGAAAAGATGAGAGAGATTGGGGTGGGGTTGGTATAAACGTCAGGTTTCCTAACCTAAATAGCCAAGCCAATGGGGTTCACAAGGGGGTGTATGGGTGTTACCCAGCTACCCAATCAACACAACCAACTACCGATCACTCCGACTAATGTCATACGCCTGATTTTATATAGTGTGTCTATTAATGAGTATGCAGAATAAGAGAGTGAAATTTAAGATTCTTTAAAAAGTATATTAATTTAATCTGAAATTGAAGTTTTTGATGTCTTCGCTAGAAGATAAAGTGTGCTAATTTACTATTTTAGTTCCATTATTCTTATAATATTGCCCCTTACTGTTAGTTTTTTGGATTTAATCTTTTATGCTTACATTATAAGCGTATGTTAAATTTAATATTTTACTATAATAATTACTATTTATGATTAATGAATTCTATGTGTTATTAATTTTTATATAACCTATAATTTATAATGTTCGTTGTAAATGAAGATATATACTTATAACGACTTCATATTTATCTATATTTTGATATGTAAATTTTATTGTAATACAATATTTATCTCTTGAAATAGTAATAAAAAAAATATTAAAGAACCATCATACTACATTAAAGCGTATATAAGACATTTAGATTTCCTTAGCTTTATTTTAAAATATATTTATTATGCTTTATGTTTGTTGTCTTTTAATTTCTTGTTCTTCACCGCAACACACGATTTAAATAACTCGCTAATCCATATAAATAAGGTCAATCAAACATATATTTATATATTTAATTCACAAAAAGTGTATACATCAACCATAGTCAACTTTTACAAGAACATTAACGAAATAAGAAAATAAAACCCTTCTAAAACATGCGAGTAACAATAATTAAAACCCAAAGTGCATAGCTTTAGGCACACTATCTATTTCCCTTTTCTTTTTCTTTTTTTCTTCTTCTTATAATTATACATTTATATTGTTTATATATTATTATAATTATAATAAACGCTCACGATAAACACAATGAAGTGTGGGTGGATCGAGGCCTTGCTTGTAAAGCGACTTTAAGTGGTCTCGCCATTTCACTAGATAACTTCAACACTTCTGACAAGTCAACATCGTACCCGTCACACCTCCCAAACTCAAACTCCTGCAACAGTGTCCCAACCCAAATGCTCACCGTCGTCAGCCCAAGGCTCTTTCCGGGGCAACTCCGCCTGCCCGACCCGAACGGAGCCAATCTCAAATCCGAACCCATCACCGACATCTCTGTTAACCCTTCCGACCCGTTCAAGAAACGTTCGGGTCGAAACTCTTCCGGGTCTCTCCAGATCTGTGGGTCCCGCGAGATGGCCCACATGTTCACCATTGCCGTGGTCCCTGCTGGCACTTGATGACCGTCAACGGTTGTGTCCGTGATGGCTAACCGAGCCCAAGACAGAAGTGGGCCCGGAGGGTGCAGCCTGAGAACTTCTTTCACCACCGCCTGTAGATATACGAGACTCGTGACGTCAGCTTCCGTCACCGCACGTGACCTCCCAACGGCCCGGTCGAGCTCTTGTTGGACCTTTGATAGAACATCGGCATGGAGCACAAGTCGTGCAAGGATCCACTCGATCAGTACTGCAACCGTGTCGGTTCCTCTAAATATCATTTCCTGTTGAAAAGATTTCAACTTTTATCACTGCTAGCTTTTTATGGAAATATATAATATTTAAAACATTAAAGTATCTAAATATAGCAAGGGATATCGAAACAAGTCAAATGACTGCGAGGTCAAGCGTTGGGTTGGATTGTAATGGTTTTTCCTAAAAAGTCTTTCTTTGTATTTTCTTGGGAAATTTTCAAAAGGCTGCTTACCCAAAGGACAGCGATCATGTCGGGTTCGGATAATTTATCGGATCCCTCAAGGGATAGCAAGACGTCTGTGAAGTCACCGTTAAGTTGTGCCGGTTGAGCTTTGTGTTCGTCGATGATCCGTTTCACAAACTGGTTTACTTTAGGCACGAGTTTAGAGCACCTGGATCGAACACCTTGCGGGTCAAAATCGGACAACCATGGAAGGTGGTCGGTCCAGTTGAGTACTCCCAAAAGATCATACCCTTCATCCACAAGCCGCCTAAGCTCAGCCGTCTCGCCGTCGTTCGAGTCAACCTTATACTTCCGACCAAACACAGACCACATCATGTTACTCAAAGAAGCTCGCTTTAAAACCTCGCGAACACACACGGCTGATGTCAACCTCTGCTGGTCACGAAACATCTCAATCATCTGACAACAGACCACCCTCCTCTGCCCTTCAGAGACCTTGATCTGTTTGGGACAGAAAAGATGCGTGGCAGCGATCCGCCGTAAGGTCCGCCAGTAAACCCCGTAAGGAGCAAAGCCGATAGCTCGGTTAAACATCAAACTATAGGCAGACTCCTTGACAGGACGGTCAGCGAAGACAGAGCTGTTAAGAATCTCCTTAGCCACGTCGGGGTTGCACGTGACAATCACACGTGTGTCACCCAAACTGAAGGCTATGAGGCGGAGGGCATGGCGGGAGTTAGCGGCGGCGGCAATCTTGTGGTGAGCAAGGCCAGTCATAAGGTGCATGCTGCCGGTGAGAGGGTAGCCTCGGTGGCCGGGGATGGTGGATTTGTGGGTGGACCAGGCTGGGCCGGCGGGGTGAGCCCATCGGTAGAGGCAGCTAAGGAAGTAGGCTAGCAGAAAAATGGCAAAGAAAAGGAAGAAATTGATGGAAGTGCAGCATTTAGATTTAGAGGCGAGTGCAAATAGCCAGAGAGTATCGACGTGTGTTGTCATGTTGGGCTGGTGAGTGTGTGTGTGTGTGTGTGTGTGTGGATATGAGTAGTAGTAGTAGTAACGTATTTATAGGAAAGCGCCATAAGTAACCGCCGACAGCGTACGTGATTCATTTCATTTCAGGTCAATGGTCAATCCAATGAATTCCGACCACCTCATGACTCCAACGTACATTTTTAGGCTCACAATTGATTCTTAAATATTACGGTCTTTAAATATAAAATAAATTAGAATTCAAAGGAGGTTATGTTTCTCATAGACTTTAAACCTTCATAAACTAATTATTTATTTTATCACATCATCATGTGTGATATTATGATCGTAGGACTTTAGATCATTTTGGATGTTATATCATTATGATGTATTATTCTTCTGATATGTTTTATGATTCCAAATTAATTTTTATAGTTTTCCGTAATTAAAAAGAGAAAAGAAAAAAATAGTTAACGCCGATCGGTACAAAAAGCACGAATAACCGACATTAAACCTTACTCAGTATATATACATATTATCTCGGAGGGGTATATCTTGGTGGTACCTGTAGGTGGTCTTGGGCTATAAAAAGTTTGGGTCTTATCTCGGTGGCCTATTTGAGAACGCTTGTTGACAACTTATATATTTACTTCGTTCAGTTGATTTAAAAATTGATTGGATTCGTATGGTTCCTAGCTAGTAAAGTAAACGTATTTGTTTGGCGATTACAATATGGGAGGCTACCCACACCTTGTAATCTACTTCGGAGGGGGATACAGGCTAGTTCTTCAAACTGTTTTATTAGTGGGTTGGATTTTAAGACTAAATTGCGTATCTTCCGATTTTGTCAGGTCACGATCAGGACTCGTCGACGTTAGTTGCTGGTGGGGAGTTCCTTTGCCATCTGGAGATCGAGTCAATTCCAGCTTTAATAGGATGAGAGCTAATCTAGGACTGAAAGAAAAAGGCTATAAGCGTTTTCCTCACACTACTTGTTGGGTGATTTGGAAATATCATAATGGGAAAGTATTCTTCTCTAGACAGGTAACTTTCTGGCGATATTTTTGGTACGATACAAAGAAGTTATTCATTCTTTTGGATAAACTTAGGGGAATTCGGTGTGATAAATTCTTTTGGATAAATTGGTGTAATAATCTTTTGGACAACGATAACCACAGCCCTAAGGGTTGTGGATATATAAGAATATAAAAGGTAATTTGTCTTTCTAAAACTGATAATCATAACTAATGTTATATAATTAACCTTCCGTGTTTACCAAAAATCTCATTAATCACCTTTTAAATAACATTCAAACTTTTTATTTATGATACATGATTATCATTTTTAAAATATAAAATCTTATTTTTTTTATTTTTATCCATAGCCCTAAGGGCTGTGGTTATCATTTTCCTAATCTTTTTTAGAAGATGTGCAATTTGTTTGTTTAAAATATTAATTAGTTTGCAATGTACGTATATGTTGTTCTAGCCTTTTAGCTAATTGCTAATATATGACTCTTTAACGAAGCTTCCGCCATCGAATGCCTTGATCGTTGACCAAAATTGGGGACCATAATTTTCTTAAGTTTGTTATCCTTTTCGAGATTTGATAATTAATTTAAAAAACTTAAGGATTAATTAATGGTTGAAAGCAAATTAATCGTCGTACGATAAGTGGAATGGTACTAACCATGTGTACTATGATCAAGGTACTCCCATGGTCATATTAACTTGACTTAATTAATTATGGGAGGCGAAGCCTTCATTTGTTGGAAAACTTAAGAATTTTTTAAGGAAACACAATGGCGACGAGAAAAGGTTGACATGGAAAATGGGGAAAATAAGGTAGGAAATATGTCTGCTTATAATTACACCAAAATAATTTCGTCGGATTATTATATCAACACACATATATACGTACTCTTGTTCGCCACGGTGTTGCCGCATTCCATTTTCTATTGTTCAATATATTTTGTTGATTTAGAGGTCATTGATTATACGGCTACGTTGACTTACAGAATACTCCTCATTTTTTAAGAAAACTTTTCCAACAAAACTAATAGCCTTTCATAATTCCAATCAACCTTTCAACCTTTTCAAATGGAAGATGTTTTATATATAATAAGCTTTTACACATATAACAATTATGACTTTTATGTCACTAGAATCTCATTGTCTTCTATTCTCATCAACATATCAAGGATATCATGATCCAAACACCAACTAATTGTTGTGTATAGTAAGAATATGTTGTTTATATATCATCTTTTTTTCAAATATACAAGTAAAATATTTTAAATAAAGTTCTAAAATATAAATAATAATAAAAAATGTATAAAAATAATAATAAATATAAATACCAAAATATTGTCAGTTTAAATTTCATAAGTTAGAATCACCAAATGTTATACTTATTAAAAATGATTTAAACAGACGACACTTTGTCCTGATAATTAAGAATTATAAAAATTAGAATCACCAAATGTGTCTTATATTTAGATTTATGTGTAATTTTCAAGTTAACTTAAAAAAAACCAAAAAGCTATGTTTTAGTGGTATTAAAGAGTGTAAGGATGCTTCTTCCTATATCAGGTTGACGTTTAAACCTTCTAATGAACATATATGTAGATTAGGAGTTGATGTATGTATGGCGTTAATAAACAATTTAGAAAAATACATTAACTAAAAAAATTGAAAAACCTCAAAAAAATCAAGGATAAATTATTTTAAGGTGGTAGAGAAAAGTCTTTTAGAAAAGGAAAAGTAAAAAGCAAGTGTACATGGAAATATTTCTTAAATAGTAGTTGGGATTTAGTTAGAAGCATGAGGAATGACCACACAAAACAATATTTTGCTATCACTGGTTGATGTTACTTTTCCTCCCCTTAAATTATTTTGTTAATCACTTGTTTCCTTTTTTTTATATGATATAGATATTTATAGATATATTTATATCATTGATTTTAAAAATGAAAGCAATAATATGCTGCCGAACCAATCGCACCTATGAATTTCGAAGGAAGTGCATGCAAATATGCAATGGAGCCCGATAAACACCAACAAAGCCCATAAACTATAATAATACGATTGGAGATAATTGGTCGTCCTCAAGAAACAATTAAATCCCTTAGTTTGTAAGAGCAAGAGCAAACAAATTATGATAGTGTATGGAATTAGAAAACTACCCTAATAATCTATATTATCTATACTACTATATAAATCACTTAACATTTTCTCTCCTTCTTAATTTTAAGACATCTTAAAATTCAATCAAGAATAGATCTTGATCTTTTATTTATCTAAATTAATTTCATTTATTCAATCTTTAACCATTCAACTATCTCTCCTAATTTACGCTAACATTTTATTTAAAATATATTTTCTCACTAACTCACTATCTCACACAAACAAAATTATATATCTACCTCAACATAATTTCTAAAATCCAATTAACTTGTTTCTCCTTATTTCATAAATATAAATCTTATTTCTTATTTTAAAGTGTTTTAGAATTTATTTTTAAAATAAAAAAAAAGTTGATACAAATTAAAAAAATAGAAAAAACGGACATGTTGCTGAAGAAAACATTGAATCGCGCGAATAACATATCATTATATTTTGAAAGTGGCATGTTGTAAAACAAAAACTGTTTACCGCCGTCGCATTGCGTGAGTACGATGCTAGTATCTATTAAACTATTTGATATAAGTAATTATTAAAATATTAAGAGTTAATTACACCGATGGTCATTTAACCATAATTACAAGTTTAGTCATTTTTTTCAAAAAGTTGCATTGCTAGTTCTTTAACTACCTTTTTTGCATTGACAGTCCATCTTAACGTTTTTCCGTTAACAGAATCCGTTAATTTGTACAAAATGACTATTATACCCATAACATTCTTTTTTTATCTCTTAATAATAAATTCATTAAATTTTAATCAAAACATTTTAATATATTAAATTTTAAACCACCTTTCTTCCATCAGTCCCTCCCCCCCCTCTCTCTCTCTCTCTCTCATACACACACACACACTCTCTCCCGCTCCCTAACCTACCACCACCAACTCACCTCCTTACCTCCCCTAGCGGAGAAACCACCACTGTCACCCATCATCGGAGAAATCACCCACCATCTCCCCCTCACTACCACCGTGAACCTCTCGATCCCCTCACTCCTTCAATCTCTATCTGCCCTAACCACAACCATCGCGACCACCACCTCGCCGAAGACAAGGTGTGTGTATGTGTGTTTAACTTGTCACAGATAGAGATATAAGAGAGAGAGAGAGAGAGTGAGAGAGAGAGTGTGTGTGTGTGTTTAGATCTGTCATAGAAGTGGGTTTTTGGAGTTCATTAGCAGTGGCAGATTCCGGTGGTGTGTTCTTTAAAGTCGACGAATTCTTGGTGGCTGTGGTGTGTTTCTTGCGATGTTCGAGTAAAATTTCAAGAGAGAGATAGAGGTGTGTATGTGTGTATGGTGGTGGTTCTGGCGATCGCCCCATAGGCGGCGACTGTGTTTGAGAAAACCCTAACTCGCTCATTTCACTTTTAACTGGATTTGCAACAAACCCTAACTCGATCAAAGGCATGGGACATTTTGTAGAGGGTATTCCAACCTCTAACAACAAATACGATGATGATTCGACAGCTGGTGGTGGTTGTATACGGTGATGGTGGCTTTTGGTGGTTTAGGTGTTGGTGGTTGCTTGTTTTCAACTTTCAATGGGGGTGTCCTATGGTGGTCAAAGCAATAGAGCGTGTGTGTGTTTCTTGGTGGCGGTGGTGGTGATGGCAGAGATGGAGGTGGGCGGTGGTGTGTGTGTGTGTGTGAAGGAAGAAAGAGAGAGATAGAGGTGTGTGTGTGTGTGTATGTGTGTTTGGGTGGATTTATTTTTAAAAAGATTAAATATTTAAAACTAATTAAAAATTACAAAAATTGTAAAAGACCTTCATACCCTTTGATTTAAGGAACCTCACAAATGGAAAAAAGTTTACAAGGACAATGAGTGCAACTTTTGAATACTTAAAAAACAATACTTGCAACTTAAAAAAAAAAAAAAAAAGACTAAACCTGCAACAATGAAATAGTTAAAGAATTATTTATGCAAATAACTAAAAGATTTACATATTTTGTTAAGTTTTTCAAAAGCAAAGAGTGGTATCATTTAGAGCCTTAGAGGATACCTATTACTATACAAAAATAACAAAAGATCAAGCTCCAACTACACTTTTAGGGTTATTTATTCGTCCATACCAAGAAAACTTAATTAACTTTAAAATATTTATTCGAAACTTTGTTGATTAAATTAGATTTTGTGATTATGTATTTGGAACAAGTTATGGTGCGCCGCCAAGAGCATAAAAATGAAAAGGAGAGTGTAGAAGACGTACCAATTAAGATTGATTGCTTATTAAGATTGGTTTATAGTATAATTTAATGATAATTTCCAAAGGCATTGGGATTTTATATTTGTATTTAGTACCTGTCAAAATCTAATGAGGTGGCACTATTCATATTCTATAACTTAATTAAATGATATTGAAACTTCTTATTTATCTATTTATTTGGTCTCCGAGTGTTTGGTCGATGATAAAGACCCTTCGGTCATAAAAATTATAATGTGTGGTTATCATTGCCTTTCTATATATTAGTCTATTGTAACTTCTTGTTATATCGATTACTAGCTATATATACTAGACTAAATGCTTGTGTGTTATACGAGTTAGTTTAAAAGATAATAAATATTAAATTTAAAAAAAAGATATTAAATAATAATAAAACGCGAATTTTATGAGATTTTAAAAAATAACAACATAGAGCATCAATACTCTAACCAGAGGTGGAAACATCGACGCAAATGGAAGGGCATACTTGACGGCAGAAACGTACATTATACAAAGAGACGTGATTGTATTTTTTATATAAGTCATCAATCGTTATTGTTACAATTAAGGGTAATAAAGTTAAGCGTTATTGATTATATATAAAATAGAATTTAAAATAATTATAAAATATTTTAGAATGATAAAACTAAGAATTTGGTTAAATATGATATTTTGAAATACTATAAAGGGTATATGATATTTGTAAATTAAGGTGGAGAAATATGATTTAATATGGTCATATACGAAATTATCTCTAATATTTTTTACTCAAAAAAGTTAAAATTGATTTTTCGATTTTAAGTGAATAAATGGTCAAGATTAAATATTTTTTAAAATGAATATTTCAAATCGTTTAATAAAATTTATCTAAATAGTCTTTTATTTATATTAGAAATATATATATATATATATACACACACACACACACACACATAGGGTAATGTTCCATATCGAACATCTCTTCAACATAGAACTTAAAGAACCACCCCAGATTATGACACGTGACATTTGGATTTAGAGTAAAACTGGAAAATTAAAAAAAAATTAAAAACTCACGCCTCCCTTTATCAACTTTTTAGAAATAAAATAAAAATTCCCTCAATATTTAAATGATCATAACTCATTCATTTTAAGAATTTTAGTAAAAAAATATATCGTTAGATTCAGTTTTTCGTTCTCTTTAAAAGAAAAACAGACTTGATATATTTTTGAAACTTTTTTTTTGAAATGCAAAGTTTGCATTTTAAGCTGGGTTTCATTCTAAAATGCAAAATGCAAAAAATAAAAAAATGCAAAATATGAACATGCAAGTCATGGAGATGCTTTCGAAAATGCAAAATATAAATGCAAACTCAAAATGATTCAATAAAAATGCAGCTCAAAATGCAAAACAAAATTTGCATTTTCAAAAAAGATTTAGAAAAATATGGGAAAAGTGGTCTTCATTGAAAGATGATTAAAAAACTAAAAGATTTGTATAATTTTTTTGTTTAAATTCACAAAACTTAAAAAGTTATGACAATTTAAAGTTTTGAGGGGTATTTTTTTTAAAAACGTGGGGTTTTAGGGGGATTTTTCATGTTTGCCCTTTTACATTTAATTAATACACGATAATTACTATTATACCATTCTAGATCTCATACATTGATTTTAATGATTAAATGGTCTAGATTTGTTCTTTAAGATCTATGTTTTAAGATAGATTTTATATTGAACATATTTCTATATACATATGCATATATATAGGATGAGGTTCAATACTTAACCAATCTTATATGTAGAATTTATCGAACCAATCTTATAATTAGTTTATAAATTTAAATTATTAATCATTTCCAAATCTAAAGATTGAAATTTGTTTGGTAAATTTCGTATATAAGGTTGATTATGTATTGATCATTTTTTATATATATATATATATATATAATATATATATATATATATATATATATATATATATATATATATATATATATATTATAGACATACATATAGGTTAAGAATATACGAAGAAGTGACTAAAACAAGAAGGTTGGGAGAGATATTGGACCATTAATATGATCTCAAAGTTATAGAAAAAGTGGTTGGAGGGACATTTTAATAAAAGAGAACCACTGAGTACCATTTTTAATCATCATAATACTTATTAATAAGATTATTTTGGTGTTTATATATTTTTCAATCGTAAATTGCGTTCGGATGAACTGTCATTAAAGAGCGAACATTGATTTTCCTAAAATACCCCTAAATAATGTATTATTAATGACCCAATTATTAGTCATTAATGGTCCATCATTTTTTTGGCTATTTATATGGTCTAATCTAAGTCCAAGTTTGATTATGACGATACTCATAATAAAACTAGTTCTCAAATTCACCATGTGTTATATATATATATATATATATATGAAAAAGTTCATGCGAGAACCAATCTGAGCCGTCTAATTTCTCCTCTTTCAATGTCATTGCTCATCCATGAATTCCTCACATGCACCCTGTCACACTCTATCTCTCCACGCTCTCCCATCCATGAACTTCCCATATCCAAGGAACGGTTGAGATTGGTTTTCGCGATTCTCGCACTAACAACGGTTCTTGAATGAACCCTCCCCTATACATACATACATACATACATACACACACACACATATATATATATATATATATATATATAATATGAGCAAAGATTTTCTAATGGTAGATTTTGTGATATATTAACTATTATTTTTGTTTGAGTAAGCGTACACGTCAAACGGTTATACTAGATATATAACTTTCACTAAAGGGAAAAAGAAACAAACATATGTTTTTAATGAGTTCTCTCGTTATTGCATCTTGTTGTCAAGACATAATATAAAAATTAGGTCTACTCACAGGTGTATAAATAACTATGAATGATTAAGTTGTGACGAAAGCAAAAATTCAAACTAGAAATAGTAGACAAGATACTTAAGGGATATACCTCATTTAAGTTTTTCTTCTTTTTCTTTTAAGGTTAAGGGTTTATAATTTTATATACATAAATATAGATATGAAGTTTGTTTCATTGTTTATCTTGAAAAAAGAAATTACCAATTTAAAATAAATAATGAACATATAATTATAACATGCAAATGTGGAACTCATTAAAATAGCAAAGTAATTAGAACATTCACAAATACCATTAATTGAAGAACGATTGTTTTTTAATAGATATGTTTAGTGATTTGATGTTTTATATAGAAAATTATATTTCCTCTAATTATTAAGGCTTTATTCATCATCCTTCAATTCTATCCACTAAATAATGATATTAATTGAATTCATTAGTTTTTTCATTATCTTCTTTTTTAATTTTAACATATGACGTGCTATTATAAACACGATGATAAATAAAAAATACAAGGTAAAAAGATATGTAATACAATTATACCAAGCTAGTTATATTTGCAAATTTAAATCAGTGTTATACATACCAAACTTTGCTTGTAAATTTCTAATATGGTCGAGTGTTTAAAAGTTTAATTAAAGCATGTGAAAAGCATAGATATAAATTTATATAGACCAGATCATATCATAGTTACAACATAACATATGAAAAAAGATTATTGTCGTCATCTGTAAATTTCGATGATTCTAATAAGTAAATATTTGAAACAAAAGGTTTAGATTTATGTAAAACTATATATTTAATTAATATAGGGATCGAGTAGCAACAATACCCACATCATAACCCACTTGCGTTTGTTGTTCAAGACTTAAAATAGTTCGTGAGGCTATTACCCACGTATGACACTACTCACCGACACAAATCTTTCCAAACTTAGAAGTATACAATTTTTTAGACAAGTTTTAGTCTATTGCGAGCTAATATATCATCTTATTTATCTTTCTACTTATAAGATTAACACAAGTGTGATCAAATTAATTAAGAAAGTATGAAAAGAGATTTAATTAGGGGATTTCGGACTTCGTAAAATTTGAAATTGAATTGTTTTTCGCTAATCTCGATCTGTCATCTTCCTCATGAACTTGAATGTCGTTTTTATCGAAACGACAAATCACGTTACCTCCGTCTTTTATATCATAATATGCAATGCAAATGATGCAAATGTACATTACATTACATATTTTTGACGGTGTCACGATCTTGTCTAGTTTTGTATTATCTGCCAACATTGTTTTAGCACACCAAAACAACATTCTACATCCTTCATTGCACGGCTATAAACCTTAACCTTGCATCATTAATAAGGCTTATGAATGTTTTGACAAAAGTAACTCATGCGGAATATATCTTATATGTAAGATAGTAGCCGTGCTTGTATTTATTGACCTGAAATGTACACTCCGATACTTTCCTATTGTAAACATCATCAAATAATGACGACTGATTAAGCACATTGAGATCTTTGTTGGACCTGACAACCTCAAAGTATGGATATCAAACTCAAAGATGTTGTGATGCCATTGTCTCTTGCATAATAGTCGACCGACTATGATCACCTCTTTTGAATTGCCTACGACATACAACCGGATAATTTACCCAATCCCAATACATACAGTATAAGCTTCCTAACATGTCGCGAACTCGTGGCTAGATTCATGTGTAGTGTATAGACGTCAAATATCATCGAAAATGTATTTACATAAGTATCGCTTACCGTAACGACTCATGGTACCCTTGGAGAAGTTTTGTATGCATTTTTATGCAGTTGTTTCCGTCATCTTTAAGTACACATCCAAAGCGTAAGTGGTTACCCCTTATGTCATTTGTCGAAATGCCGATGTACACATTTGCAAAGGATATAACCCTTTTGTGTCTCAAGCATCCCGACCTTGTTGAAAAACTGTATACTTTCATTCTACATCCCCGACAATTCATAGGAATAATCGTCTACTTATGTTGAACCATCTCCTAAATGTAATTACAGATATACACGAAGTAATCTTGAAAAGGCCGATCCTATGCAGCTTCACGGTCTTTACTTGCATACTTTCCTCTCCGTCTTGGAGTTGGACTTTTTCCTTACGATCATTGAGAAGCCTATGTACAATTGTGGTTTCTACTCCATAGAATAGTACAGTTCTCGTGTGCGGATAAATGGCGAGATGAGTCCCCTTTCAACAATGAAGACGATAAAAATGACAATTTTTTTTGTAGAAGACAGTTTGAGGATAATGAAAAAGGTTGAAAGAGAAAATAGTTGATGTTGTGAACAAATAAAATAGAGAAGGTGAGTATTTATAGGAGAGAAAAAATAAAAGGTAAAAAATAAAAAACGTAAACGTTGGGTAGTGGTATAAAGGAGAAAAAACACAAAATAGAACATAATCGAAAGGGAGATAGACTTGAGACCCGCAGGATAGGCAATGGGGAGACTATGGTGTTGGAAGCCATCCGACACGGTTCCCATACTAACCAGTTGTCGCCGCATAGCCTTAGAAGTGTTTTTAGTGTTTTTTTTTGTTCTTTTATATAGATATAGATTAGTGTGTCATGTGACAATAAATTCATTTATAGAAAAAACACCCTTTATAGATCCTTGAAAATTGATATAAATCTTTTTTTAACTCATTGTTGAAAGTTTAATTAAATTTGGTTTAGTCTTTTAAATATGAAAAAAAAATTTAGTTGGTTGAATTTGGTTTTTATCGAGTTTGAACCATAATCGAATTCATAACAAGGTATAAAGTTGTCAAACATGATTTGAACAAGTTGAGAAACTAAAAAATTGATTCAATGAAGAACCCTAAACATAGGATATCATCATTCCATAGCATATCTAAATTCTAATGGAATTAAACATTCCATTAAAAATCATTTCAATTTTACCAAAAAAACCTTAAACCAACTTTGTTTGTTTTGGTTCATTATTTTCATTACTCCATCAAGTACTTCATACCTATCACTACTTTGTGTCATCTTCATCGTCGACGGGAGCAAATCATTTTCTTCAATAGTGAAAGATAAAGAGATGAATGGCGTCGATCTAATATAGTGGTAGAAGGTGAGAGAAAATGAATGCGTGGGGCTAATGTCGATTCATGGAGACACGGGACGTAGTTGGTCGGCAAGAAAGGAATAGGGGTGATGCTATTGCTCAAACATTGATTAAAGGAAAACTAACGACTGGAATGACTGTATATCAAACAACTTTGTTGTTGTTGTACTGTTGTCTTTGTTGTTGCGGGTATATTACCAGTGGGGTCACTAGTGGATTCGCCTCTAATGCTTCATAAATAGGGAAACATTCGAGAGGAGTTATCGACTAAAATGGTTGTGTTTTCTTTTTTCTTTTTTCTTTTTTAGTTTTTAAGTAAAAAACATGTATTATGCTAAACTGATAAGCACAGTGTGTAAGGATCTGAAAACTTAGGGGTACGTGCCTTGCTTTTTAAAATCCTTCCATGAAAGAGTTTTTTTTTAGTCGATTAAGATATTAGGGAGGACCTCTATGGTCCACATAGTGGTACGTGCCACCAGGTTAATGGAGCGTATGATAAAAATTTTAAAGATTTAATTGGTGCTGCTAGTCAATTTATACTAATCGCTCGTTTTTTGCTAGTTAAATACTCGTTTTTGAGTTCAATAATAACTATTACCTTACCTCCATTATTACGTTGTATAAACAAAAAGTTATAATTTAGTTTGTTTATGTATTTAATAACAACAAATTTGAAATGTAATCCTAAGAAAACCACAACAATATTTCTAAATTTTAATTAATTTTATTTTATTATGGTGTTATTGTCACCAAAAATCCTCAACCTCGTATCTCGTAGACTAAATTTTCACGTATCATGGGACCCGGGTCTTAAGTGTGGTTAAGGTAACAACGTTAATGATGCATATTATTTAGAGTTAATTGCACTAATGGTCCTTTAACTATTAAATAGTTGCAAGTTTAGTCTTTTTTTTCAAAAAGTTACAATTTTAGTCCTTTAACTGCCCAAAAGTTACACAGATGGTCCTTTTTAACGTTTCCTGTTAACTAAAACTGTTAACTTTTACAAAAAGACCATTTTGCCCTTATTCTTTTTTTAATAATAAAATCTGTGTTATAGAGAGACAGTGGTGTGTCTTTTACGATGGTTTTTCCGGTGGTCTTTTACGATGGTTTTTCCGGTGTCTTTTGCGATGGTTTTTCTAGTGGAGTAGGGTGGTGACAGAGGTGGAGTTGGGTGGTGGCAGTGGCGTTCAGGTGGTGATGGCCGGAAGAGGGTGGGGGAGGCGGTGGCTCCGGTGAGTGAGAAAGAGATAGTGTGTGTGTGTGTGCGCGCACGCGTGAGAGTCTGAGAGAGAGAGAGAGGGAGAGAGAGTTAAATGTGAGGTATTAAGTGAAAATAATTATAATAATAATAACCTAAACCACCAAAAACCACCATCACCGTATACAAGCACCACCAGCCGTCGAATCATCATCGTAAACCACCTAAACCACCAGAAACCTACTGCCACGTACCACCCAACTCCACCTCTGATCGACCACTAGATCCGTCATTTGTTGCAGATCTGGTTAAAACTAAAATGGCCAAGTTAGGGTTTTCTAAAACGCAGTGGTCGCCTATGGGGCAATCTTCGGTTACTGTGGTCGTTAACGATTGAGTCCGCCGAGTCCCCTACCAGAAACATCATGACTATGCTGATTTTTAACGGATGCCGCCACCGGAATCCACTGCAAATGAACTCCAAAACCCACTTCTATGACAGATCTAAACACCCACTCACGCTCTCCTTCTCTCTCTGTGTATGTGTGTGTGACAAATTAAAAAAACACACACACACATAATCACAAATCTAAGCGCACACACACATAGATCTAAGCAATACGTCCATATCTTTCAACAGAGAACGAGAACGAAGTTCCAAACAAGCACGCTGTTGCACTTGCTGCGGCCACAACTGCAGTGGTCGATGCGGCGGTAGTAGCAGCTCAGCAGGCACGGAGGTGCTACGGTTGACTGCAGTGGTGGGTGGCGGCGGTGTCTGTGAGAGGAAAAAAAGGGGTGAGTTTGACGATGGTTAGGGTAGCTTGTGTATTTAACTTTAAAATATTACTATTATTATATAATTATTAGGCAAATAAAGAAAAAAATAAGGATGAGGGTAAAACAATTAATTTAAAAAAACTAACAGACCTAATTAACAGAACGTTAATAAGGACGATTTGTATAACTTTTGGGCAGTTAAAGGACTATCCTTGTAACTTTTTGAAAAAAAGACTAAACTCGCAGCTATTGGATAGTTAAAGGACCATTGATACAATTAACTCTATTATTTACTTATGTTCAAGTATTTAGTTTGTTGACGAATATATATCCTTCGTTTTTGTATGTGTGTTCTTTTGAGATATTATTGCGACTACACTTCTCTTTATTGTTGTAATCAATACTATTAAACAGAATTTCTTTTAATGGTAATATTATTTGATTAGTTCATGGCCTAAAATATTTTCTTTACATGAAAATTAATTACTTTTTAATCGAGCTAATTACATAAATGGTCCTTATGGTTCTCACGAAATTACTTTTAGGTCATTAACTTTAAAACTTACGAAAATGGTCACTTTTGTTCTTTTACACTAACTTCGGTCAAGTTTGACCGTTAATCAAATAGTATTTTAGTCAATTTCCTTTTATTCTTGTTACCAAACAACCTCCAACCTCCAACCTCTTTTTATCCTTTTCTTAAATTTAACTAACAAATCCTTATTAATGAATAATGCTAAGTAATACTTTTATACACATTAATTACTGACTATTTATTTAAGTGTTTAGTATTCAAAAGTGTATCGAAGTTGTCACTTTTTGTTATTGTATATACTCAACTTTTAAAACTACAATTTAGTATATGAAAGTCTAAAAAACTACCGTTTAATGTATGGTAACTTGTTATATATAGCATGTTCATACTTATGTGGCATAAGTTTTTGTTACATAGTAGTGAGATGACATTTTTTTTCTTTTATCAAAACAATTAATATGTTATTGTTATTGTTGTTGTTGTTATTATTATTGTTATTATTATTATTATTATTATTATTATTATTATACTATTATTATTAATTTTTATCATCATTATCTGCACTTGGCACCAAAGGGAGTGAAGAGGGGATATGCATAAATGAAGACAGACCATTGTGGCACCAGGGGCGGTGGCGGTGATGAGAAACCTTCTCTCCCCCTTACTTTCACATAGAAACATCGATAGCTAATATCTCTCTGTTTGGTTTTCTATGCTCGACAATGGCAGAGGTGATGCCCATTGCCGATCACCGTCCTAACCATCTGTGACCTCGTTTTGGTCATCATTTTGACCCGGGTTATAAAAGGAGGGAAGAAGAGGAAGATTTGAAAAGGGGAAGGGAGGGTGGTAGTGGCATAAGGAGACTAGTAGAGTGTGAATGAAAAAAAGAGGGAAATGAGATGTATTTGGTAGGGGTGTGTATGGGATGGTTTTAAGCTTAAACCGAACTCAATCCGTTAGATTAGGTTTTAGGATTTTCAAACCCAATAGTTTTTATCGGTTTCAGTTTTGGCGGGTTCTTGTCATTAACAGTCCGGTTTTGGTTTTAGAACTAAACCCACCTCATTTTCAACATTAATATAAAATTTATGTATCAACCTTCATTTTTCCAGCATTATATATAAATTTAAGCAATAATATCTAATTTTCCGCATTTAATTTATTTCAACACTAGAAACCATTTTCAACCCAAAAATTTAATATATAAACGTTTTTTGTATCAAATAATCAGAATATAAACATCGGTCTGACAAAGAGTAAACGGCAAGGGAATGAAAATTTAGTAACCTTAGTAATTAGATCTTGAAATAGTTAATCAACTTCATTGACTTCTATTTAATAACTATAAAGTTAAAAACTATATATAATACATTAAGTATTAGTGGGTCGGTTTCTTAACGGGACGGTTTATGGTTAAAATTGTAACCGAACCAAAACCATCCAATTTTGAAATGGTTTCGGTTTTATCAGTTCAGTTTTCTCGATTTTAACGTATTGGTTTCGGTTTCTATGTTAACTCATAGTATTTGGTAAAAAAAATGGTTAGAGAGAGGGGTGGAAAGGGTGTGTTTAGTGAAACAAAAAAAAAGATTAAAATGGAATATGTAAATCAACATGTTTGGAAACCATTTTAATAGGGAAAGGTTGTTTGCTAACAAGGATAAAATGGATATTGACCAAAATAACTTTTGGCTAACGATTGAATTTAACTAAAATTAGTGTAAATGATCAAAAGTGAAACAAGTGACGATCATATTGACTATTATAATAATTTTTATAGTTGAAGAACGAATGTGAAATTTTATAACAACTAGGAAGACCATCTATGTATTTAAGTTTTTTAAATTTGAACGGTAATATATGTGGGAGCGGTGAACATTCAAATGAGAACTGTTTTCGTACGAGAATTGCGAGAAACGATTTTAGTTCTTGATTAAACTTAGTCAATGACTATGATTTTTTGGCAACACAATAATGTTTCATGAATGACTCATTAATGGCTCATTAATAACGCTTTAATGAGGGTTATTTCGAGAAAATCATGCCTCGGAATTTATAACGGCTCACCAGGACGTACTTCACAGATGATAAATATATAAATTACTAAAATACCTCAATTAATAAGTCATTAATAACGTTAGTTCTCGTACAAAAGAACAACTTAGAAGTTGATCTATTAGGTGAGGATAAAAAAACAAATCATAACAATCAATTAGATGTTGATCTGTTAGATCTAACGGTCGCAATTTATAATTGTGTTATGAATTAAACGAAAGGACAGTTATAAACCATTCGATCAAATCAAATGGAGGATCAAGATTGAATTTTTTATTCTAATATATATATATATATATATATATATATATATATATATATATATATATATATATATATATATATATAGGGGAGAGTTCAAATGAGAACTGTTTTTCGTACGAGAACTGCGAGAACCAATCTCAGTCGTTCCTTGAATATGGGAAGGTCATGGATGGAGAGTTTGGAGGGGATCAAGTGTGGCAGGGTGCATGTGAGGAATTCATGGGTGGGCAATGACATTATAGGAGGGGGAATTGGACGGCTCAGATTGGTTCTCTCAGTTCTCGTACGAAAAGCAGTTCTCGTTTGAACTTTTGCCTATATATATATATATATAGGGTAAGATTATAAAGAACCTCCCTTAAACATAGAACCTAACGAACCCCCTGGTGTTGACACGTAACACATTGTTTATAAGCAAAAAAGGAAAATTAAAAAAACAATTCAGTGTCGCCTCACAAATAACCCAACAACCCATCAATTTAAAAAAAAACACTTACTTTAAATGATCATAACTCGTTCGTTTTTAAGAATTTGAACAAAAAAAATATACCGTTAGATTCAGTTTTTCGTCCTTTTTTAAGCAAGACCGGGCTTGATATATTTCAGAAACTTAATTTTTTTGAAATGCAAAATGCAAAAAAATCGTTAAAATGCAAAATATCATCTTGCAAGTCATCCATATGCTTCCAAAATGCAAAATTATAAAATGCAAAATGCAAATACAAAATTGATTCAATGAAAAATGCAGCCCAAAATGCAAAATTACACATTCAAACCCAAAAATGCAAAATCCGTAGAACATAAATGCATAATGCAAAAAATGAAAAACGTAAAATATAAACATGCAGGTCATCTAGTGTAACACTGTACTTTTAATACTACCTTCAAATACGCGCGGAAGCTAAAACACATTTCTAATATAATATAATAAAGAAAATACAACTTTAATCTGTTTGATTTACAAAACAACATATACAGTGTTACTAAAAAACAACAGGCTCTTTACAAAAACAACTAGATATCAGAGTTATGATCAGTCCCAAAATTCCAGTTTCATCTCTTTCATCCACATACCAGGTTTAACCTGTAAAAGATTACAACAGTGGGGGATTAGCACAAAGCTAAGTGAGAGAATAGACATCACAAACATACAAGGCATAAGCCCAAAACAATAATACTCAAACAACAAGAGAACCGGCGGTCTTGCGGGACCTTCAACCAATGCCGGCCAAAGCAAAGGTTTACCGATAGCCAAGTTACAACAGACAACAATAATAGCACTTCTAGATTACAACAAATGCAAATCAAGACAACTACTAATACTGTATATCTCTAAACATAGGCCCAGCTGAATAATAACCGCCAAGCTGATCTCACAACAACGTCATGTATATATACAGAAAAGAGCAAACAATCAGGTGATATATCTTATATATCCAAGATATATATCCACTGACCGATATCTTCAAAAGTTCAGGAAACTCAGTTTATTCTCAACTACTGAGTCTTGTCCCCACCTGGACAAACAACTAACAGTCAGTATTTGCTTAATCATTCACACGATAAGCATAATACTATAATCAAACACATATGTACATACAATCACAAGTACATATCAATTCATGTATATACAATCAATATACCACAATTCACTATTACCCTTTACTTACTGTAATTTAGTGAATTCATCCAACTCCTTAGCTTAGGCAATTCATACATCCTTTTCATAAGCCAAGGCAACAAGCTCATGTTTTATCTTCAAATCATCCAAGAATTGATCTTTCATAACACAACCTTCACAAATTCCGAGCATAGGTATTATTGGAATTCCGCTTGTTTCAAATCCGATTAAATCAAATCCGATTGAACCAAATCCGATGAAATCAAATCCGAGATAAGGCTAAATCCGATAAAACATGAATTCCGATAATTTAAATCCGAGAAATGGCAATTCCGAGCAAAGGTAATTCCGAAATAATCGGATTCCTTGTCAATGCACAATCCGATAAAGGGCATAATCCGAGAAAAGCCCAAATCCGATCAAGTCTTACAATCCGATAAAATATCAAATCCGAGTAACATGGAATCCGATAAAATCTAGCAATCCGATAGACTTAAAATCCGAGAAATATACAATCCGATAAAATATCAGAATCCGATAATAGCTAAGGCAATTGTTTCAGTTTCTCGGATTCTCAACAATCCGATTAAATTTAATCGGATTTCTCCTAATCCGATCCATTCAAACACAAAATCCGATCAATTCATACTTATCAAATCCGACAGAATCAAAAATCATCCTTAACTTCAATTTAATTCTGATTTTAAGCATGCAACAACATATATGTTTCCAGAATTTAATTCTAACATATATTGATCATTCTAACATCATAATCTAACATACATGCAACCTAAAATCATCAATTCATCATATATTTGCATTTAATCGGATTTCACATATAAACTCAAATAAATCCGAAATTAATTGACAATTAACATATGATTCTGATTCTAACCTCTTGATGATGTTAATTGCTTCAATTCAGTTAATTGTGAAATCAAGATCAACAATCTCCAATTCTTGTTCTTTCTTGTTCTCTCGGCCGAAGTCACACACACACTCACTTTCTAATTTGCATGTAAATGAGAATGAAAGTGGCAATTGAGGTGGTTTAGGTGTCAAAACCGTGATACCTCATACTCCACCCACAAAACCCTCACAATTAATTATAATTATTAATTAATCACATTTTAATTAAATTTAATTAATTAAAACACACAAACAATTAATTAACAACTAAACCAAGATTTAGAATCTTAATTACCTTAATCCTACTAGGCCGGTAAGAAGGGTGTTATATCTAGATGCTTCCAAAATGCAAAAATTATGAAAATGCAAAATGCAAATCCAACATGATTCAAATGAAAAATGCATCTTAAAATGCAAAATTACACATTCAACCCAAAATGCAAAATTCGTACAGAAACACTACATGCTGCCAAAATGCAAACAAAAATTTCGTGTTAAAAATAATTTAGAAAAATATGGGAAGAGTGATTTTGTTTGAAAGAGGATTACAAAACTAAAAGATTTGTATAATTTTTTTGTTTAAATTCACAAAACTTAAAAAGTTATGACAATTTAAAGTTTTTGGGGTTTTTGTTTTAATTCATAGGTTGTTGGGGGAAAAATTTTCCATGTTTGCCCTTTCATTCATAAATTAATACATAATAATTACAGTTTTGCCATCATTCAATCTCATTCATTGATTTTGATGATCCAATGGTCCAGATTGGTTCTTTAGGTTCTTTGTTGATCCATTATGTGTATATATATATATATATATATATATATATATATATATATATATATATATATATATATAGGTGAGAGTTTAAACGAGAACTGTTTTTCGTACGAGAACTGCGAGAACTAATCTCAGTCGTTCCTATGGGAAGTTCATGGATGGAGAGTGTGGAGGGGATCAAGTGTGTCAGGGTGCATGTGAGAAATTTATGGGTGGACAATGATATTAAAGGAGGGGGAATTAGACGGCTCATATTGGTTCTCGCAGTTCTCATACGAAAACAGTTATCGTTTAAACTTTTACATATATATATATATATATATATATATATATATATATATATATATATATATATATATATATATATATATATATAGAGAGAGAGAGAGAGAGAGAGAGAGAGGGAAGTTCCATCGAGAACGAAAAAAATGCGAGAACTGCGAGAACCGATCTAAACCGTAAAATGTCTACTAAACGCCAAGATATGAAATTATGAAAATTATACCAAATATGCTCTTTAACATGACATTCATATTGCTATATTTTTTTCAACAAAAAAAGTTCGTTTTTACCGGGTTTTTTTTCTATCACTATAAGGTATGTTACATATATGTAATCAGTACTTAACATATTTGTAATCAGTACTATAAGGTATGTTACATATATGTAATGAATTTTTTTTGTTGAAAAAAATATAGCAATATGGATGTCATATTAAATGACATATTTTTGTCGTTAATTTGGTATAATTTTCATAATTTAATATCTTTCCGTTTGGTAGATATTTTAGTTTTAAAAAAATAGGGATCAGTTCTCGCAGTTCTCGCATTTTTTTTGGTTCTTGATGGAACCCTCCCATATATATATATATATATATATATATATATATATATATAGGGGAGGGTTCATGCGAGAACCGTTGTTAGTGCGAGAACCGCGAGAACCAATCTCGGCCGTTCCTTAGATATGGGAAGTATCATGGATGGAGAGCGTGAGGGATAGGGTGTGGCAGGATGCATGTGAGGAATTCATGGGTGGACAATGACATTGAAGGAGGGGAAATTGGACGGCTTAGATTGGTTCTCGCGATTCTCGCGCTAACAACGGTTCTCGCCTGAACTTTTTTCTATATATATATATATATATATATATTCTTATTTGAATCTTCTAATATAGAGAGTCGAGTTAGCTAGGTCGTTTATTTAAGTTTTATATATTAGCACTGATAATTGATAAAAACAAGTGAAGTTCGATCATGACATCTATAATATGTCAATGAATACATGGCAAAGTAAAGATTTAAAGTTTGCATGTTGGAGGAGGATATGATTAAAAATTTAAAGTAACTAAGACTGTTGGAATCATATCTTTGGAAAGTGTATAGAGAATATATATTATAGGTAAATTGAATATTTATTTGATGTATAAGATTTGGCTTTACATGCTTTTCCTTGACATAATATTATGTCTCGCCATTTCTAGCTAATTTCTAAAACAATTTCTTCACCCTATTTCTATATCAGGAAACCATCAACTCAAGGTTACCGCTAATTTCTATATCTATTTCAATAATCAAGTACTCATTTACTAGTGTTTGTAATGTTTGGAAATGTTAAATCACTAAATCTTCCTTGCTAATTAGTATATCAAATGACTTGTGACATCGAGACGTGTAAGGTGATTATTCTTTTTTAAGTTTGATGTTTCAATTATTCTCGTTTAATTAAAATAAAAATATATAAAATCGAGAATGTGTGTGAGTTAATTCGTTGTTAAAATAATAATATTTTAATGAGTTAATTACTGAAATGGCCTCTGTGTTTTAGTCAAAATATCATTTTTAGTCATTAATTTACAAAATTGACGTGTTTGGTCATTGTGAATGTCATTTTGTCACATGCTTTTTCCTTTAACTAACTTGTCGTTAGTTTTGTTGTTAGATTTATCTTTTTGTGTGGTATTTTAGTCTTTTCACAAATAAGATATTTATCTCTCATATCTTCCCCTTCCCCATATCTCTAACCCTTCCCTAGATCTTCAAGCTACTCTCTCTCTCTCTCTCTCTTCTTTAATGTTGGTCGTCATTTTCGAGTTCTAAAGTCCTGTTGCGATTTTTAATTTTTGATTCTGGTAGTGATGCTAAGAAATGGATCGAGAGCTATAACACGACAATCACCGATCAAGGCGGATCACCAAGCTTCATCTCTTTCACCCGCAACCACACAAAACCCTATCCGATCAATTTCTTCATTGGTTCTCCACGGTTCTTTAATGGCTTCTTCTCCACTAAAAACCTCTAAACAACTTCGATTCTCGACACCAACAAATAGTTTTGTGATTTCATCGGCAACCCATTGCGATTCAACAAAAACACGAAAAACCCTCAAAGGTTCAAACCTAAGTCCACTACCCGAAGATTTTTGTTTGAATCAGATCTAAAAGGTTCAAATCCCATCACTTGAACCACCCTCTGATCTCGATGCATACCATATACCCAGGACCACCCTCGAATCGCAATGCATGCCATTTACCCAGAAGCATTCATCTTCGAGGGAGTTCTTCTGGCGAGTTTTTCCGGCGACTGCAACGGCGAGTTCTTGATGGCAAGTTCTTCATGGCGAGTTCTTCCAGCGATTTTATCAACCATCGAGGGTTTCTAATCGCAATCTGTGCCTTTTGGTTTTCTTTTCTCAAATGTGTTACAATTGATGCGGTGGTGGTGGTGGTGGCGGTGGACTTCGAATGGTGGTGGTGGAGGTGGACTTCGTACAGTGGTGGTGACAGTGGACTTCAAACGGTGGGGGTGGAGGTGGCGGTGGACTTCGAAGGTGGTGGTGGTGATGAGTCGTATAGATAGAGAGAGATCAAGAGACTAAGAGAGAGAGAGAGAGAGAGAGTCTGAGAGTTGTAGGGTTGGTGGGGGAGGGTAAATTTGAATTCAGTTATTTGTGAAAAGACTTAAATACCAATAAAAAGAGAAAACTAACAGCAATACTAACGATAAGTTGGTTAAAGAACCAAATATGTGAGAAAATGACATTCACAGGGATCAAACACATCAATTTTGCAAATAAAGGACTAAAAATGATATATTACCTAAATCACAGTGACCATTTCAGTAATTACTTTATTTCTAATGATCTAATCATGAAACATGAGATACTTTTTTATGATTTAGATTACATCTTAGCACGAGATCATGGTCTGTTCGTTAAGACACTAGCTCTGCTACACAAGCGGACCATGATTCTAATACTATGGCGATTTCAACTAACTTGGTGTTTAGGAAATAATCGATTTCCGGAAGAAGTTCCACAGGATCAAACTTCTTTTAGAAAAAAGTATTTATAATTCATTAACACAATCATAAGCTTGCTTATCGAATATATCATCTCATTGATAAAAATTATATATGTGTATTTTTTATATAAACACAGAAATGCTTAGAGATTTGATCGATCTTTTTAGTTTTGCCTCTAACACAAAATTATATATATATATATATATATATATATATATATATATATATATATAGGAAAAAGTTCATGCGAGAACCATTCTTAGTGCGAGAACCGCGAGAACCAATCTGAGCCGTCAAATTCCCCCTCCTTCAATGTCATTGCCCACCCATGAATTCCTCACATGCACCCTGCCACACTCTATCCCTTCACGCTCTCCATCCGTTTAACTTCCCATATCCAAGGAACGGCTGAGATTGGTTCTCGCGGTTCTCACACTAACAACGGTTCTCGCATGAACCCTCCCCCTATATATATATATATATATATATAGAGAGAGAGAGAGAGATAAAAGTTAATTCGAGAACCGTTGGCGCGAGAACTAATCTGAACCGTTAAATTCTCCTACTTCAATGTCATTGCCTACGCATGAATTCCTCACATGCACACTACCACACTCTATCTCTCCACGTTCTCCATCCATGAACTTCTCATATCCAAGGAACGGCTAAGATTGGTTCTCGCAGTTCTGTCGCTAACAACGGTTCTCTATTAAACCCTCATCGAAATATATATAGGGGAGGATTCTATGTACTTGTTCATATATACTAATTATAATGAATATGATCGACATATATATATCAAATATCTTCAACACGATTGACCATATATATTCAAAGATTGAATCTTGAAAAACAAAAGTATAATCAAAAGAGAGGAATATTAGTATCTCTTGATGGATCGATGATAATGGCGTTGGAATCAGTCTTCCTTTTCGTACTTAAATCCAAGTTGCCTTCCCATCAACTCCACTAACTGCTTATTTATATACATATAACATATGTTTCATTGACCATATATACATGCATATATCATCATCATCATCATATATATATATGTATTGAATTAAGGAATCAAAAGATCAATATTCACGCATATATTATACGTACGTAATTACGTAAAGGCCGGGTTCGCTTTTGGAAGCTAGAGGGTTAACAAATTATAAAGAATTTGATTCACTTTTAGCATGAAGTTGCAATGAAACTTCAATATTGTAGGAAATCGCCTAAATCAATATTTTCTTTTGACAGATTAAGATATATATATATATATATATATATAAAATTATAGAATGATACCCGAAAGATACTGCCCGCCACCCAGCCAGCTGGTTTATTCTTAATTTATATACCATTACATACAAAAGATGATCTGCAAGGCATATACATACGTAGGTATTTATGGCACATTACCATATAGAGCTAGGCTTCTAATCTTTGTCTTGCTATTCTATTCTATTCGGATTGTTTTTTTTCTATTTTAAACACATTGTCACGTACGTACGTACGAACCCATATATATATATATATACATATATATATATATATATATATATATATAATCAGGATCAAATAAAAAAAAATTTATGGTAAAAAGAGTAAAGAGAAACATGTTACTGCCACGTGTACTTTAATTAAATTTAATTAAAAAGGGTAAAATTGGAAAATTAATGTATTTTCTCTCTCCCCCTATTACTTCTCCACCCCACGATCTAGGTCTGCGTTTTTTCCTTTCCGCCTCCATTCATACGTCGCTGCCCTATTCTCTCTCTCACTACCTTCTTTCTTCCGCCTCACACGTTCGTAGAATACGCTCCCAATCGAGAACCCTAATGGCCGCCTTGAAGCCCTTCACCGTGGTCGCCCGTATCCCGTCCGGTGAAAACACCAACATCGCAACCGTCGCATACCCTTCGCTGCCGCTGCTTTGCTTATCCGTCATCGCAACCGCTGCTTTGTGAATCCCGTCGCCAGTTGTTTCGCATTCTGTTTTCATTTGCAGAATTGCTTTCGCTGCAAGTAACGCCGACAGTTTGGGTCTCCGGCTAGCTATCCACCGCCATTTTTTACCACTATTATAACAGCGACCCAGATCTCTTTTACCAATCGGTGACCCAAGTGCTACGTAGCCATCGCCGGAGTTTATGGTCATCGGACACACAGGTATCGGGAGAAATTTATTAGAGACGCTTGATACTAAAGAAGATTTCAATCAGATCTACATATAACATCTACATTTTAATTTTGATTATTTATGGGTTCTAATTTTCTCTTTTTAGTTGTTAATGTTCCGGTTAAATGAATTATGTTCATCTGTTATAGTATAAATGATTTGTGCATCTGATTCTTTTCGTAGTGCATCAAGTTATTTGCGGATCTACCTTAGAGCTGTGAAGTAGTTGTCCATCTGTTTTTGTTAATCCATTTTTGTATTTTTTTTGTTGTATCTGTGTGCATCTATTTGTTCTTCAGAACGTGAATGTAAGAATATGGATAATTTTTCTATTATTGTTCTTCAATGAATTGTGTTCATCAAGGTTTTTTAATATGAATACTGGTTGTGAATCAAAATTTGTGTTTTTTTTTCTATTTGTTATGCATCAGTGTATGGTTTTGATGATTCTGTACTTTGAATGGTTTTGATAAATGGTTTGATGATTTTGTTTTTGATAGTTAATAAAGAATCTGAAAGTAATTCATCTGAAAATATGAATATTTCTGGATTGATGTATGGTTTGATGATTTTGTTTTGTGCATCAAAATATTTAATAGAAAATCTTTTTCTGGAGAAAATAATATGTATTTTTGGAGGAGGTGAATAAATTAAAAATCTATACCTAATGGACGATTATACCCCTAAATGTATTTTTCTAATTAATATAAAAAGGAAAAACGCCATTTTTTTAGGGAGCGGTTATTAGAAAATTATTGGCTGAGATTTCTCCTTACTTTTTGTAGAATAAGATTCTTTTTAGTGGATCTCCTCCCTATATATATATATATATATATATATATATATATATATATATATATATATATATATATATATATACAGGGGAGGGTTCATGCGAGAACCGTTGTTAGTGCGAGAACCAATCTCGACCGTTCCTTGGATATGAGAAGTTTCATGGATGGTGAGTGTGGAGGGATAGGGTGTGGCAGGGTGCATGTGAGGAATTCATGGGTGGGCAATGACATTGAAAGAGGGGGAATTGGACGGCTCAGATTGGTTCTCGCGGCTCTCGCACTAAGAATGGTTCTCGCATGAACTTTTGTCTATATATATATATATATATATATATATATATATATATATATATATATATATATATATAGGGTGTGGTTAAACAAAGAACCTCTCTTAAACATAGAACCTAAAAAACCTCCCTTGTGATGACACGTGGCACAATCTTTAAGGGCAAAAAAGAAAAAAAAAATAAAAAAAAAATCGGCGCCTACAGCACCCAAAACCCCTCAACAAACTTTAAAAAAAAAACCAAAATTACTTTAAATGATCATAACTCGTTCGTTTTTAAGAATTTTAACAAAAAAATTATACCGTTAGATTCAGTTTTTCGTCTTCTTTCAAACAACACCGGGCTTGATATATTTCAGAAACTTTTTTTTTTTCAAAATGCAAAATTTGCATTTAGAGTTGTGTTCATATTAAATGCAAAATGCAAAAAATCATGCAGAATGAAGAATGCAGAATGAAAAATGCAGAATGCAAAAAACATGCAGAATGGAAGAATGCAAAATGCAAAAATCATGCAGAATGCAGAATGCAAAAAACATGAAGAATACAAAATGCAAAAAACATGCAGAATGCAAAAAACTTGCAGAATGTAGAACATAAATCCGTATAAACATACAAAATGTAAAAACGAAAAACGCAAAAAAAAACTTGATCGTCACTAATTTATGATCTGAGACGAACATTTTGCGACGACATTCAGCTCATTAGCGACGACATTCAGCTCATTAGCTACGACATTCAGCTCATTAGCGACGAGCTGCCAAAATGCAAAAAAAAGATGTTTTTCCTGCGCAGCTGCCAAAATGCAAAAAAAAAAAATCATTTTCAAAAAAAATTTAAAAAAGTATAGGAAGAATGATCTTGTTTGAAAGAGGATTAAAAAACTAAAAGAATGGTATAATTTTTTTGATTAAATTCACAAAACTTAAAAAGTTATGGCAATTTAAAGTTTTTTGTGATTTTTTTTTTAAAAAATCGTGGGTTTGGGTGTGGATAATTACATTTTTGCCATATTCTTCCTAAATTAATACATAATAATTACAGTTTTACCACCGATCAATCTCATCCATTGATTTTGATGATCCAAAGGTCCAGATTGGTTCTTTAGGTTCTTTGTTTAAAACATTGTTCTTTATTGATCCAATTTCTCTCTCTCTCTCTCTCTCTCTCTCTATATATATATATATATATATATATATATATATATATATAAAAGGCATGCAAATTTTCCAAAAATAACCATAAATTAAGTCTTAATTAACCAATCACAACCTTCAATTTCAAAATTATTCAATTCTCAAAACAATTTTGAAAATATTAAACAAATTTATCAACAAAATTATTATTTTTTAGTTTGACCATCCATTATCCCATTCTATTGTTTATAATTTATACTTATATATCTAATTATTATAAATTTAAAAGTTTCGATCCGTTTTTTTCTAAATCAATGTTTATCATGTATTCTATTTTTCTCTAATTTTGTTTTTGTTTTGAGATAACCTTTCACTTTTTGGGAAGAATAATGGTTATTTTATATTCCAAATTTCTCTAATATATTTTTTATTTTGAGATCTGAAATTACTTTGCTATATGTTATCTTTTCGAAATATTCGGAAAAATCAAATTACATCCATAAATTATGTACGAGGTTTATTAATTTTTTTTTGTATTATGTTAAATCTTTCACTTTATTTAAATTTTTTTATAAAAATCCAAATTAACAATCTTACAGTTTTGCATTATATCTACATAAAGTAAAAAATTTATTCGATGTTTACATCAAGTTATTATTTTATAAAAACACACCCTTAATCTTTAATCTTTAATAAAAATAGGCTTATGACTTTGTCAAATTATATTTGGAACATTTTTTATCAATTAAAATCATCTATTTCAAAATTGCTTTAAATTATTGATGAAAAATTTACCCACTAATCAACTATATTTTTTTTCTAAATAGCTAATAACTATCAGGTAAACATGTGAGTATGTCAATTTTATTTCTTCATCTACTGATTTTCATAAATGTTTATTGATTTAAGGATTTGTTATATATTTAAGATTTTACATCATGCATGTTTAAAACTCACTTCAACAATAACCGTGTTTATACACGGGGTATTAAACTAGTATATATATATATATATATATATATATATATATATATATATATATATATATATATATATATATATAATAGTCGGAACGAAAGATCTAGAGGATCAATGAACATTAATTCATGGTTCTATCTAAACAACGCGTAATTATGTTGTACGGGCTTGGCACGTAAGAGAGAGACATAGCATCGTTTAGGGTTGTTCACTGTTTGAACTAAATCATATAATCTAACTGGCCGGGCGAAATAGCATGACTTTTCGCTTAGATAATAACCAATAATTATAATTATTTTTCATATATAAATACACACAAATACGTATATGCGTACGTACATACTATATATATATATATATATATATATATATATATATATATATATATATATAGGGGAGGGTTCATGCGAGAATCATTGTTAGTGCGAGAACCAATCTCAGTCATTCCTTGGATATGGGAAGTATCATAGATGGAGAGCGTGAAGGGATATGGTGTAGCAGGGTGCATGTGAGGAATTCATGGGTGGGCAATGACATTGAAGGAGGGGGAATTGGACGGCTTAGATTGGTTCTAGCGCTAACAATGGTTCTCGTATGAACTTTTGTGTATATATATAAATATGTGTGTGTATGTGTGTGTACTTATAATATATCCCTATTAGTTTGGTAAAAATTTATATCTAATAGTCCACACACACAAAAAAATCATAACATGTGCTAACTCTTGTTATGAAAATTTCATATTTGGGATTCGGGGATTTCTTTAATTTATGGAAATTTGTATGATAAAGACACTATTTAATTAATTAATTACTACTGTGCATGTTGTTTGTTTCATGGGATTTTTCTCAATCTTGTTGTTAATTAACACGAAAATACCTTTTGAAACATAAAATAATTGAAAAGTTTTTAAGAGTGAGAAATGTATTCATCAGCTCCGAAAGGCAGATTTAGAGGGAGACAGACATTGGACTAGTTACTATACTATATCAATTTGCTAACAGAAACTAGCTTCAATTTTTCATGAGATTTATTAAGGGTGAATATGTAATTTTACAACTATATCATGATATTCATTTTCTCGTGATATATTGATAGATCAATATACAACTATTATATAAAAACAATCCATACCGTTCCTTTTGCCCACGTCGACAGTCTCTTTCGGCTCCACGCACATGCTTCCCTTTGTCGTTTTCATCAATTGCCTCTTTATTAACGCGTCTCCTTGTTATATTCATTAACAAACATGTAACTAAAGACTACATGTTATATTCATTTCTAACTTACAATTTTTATCTATCTCTTTTAAAAATTTAGGTTTGTGTTTTGCGCTAGTAATGTCATTTTCCTGTTATGAGGTATTTATTTAAGTAATCTACTAATTTTTATTTTTTAATTTTAATATATTCTCTTTGTTTTATTTTTGGTTTTTTAGTATTATTTTTATGGGTTTAGTTCATAAAAGTGTATCCAACTTTACACCTTTTGCTATTGTATGTACTAAACTTTCAAATTTACCGTTTGATGTATCAAACTTTTCTAACTTACCTTTTTTATATATCCCTTAACCTCTTTAGCAGGTAGCATGTTATTTTGTGATTTTTTATTTATTTTTTATACCCCTAAATTGCCATATCATTACTTAGTGCCAACTCATATTTAATCCTTTATTATTATTATTAGACTTAGAACACATCAGATCATCATCCATCTTCATCTTCATCTTCAATACACCTTTAAAGTTACAAAAATCTTCATCTCATGAAAACGAAAAGCAGATCTTAATGAAGCATATTGCAACCCAGAAGATGAAAACCTAAAATCAAAACTTATCAAGATCTGTAATCGAAACCCTAAATAGCAACCCTAAACATAAATCGAACAACGAGCTAAAATCGAAACCCAGAAGATGAAACCCAAAAACTCAGAATTGATAATGGAACCGAGAAACAAATACATCAAGAACTGAAATCAAAAGTCTACGAATCGATTATAGAACAAAACCTCTGTTCGAGTGTAAACTCAATGTCATCAAACCTCAAGAACCCGAAATCTACCAAGAACCCTAAATTGGAAGTGTAATCTCAAAAGTCAGAAATCCTTAAACGAAGAAGAAGAGCAAGATACGTATATTCGATACATATGCTATTAATAGTAAAATATAGTTGTCCAAGTTACAATAGGTAGTGAGAGTAGTGACTTTATAAATATATAATTAAAAATAATAAGTTGTAAATAAACATAGACATAATACGTATGAATCACTTTGTTCCACTAGTGTTATATATATATATATATATATATATATACATACATATATGTCTATATTCTTGTTCGGTTAGTTCGGTTTATTCGGTTTGAATTATAGTAACCAGAACCAAACCAGAATCCATAGTAACTATTCGGTTTTGATCCAATCCGATCCAAAAATCCGAACCAAATAGTCCGATCCAATATTTTCGGTTCGGTAATTCGGTTTTATCCAATCAGTGAACACCCTTAATCTTAACCAAGAACCCTAAATCTAAAAACCATGGAATCAAACTTAAGGAGAGAAATCGAAAAAATAGACCTGTAATATTGAGAATGAAGCGATCGAAACCATGAAAATGCAATCGATTTGGTTTGAGATTCTGCCAAGATGACTGAACAAACAATCGTATGAACATGAAGCCCAAAAAAAACTCAAATCGTATGAACAGATGAAATTAAACCAAGAACTGAGATCGAATAAAAAAGCCCTAAACTTACTTGCTTGAAGATGAAGGTAGAAATGGTAACAAACATCGATGGAATCCACAGTCACGAAGAACCCTTAATCGTAGCCCTAAAATGAAGATGCTAAAGATTCGAAATCGTAACCCTAAAATGAAGATGAAAACCCAAATCGTTGTCTGCATAGGTGGTGATGGAAGTCCGAATCGTAGCCCTAAACTCAGATCGTAATATTGAGTTGAAGATCTGAAATTGAGTTGAAGATCTTTGAAATTGAGTTTTATTATTATTATTATTATTATTATTATTATTATTATTATTATTATTATTACTATATTTTCTTTATTTTATTAAAGAAAATACTAGTCACTAGCCACATCAGATCCATGTCAGATATCATGTCAGCGTAACCTGGGTCATGTCATCACATTACCTGCTATATCAGGTAAAGTACATTAAGTGGTAATTTTTTGAAACTTGGATACATCAAATGGTAAGTTTGAAAATTCAGTACCTACAATAGCAAAAGATGTAAAGTTGGATACACTTTTATGAACTAAACCCTATTTTTATTACTATTATTATCTTTTATGTTTTATTTTTTTATTGTTTTATTTTTTATTGTTTTATTGTTTTAGTTTTACTTTTCTTTTTACTGCTTTCTTTTTCACAATGCCGGAGATCTTTTTCAGTAAGCAATCTCCCTACTTACGGGTAAATGTATGATTGTCTACATTATACCTTCCCCATACCCTGCTGTAACGAGATTGGATACTGTTATTGTTGTAGTTATAACTAAAGACTACATGTGTACATTATATACATACAATATTGCTTGATATACAAACTTGCCCCTTTCGAGTAAGAAATAAATGTTTAGTTGAAAACTGATTTGAAGTAAATACCTTATAAACATACACTATTGTAAGAAATTATGAGGCCATTAATAGGAAAGATAGAAGAAGATTACTCACATTACATAAACCAATTATTTGGTGAGCCTCAAAGTGCATATTTAACTTAAAGGGTAAATGACTTAAAGATGTAACATATATATTAAAATTTGTCAATAAAGGTAACGTATAATTTTTGTGCTGAAAAATGATTATAAATACTAATTTGTTATAAAAAAGATTGTAAATTTCAATTTTGCATAAAATAAGATTATAAATTTCAATTTGTTATTAAATAGAGTATTATGACATGCTAAAAATCAAAATTATTTGGTAAACATTTTTTTTTTGTAACCAATTAAAATTTATAATCATTTTTTAAGCAGATAACTTATATGTTACCTATCTACAAATTTTGATACATATGTCACCTTTTTCGGTCATTTACTCTGTAACTTATTAATTATGAAAATTTACTGTATAAGTAATAAGATGCAAGCAAGGCATAGTTTTTTTTTAAAACAAGGCCCAATTAGAATGCAAGTGTCCACAGTCCACCCATAAAATCACAATTTGGGCCTATGGATATCGGTTTAGCACTTCTGCCCATTTCACTTCCAGATCTCGTTTGCCGCTTACATACCCTAGGTTTTTTGTTTACTGAATAAATAGAATACAAATACACGATTGTTTTGTTTGCTAAAAGCGGCGGCAGACAAAATGCAGATCTTCGTGAAGACATTGACGGGAAAGACGATCACGCTCGAGGTTGAATCCAGCGACACGATCGATAATGTCAAGGCTAAGATCCAGGACAAGGAAGGTAAGAGTTTGATTCTGTTATTTATTAGGGTTTATGAATTGAATTGAAATTGAACAATGGATAAAACGTGTTGATCAGGAATTCCACCGGACCAGCAGCGTTTGATATTTGCTGGAAAACAACTCGAGGATGGAAGGACTCTCGCCGATTACAACATCCAGAAAGGTAGCTACATTAGTGTGATTCATCTTTTGTGTGATGAAGCGTTCATGAATTTGGTTAATTTTGCATTTTATTTTATGTGCAGAGTCTACGCTTCATTTGGTGCTGAGGCTTCGTGGAGGGATTATTGAACCATCCTTGATGGCCTTAGCGAGGAAATACAACCAGGATAAGACCATCTGCCGCAAGTAAGCTTCTTTTCATCAATTACAGTGTTCCGCTCTTTTGATAAAAATCTATTTGCAGCATCTTATATTATATTTGCTGTATGCTTATTATTAGGAGATAATCGTCTTCTTTTAAGCTGTTAATTGTTGGTTTTATTATGTACATAATTAACAACAAACTATCATTTAAATTTAAATAAATGAAACTATGAAAGATACAATAACTAAAAGAATACATAAATTAGTAAGGTTTACTTCACGCAAACTTATTCATCTTTACACGTTTTCTTTTTTTGTGTATTAGCTTGATCCTTGTATCGTGTGTATCGAACTTCTAGTTTGTTGTATTATATGTAATTTGCTTATATATAATAGATAAAAGGAAAAAAATTTAGCACACACTATAGAAAGTTAATATTACACAATAGCAACAAATTAAAAGTTTGACGCATATAATAGAGTTTTTTAAGTCGTATACACACATCAAGTAAAAGTGTAAAGTTGAATATATATTGGTGTGTTAAACCCTAATTTATAAATATGAAATCTAAAATCACAATGCATAAGATAATACTAGTTTAAACTTAAAGATACGAAAAAATTTAAAATAAAATACTCACAGACTATCTTACTTACTGTTGTTACCTAAAATTATGCTTCTATTGAAGTTTCATTATTATTATTGTTTCTATGTTTTTGTATATATTAATCTAATATTTTGGAGTTCCATGGGCATTGAACTTCCTATTGAATTGATGCGATCATCTCTCCATGATGGGGGTTTAACCCTTTCAACCCCCATTAAACTCTCATTAAACACAAAAAGTGTTCGGGATTGCTTCTCTTTTTCATTTTCTATTGCTTATTGTGTGTTTTTGAAAGCTGAAAAGCACTTTCTAAGCTTATGGGTAAGCAAATGTGCTTATAGTGTTTACTAGAAAGCCTTAAGTAATAAAAGGCACTCTGCACTTTGAGGCGATGGCTCTCCATTAGCTTCTTTTTTGTGGGACCCTCTGAGTAAGGGTTTCACGAATGCATTTTTGCAAAATTATTGTTTAATCATACTTCATACACCAAAAATAATAATAGTTCTCTTGTACAAAAACAACGCACTTAAAGAGAGAAGGGTAAAAGATTAGACTGTTCATGTCTGGACTCTAGATAGAAGTTAATTGATATCCCTAAGAGCAAAGTGGAGCGCCTGGTTTATGAAAGTGCGCTTAAGCGCTGCTTAAAGCACTAAGCCTGAGGTGGTGAGGGTTATTGCTTCTGCTATACTGATGACTACGATTGCTTAAAGCGAGAAAAAGCGCCCACTTTGCTTTGCTTTAGGTGAAGCGCTACAACGCCTAATAGCGATGCAAGTATTCTTGATTAGTTTGGGCCTTCTAACGAGCATTAAGTTATTAGAGGCTAGTTTTTATAGTATGGGTGGGAAACAAAGGGTCATCTTCCAAAGCGGTAAATCTTGATCATTTAGAGCGATAAAAAGTCAATAAGTTAACTATTGAATTGGTAATCATCATCTTTCCTTTACAATTCAATTCACGAAGTAAAGTAGTTTTTCACTTCTCTTATTAACGACTTCATGGTATGATTAATGGTATTTATAAGGTAGTAAATTGGTAAATATATTTTGGTGTTTAGTACTTATGAGTTGTGAAGATATGCATTGACACTTTGGTGTTTAATCATTTATAAGGTAGTTTATGGCATTATCACTAGGTATAGACCTTAGGTAATTTATAAGTATTATGTTTTTTTTGTGTGAATTTCGTGCGCTTCGTGTGCGTAAAGCGGGCACTTTCGCTTAGTGCTTTGGCTTCCGTGACCCTAAGCGCTTTGGGGCGCTATACACCTTTAAAAACCAAGGTGGAGCATTTTATATCACTGTTGTAGACTACAACATTTGTAAGATCTAAATAATTAAGGAGTGGGTGACATGGTCATCGGTATTGATCTGCAATACGTTACAATAAACTTTCATCTCTTATATTCTAAACTTCATCTTATATGAATAAACTTCAACAATCTGATTCAATGGTTTCCGGCTGGTTAGTCAGAATATCCTTTTCTACAGTCAACTAGGTTTTCACAAATATTCATCCGCTTTTATTCTTTCCAAAAACGAGTTGGAGGAGGAATCACCATAACCTAAAATCTAGTAAGCCGTCCACATTTTGATTTATCGATAATTCGGATTCATCGGTCCCCGTAGTACAAATAATCAGTGGACTGATGATTGCCTTTTTTTAAACTTGTCATAAAAACATACTTACGTGTTTCCAAAAGAAACCCACATCATAATCATTTCTAGTGTGTGGGTTTCCGGATACATTGATACGCTGAAATGCAGAGTAGTTGGTTTGCATGACATTTGGTTGTTGGGGTTTTTTTCCAACTTGTTTCACAAAGAAGAGTTGATGAAGATTTGTGAAAACCCCTTGGATACAGAGGGACATATTGTGCATAACTAGAAACCATTGACTTGGGGGGAGTTTTGTGAAAAACTTGGGTGAGGTTGCGGGAGATTCGAAAAGGTTTTGGTGTGAATCTGGTTTTGATTGTTTTTTCTCCCTTTCGAGGGTTTCATATGCTCCACTCCCATTAATTTTTAAATTGAGATTGTTCAAAAATTTCAGTAACAGATCAAAGTTTAGAAGATAGATGACGGAGAAGTTTGTAGTGATTTAAAATGGGGATGTAAATTTGTATTTATTGGGGAAATGGTGGAGTAGAAAAGTTATCGTTAATATTCGAGGCTTTGGAAGCAAAATAAGAGTTAATCACTCCCATCACACCACTCAGCTTTGTGAGTGGTTACTCTTTACCACACTAAATTATAGGACCCACCTATTACCTGGTTAAAATTTTAAATATTAAAAGATAAGAGTGATTTGCTATTGGTTTACTAGATGAATTTTGATGGCAGATATGTTTTGTATAAAAGTTTATGAGAAAGATAGATGTTAAATGTGTTTATATGGATGATATGTTCCAGATGTTATGCCCGACTCCATCCTCGTGCTGTCAACTGCAGGAAGAAAAAGTGTGGGCACAGCAACCAGGTACCTTGCATTAATGTTAAATTTTTGCTTTCTAATTTCAAAGTTAAAACAGTTTTTGATGATTACTTGTGTTGATAAACTGTAGTTGAGGCCAAAGAAGAAGATCAAGTAGATGAAAATGTTATGGTACTTGCTTTTGAAGGATATTCTAAATTGTATGTTGGGTGATGTTTTTCATTTTTGAATATTTCTATATGTTTTAAGACTCTAAAATTATGTTAGTGCAATTGCTATCGAATTCTTTTTTTCATAATCTTTTTGGTTCTCACCGGTCGTTTTTATGGTCGACACAGACACGGTAATTTGTTATATAGATGGTTTACCAGTATAACGATTAGAAGTAAACAGCGAAAGTATACAAAGTGTGGAAGTAAAAGGTTTGGTTTTGTGGGTTGCAAAGATATCTCTTCTTAGTCACTCTTGCATACACGGAACCTCTTCCTCTTTCTTCAAGATATTAATTTCTCTATTTCCTATACCTTCTTATTAAAGCAACACTACATAATATTTAAAAAAAATCAAGAAACTTTAATACTTTAAATTATCTCTTTCCCTTTTAATGAAAGGCTAATGAAACATTATAAATATTAAATTCAAGATAAGATTCTTCTTCTAGACTCAAATAATTACGAGCCTATTCATGACTAAATGGTTTTTGGGTTATCTTGAATGAGTTGTGTTTAATAAAGTCCATATAAAAAACATAGTCCTGAAATTTTAATAAACAATCACATGTGATTGTAAAAGCATCACATGTTAATTACGAAAATGCCTCTTCGTCCAAAATTTTAAAAATTCAATCCGGACCATTGATGAGGCTGATCCAAAGGCTAAGATTAGTCCCTTTGGACTATGAATTAAATATGAACTATATTGAACATTTCTCTATCTTGAATACCACAACTACAAAATCAAGAAAATTGTTTCTATCAAATGTGTTTGTAAACCAATAATATGTATACATACGCTACCTCGGATGTAAAAAAACGCTATCTTAACCAAAATCTTGTTCGGGTATGGTAAATCGACTCTCGCATGTGCCCTAGTCGACATAAAAAACCAAATAATAGTTGTTGCGATAGGAAATGCTATATTCTTATATTATATTGTGATAACTTACCTCCTAACATCACATGGCAATCATCTAAACCTTAAAAAAGAACACTCATATCTGACACTGACTAACATACGGTGGTAGGATGATAAATAAGAGGATTTAAACGAGGAAATTGCATTATCCTAACGGGACATTGTAATGCTAATTAGGTATTTGCTAGTCCAAGCATAACCTGTTGAATACTTGGGTATACTTTCATATGTATATGAGTCTGAAATTCTTATTTCTATTTATAAATCTTTTCTAGTATTTAAAACATAAAACATTATCACATCCCCTTAAACTAATAATCATCTTCATAATTGTTACCATGATACCATCCATCCATCCATCCTTATTGTACATAAACCATTTACAGAATAGGCTCCTCCATTTTCAATATATTTTAAAACCAATAATCTAACCATTGGTTACTGGCATCACCATCTAACAGTTGATGACACTCCAAATCTTCCCAGTTCTCTCCATTTCCATTTTCCTCAACAACCATGTTTATATTATCATGCTCTGTATATTCTGCTTTCATGCTGCTATCATCATCAGACACCTTCTCTTTTGTCGAATTATATGAATCTTCCCTTGTGCTACTGTCTTTTGCCTTCTTTTCCATCCTTTCTTGCAGTTTTTCCAACTGTTGTCGAAAAAAACATCAAGAAAATCTTGAAATTAAGCAACCAACGATGCGAAAATGAGTTAAAGGAAGATAAAAAAAAAAGGTTAATTGACAGTACATGATTGGTTAATGATTGATTCTCTCTGTTGAGAAGCTCAAATCTTGATGAAAGTGAATCATAACTGGCTCTTAGTAAGTTGTAATCTCTTTCTAATTGCTTTGACTTCCATCGAGCTCGCTTATTTTGAAACCAAATTGCAATCTGCCTTGGTTGCAAGCCGAGATCTTTAGCTAGCTGCAACTTCTTGCGGGGTTCAAGTTTGGATTCAGATTGGAAAATGGTCTCTAGTGATTTGATCTGTTGATGAGTGAACCTTCTTTGCATCTTGTTGCTGTTGCTGCTGTTGTTGTTGTTTGATAAAGTGTTGAAGAAGGTGGTGAAACAGACTGAATCTGGGTCTGATTCCATGTGTAACAAGATCTCATAAGAAAATATATAAAGAAAATATATATATAGGAGGATATATAGGCCCAACAGGGGGTTATAGCTGTGCTTCAAGGTGTCTTATTTATACCCCAACAAAGATTGGTGGGGTCCCATCTCATTTCTTAATATATTCAACAATTTTGAATTTATGATGGGTACCAAACTACCAATATATATTTTTATATATATATATATTTTCTTCATGTACGTAAACAAAATCGTCACCGTGAATCCGGGCCTCAAAATCTAATGTGTCATTATTTTAGATGAGCGATGGTTGAGAGATTTGTTGTTATAAAATTTTAGCCTTCATTTGAAACATCAAACATAAATGAATGTTAAAACTATATATTATTAAGGTTCTAATAATACATTGGAACTCTAGCAATCATGTGAAATGTGACTGTTTATCTATTTTTGTCGTTTTAGAATTGTTTGTAGATAAAAGAATTATACATTGTAAATACTTTTGATTCTTTAAATAATTAAAGATGACATTGTTAAAATAATAATTTATTATTGTTAGTTAAGGTATAGTGTAGGGTCCATTGTGTAAATACTGTGTATTATATATTTTATAGATGAATGCAATACGTTATTAACGGGTTTCCACAATACGTAACATGGTGTCGAGCATAATCTGATCTCGACCTTGTTCGTCTTTTTCCCGATCGGTGCCCTCCCGTCGCCGCCTTTCTTCCGCTGCCACTCCTGCCGGAAATCTACTTGCACAGCCGCCACCACCTACTGGCCGTTGCCCTTCACTGGCGCCGCAGCCGCTACGGTCGCAGTAACCCTAGCGCAACCTCTGCTGTGGTTTCTGTCGCTGTTGTAGATCCATACCCTAGCGCACCACCGAGAGATTGAGAATCTGACGGGGTTTGAGATTCCCAGTACGGGATCTAGTGGTCATGTATTTAGCCAATAACCATGTACAACATTAGCGTACCAAACATGTGGAAATTGACTTACACTTTGTTAGAGATCGTGTTGCTTTGGGGCAAATGTGTGTGTTGCATGTGCTCTCGTCTCATCAATTTGCAGATATATTTAATAAAGGTCTACCTACACAGTTGTTCTTAGATTTCAGATCCAGTCTGAGCATTCGCCCTCCTCCAGCTCCGACTGCGGGGGGTGTTAAAATAATAATTTATTATTGTTATTTAATGTATAGTGTAGGGCCTTTTGTGTAAATACTGTGTATTATATATTTTATAGATAAATGCAATACGCTCTTAACGAGTTTCCACAATACGTAACAGACAAGATATAATTAAATTGGAGTAAAACTGATTGTTAACCGAGTTAAGATCCCCTCATATTATAATAAAAAATAACGTATCCCTTATGTTCTCTCACTAGTATGAATGTAAGACCTATAAAGAGAGTAGGAATCCATTCTTAACTTATATTAAATAACTCACTCTCATGAAGTAGTGAGTCTTACAACACTGAAATCAAACAAGGTAATGGTCTAGGATTCAACTATGAAGCTAACCATGATTGCGTTTAATGTTTTTCATCTTTTTGGATTAATTTGGTTTAAATAAACGTATATAGGTTGTCATGATCTTAATTTCTCAACCAAGACTTCACATTAATCTTTAAAATAATAATTTAAAAGACATATAAACATAGCTATGCATATCTTGTAGACTCTTGGCGTTTGTTTTACGGTAAATGACGTGAAAAACAAAAAAAAAATATTGTGATGATATTCTTTTTGTTTTAAATAAGGTTATAACCTTTAATTAATTTCAGATAACTCTTAAACTTGGTTGAAACAGCTAGTAAATTTAATATAATTAATGTAGTAATGATCATTATCAGGCTACATATATGTCGCCAAGCATATATAAAAGATTAATTAAGTTAAAATTTGATCAACTTAAATTAGAAAGCCTGAAAGTTGTACCTTCACTTTAATATAAAAATTCTCAAAACAAGTGGCGGTACGTACGTGTCTCAATCGCCTATGTATGTGTATATATGTTTTCACTTTATTAATTCCCTGTCGATCGAAGGTTCCCGCACCACATGAATCACGTTCACTCTGTAATTATATATATTTTTTGTCCAATTTTTCATTAATTTATAATTATATAAAATTACTTGGAAGTACTTGGAACGACGTAAATTCACGTTTGTTTAATTTCCTTGGCTTATCGAATGTTTCTATGTGATTTGCCGACAACCTAAATATCAAATCAGAATAAGGGTATGCATGACAAAGAAGAAATAAGGAGTATCATACGATTCTATCAATTAAATATGTGTCAGATCGTAAATAGGTCAAATTTCGATCTTTATGCAATCCTATGATTATATGATCCCACATATGAGATTATATATGATTTCTTTAAATTTTTTTTGCTTATTACTATTATTTCACTACGTTATTTTTCACATTATGCGGTTTGATCAACTTTGTGTTTTGAACAAGTGTATATAGTTTTCTACTTAAAACTCATGTTAAAATTTTCTTTTTCTTTCATCATAAGAGTTGAAACTTCAAAAGAGATTTTATTGTAGAATAAAAAACTGCTCTTAATGCACCGTATATGCTTTAAAGTTTATTAATTGTGTTAAAAGGATTATGTATATATTAAATTTTATTATAATAAGTGAATAAATGGATTACGGTAATATTTATTTTATGTTTTAATAGTTAAATCATGAACCGATATATATATAATAATCTGAAATTCGAAATATCAATCTTTCATTAAAATATTACATAATTTGTTTTTGCTTAAGATTATATATAGCACATAAAAAATAATAAAGTTTTAGTCACTTGTAATAGTATCTTACAATTCCGATCCCGATCCTACAATGTGATCTTGCAAAGAAGAAAAAGACCTTAGATAAGATCTCGAACTTAATTAGTAACCTTAAGAAATACATTTAAGTTTAAATAATAATCATTAAGAATAAATAAGTATTAATAATAAAGTATTTTATAATTCTTTTAACATGAGCGGAGCTAGAATCTCAGTATAGCGGTTTTACTTCATCGTAATACTAATAACATATAAAAGTTCTATTACTTTTTTAGATAAATATATAATGAAAGTTCATTTAAAGACATCAAACTTATGTGTTAAAATAACACTTAAACTTCATCAAAGTTAGTCTTCAAAGTTCTCACAATCACCAGTTCGCTTATGATGAATTAATATGCTAAAGGTATAATATTAACTAAAACAATAATTCTAATGCTTTATTTTGATAAAACTTCAATAAAATTTAAAAAAAACGATAAGAAATCATACTTTGTGTGCCTTTAATTGGACGTGTCTTTGTTTCATTGAATATGACTCATGTCTGTAACAAAAGTATCAGCAATTAATCTCAATGTAAAGAATTCAACTATTTTATAGATAGTCATCTCTCACGTTGTTATGAAATATTTTTTTTATAATTTTTATTGCCGAGAAAGTTTTTTCAAAAATCAGATCGCCACTTCGAATATTCCCTTCGCTTTTTTGAGCTCTACCTTGAGCTACAGATTAAGTCTAATTATGGGGTAATATATATTTGTTGGACATTTTATTAAAATATGTATTAAGGATTTTAAGTTTATTGGAGGGGGCATAACACACTTCAATCCCGCCTTAATCTCCGCCCATGTCTTTTAACATTACATGTATCCAAATTAATAAAAAAATTCTATAACCTTAATAGTAGTAATAACAATAATCATTAATATTATAGAAATTCAACACTGATATTAAGAGTAATTAATGAATTATTAATAACAGTAAATTCAGCTTCTGAGTAAAATTAAAAACTGTTATGATATTAGTAAGAATAATATTTACAAAAAAATAATAGATATACGAACAATATTTATCTACATTAATATTAATATATAAATAATAAGAATATATATCGTAGAACTAAATTCAAGTACCATTTATAGTAATAATTATAATAAGTTAATTTTCTTTTTCTTTCGTTTTCTCTTTCTTTTTATTTTACGTACTCTGTTTTGTTTTGTTTTTAGCGAAAAGTTTCAGAAACAATCTTTTTTAGATTAATTATAAAACTCTTTTTATTGGTTTAATCTCAAGCCCAAAGTTTGGTTTAATGATTGCTTTAGAGTAAAAAATCACTAAAGCAATTTATTTTTCATAGTATCTTATTGATTGTAATCTACTTTGTTAGAGATGTTAGTTTAATTAAAAAATTATGTTACCCATAATAAATCAGTAAAAAAAAAAGTTATCGAGTGTAATTTACTTTGTTATATGTGACGTACTGCCGGTTTCGTTGTCTTAGTATGTTGAAAATTTGTTTTAGTGATCATTTGTATCCCAAAAAATATATATATATTATCACATCGATCTGAAACCTAAAAAAATCCCCACCATTGCTTTTGTGTAAATTTGTAAAACCAAAGGACATTAATAGTCGTCCAAATACAACGACACGGAATTGGTTGGCAATGCATGCTACCTGTGGATAGGACACAATATATAGCTAGCTAGGGGGAGAAACTTTGAGATGGTACTGTACGTGGAGAAGACATTCAAATGCATGGTGTTTCTTGTAGTTGTAGTTTATCGTGGTGGAGGAAACCCTCATCTGAAAACCCACGCCGCCGTGGTGGTTCTTCGAATCCTAACCTCGCCGCCGTTCTTCACGTTGTTCATATGGTTACGGTGGCGGTGGTCGAGGTCCGTTTGCAGAGAGAGACGGGGAGAGAGAAGGATTGGGGAGAGGAAACCCTCGTCTGAAATCATTACCTCCATCATCAGACATAACCTCGCCGCCGTTCTTCACGTTTCCACCATTAGAGAGAGAGAGAGAGAATTGTGAAAGTGAAGGGTGTGTTTGGGAGGGTTAGTTAGCTTACAAAAGTAAACATTTGAGGTGTTTGGTTAATTCAACAGAAATTGGAGGGTGTTTGGTTATAGTTAACTTGTAATAGTAGATGTAAGTGGCTAAACTAACAAGTAAACTAATTTTTAAGGTTTAAATCATTCAAAAAAACTTTAATGATTAAACCGAAAAGTAAGTGAAACTTTGATGATTAAATCATATTTCACCCTAGTTTATAGTGTCTGATTTTAATAAAGTTTGCCTTCAAATTTAAAAAGAAAAACTTGAGTAGTTAATTGTAATATATATTAGTTATATATATGTATTATTATTAGTTATAAAGTAGATGTAATAATTTAGTTAAAAAGTATAAAAATAAAACTAATTGGTTACAAGTATAGGATTAAAATGAAGTTTTGTGATTAAATTACTAAATTGTAGAGTACGTTTTAAGTATTAAATTGAAACTAGCATGCGCTTAAATATTAAAAATACATGAAAAGTGACTCCAAAGATTACAATTAAATCAAATATGCTAAGACTTTGGGTCCTGCTAACATAAAACTTCACGTCACAAAATTTCCCACTTCATTATATCAAATATTGAAATGCATGAAATTAAATAAGGTAAACTATAATGTGACCACGAGGTAAATAGACCATGCGTAGAACCCATTGAACCCCTTTTTTTTCTTTCTTTTTTTTACCGTTGTAAATGGTCATTATTTTAAAAAATAAACTTTTTTTTTCTTCCAAAAATCGGCTAGTTTTTTTTTTTTTTTTTTTCCAAATTCACTCTATAAATACCATATCAAACAATCCTCACTTTTCACACAAACAAAACTTCATAATTCTCTCTATTTCACACACTTTATTTTATATTTTATTTCATATGGATTCAACTACGCCAACTTCATTGTGTCATAGCCGAGGTAGGGATTCGGGTTCGAGTTCAACACCAACCTCGGGTTTCAAGTTTTCGCACAACCAGGTTACATTTTACAACCAGACCCTAACGTTGGGTTTCAACAATTTCAACCACTTCCACCGGATACTTTTAGTTCACAACAATCGGTTTTTTTATGTCGTGGTAGTTTTTTATTAATGTTTTTAGCGTTGTAATCGTTTTTTAATGGAATGAAATGATAATTTAGTTATGTATTTTATTTTATTATATTATTAAATGTTTTTAATAATGTATTAAAAAAAGAATTAAAAAATAGATGGAAAAAGGTTGGGGTAGATGGGGTGTTGTACTCCACTTGAGGATAGGGAAGGAGTATGAGAGAGAAAAACTAATGTGGTACAGATATGACAGCAGAGTATGCATGATTTTGTGGGTGTGTTACTCATGGTCTTAGGAGCCGTGGCGAGATACAACATTTTATAAGATGTGATTTAGTACGTTAAATACACACACACACACACACACACACACACACACATATATATATATATATATATATATATATATATATATATATATATATATATATATATATATATATATATATATATACCTATTATATAAAAAGAGCCTATGCCTTTCAATGTTGAACCGTTGTTAGTGCGATTATCGCGAGAACCAATATCAGCCGTTCCTTATATATGAGAAGTTCATGGGTGGACAATGACATTGAAGTAGGGTGAATTAGACGACTTAGATTGGTTTTTGCAATTCTTACACTAATAATGGTTAACAAATAAACTCCTTTCTATATATATTATTATGTTGAGTTTTATTTTAGAATCTACGTACACACGTGAAGACGGGGGTGTACGCATGTTGAAGATTTCAGGTGTCGCCAATGAGAAATGTGCATTGAGAGATCTTGAAATGTTCAATCCGATTTAATATGGTTTTGTAAAAAACGCAAGGACATGAGAAAGAGAGAAAGAGAGAAAGAGAGGAGAGTGTAAGTGAGTGAGAGATATGAAAGTGTTTAAAATTAAAAACATAAAAAATGATTACATACTATTAGAAACTATAAAAATGGTAATTAGAACTCAAATGTCCTTGATATATGAAATGTATTAGAAAGAGCCAAACACGTAAAAAATGAATTATAAAGGACCGTTCTTTTGTGTTTAAAGTTAAATAACTAAAATGATAAATTAATGATAGTTAAAGAACTACCGAGACAATTAACTTTGATTATTATTATTTATGTTGGACTACGTACTATTTATATATTTTATTGTCAAAATTTTGATTATAACAATATTACATAAAAAATTATTCTATAATATGTTAGACGATGACGTGACATTGAGATTAAATAATTTTCAACAATAAATCCGTTACATACTTGTATATACGCAAGGGCTGTGTTTGATAAGGATGGTTCAACCGTTCTTGAAGCTTAACATAACTTTTAAAGAAGGCCTTCTTACTAAAACTTTTATATACTAATATATATTTTTTATACAATTTATTGTTTTAGCTTTTCTAATACACAATCTTTGATTGAATTTTTAACAATGCTTTTGTATGATGACTCTTTCTCAATCAATATTATACATACTATCAATTTACAAAGTAAGAATGTAATTTTTCACGAGCTTTTTAAGGGTGTTATAGTAATATTTTGAAAAACACCGTGGTTGAGACACACACAAAGAGAGAGAGACAGAGAGAGAGAGAGAGAGAGAAAGAGAGAAAGAGAAAGAGAGAGCGTTCGGGTGAAGCGGTGGTTAGGAGGTCTAAAAGTATCCAAGGCTTCTAGCTTATTGATATGTGGTAGTGTATGTTTAATGTGTCTATGATAGGTCATGGGTTCGAGTCTCGTCTTGGATAAATTTAGGGTAGATTTAAGAGCCGTTAAAAAAAAATATAAAAGTGAGAAGAAAGAGAGAGGGGGAATAGAGAAGATTATTGTGAGACTACACTTGCAACGAAAAGCAAAAGTTTTCGTGGCATGTGGTAGCAGATTTACGCATTGATGTAAAGACTATCACGGTAATGGTGGTTGTTGTACGTAGATGAGGGAGGGCAAGTCAGCAAAGATAGGGATGGTGGTCGGGGAAATCTGAATGAGGAAGGAAGAAGCGGTGGGGTTATGGCAATGATTGTGTTGCATTGTTGTAGTTGCAGGAGATGCTCAGAAAGTCGGCGGGCGGGTGTTTGCCGATTGGCATATGAGTTTTACCACATCTTCAAGGTCTCGGGTTCGAGTCTTGAGGGTGGTTTCCTTAAAAAATTGTGGACGTATTATTCCTCATAAGTGATAATAGAGGAGAGTTTATTCCCTTATGACAAGTGGCTTGTGGTTCCCATATTGTTTATTTTAAGTATCACTGTAGTCCCGACCCACTAACATAATTTCACTGTGGAGAAAAAAGAAAAGAGACGCTGAGTAATTAAGAGTAAACTCAAAAGGAAATGAAGAGTTTAAACTTTGATGCACACATTTTGAAAGTCAAAATAGATGATTGCCTTATGAATTTCCTTTTCTTTTATATTATATTCTTAGAAATCAAGATATATAATAAACCATAATTTTTATTAAATTAAAGTAAATAATATAATAGTTAAGGTATATAAACTTCTTTTATTTTATATATTCGCAAAGATTAGAAAATTATTTGAACAAAATTTTTAACTTTTTAAATAATTTCATCTTTTTTTTTACCCATTTTGTAAGTTTAACTTAAAACCAATTTATTAATGAAAAAAGTAGTTTAGGACCCTTATAAAGCTTATTACAAAGTCACTCTTTGTCCGATGTGGAATATTACTCAACATGCCCCTCACGTGTGGCGTTTTTTTATTTCTCACGCGTAACATGTGGATACATATGGGTTATGTGGAGTTCGTGTGGCCTTTAATTAACTACGGGTGAACTTTTCTCTAATAACATGTAAGTTTATGAGGTTCAATTCAAAACCAATTGGTTATAAGAGGAATAATCCAGGACTCATATAAAACTCATTACAAAGTCACTATTCATCAGATATGAGACATTACTCACCAATTTTAACAATTCAAATTCTCGACTTAGAATAAAAGAAACAATTAATAACAAGTTCAGATCAAGACTTTGAGTTCACAAGCTTGACATGGAATAAATCAACAACAATACAAAATTTCCTTTAGTAAAACAAATTCTCTATTTTTTTAAAAATAAAATCTATCATTCCTTTACAGAAAATAAAAAATAATAATAATAGTAATCTTCTGCTAAAGGCAACCAAGTTTTTTTCTTCCTAGCGTGCAGCAGTGCAGGTAGAATTTTTGGTTGTATGTAGCAGTAGCGCCTGTCGTAGTATCGTATTACAATTGAATAGAAGTAATAAATATTCAATATTAAGAAGGATAATTGATTTGTTTTAATCTTAAAATAATATAAAAAATAAACATATCACATAATATCACGTTTGAAGGTGAAGTATTTGGAAAAATGTAGTTGAGTTCCCGAATATAAAATTTGTGTAATTGTATTTAAAGAAAACTTTGGAAGAGGGAATCCAATGAAAATATGCAACCAAACCAAAGAGCAAAGTGAAATTAATAAAATAAGAGGAGGCGTGGAGGAATTTGATTGGACCATCTATCTTATTCACTCACTATACTTTATGCTTAGTGTAATAATATAATAATTAATTTTAAAAACACACACCTCCATCTCCACTCTCATAAAATAAGAGTAAAAATGGTTTTAAGTTTCTTAACATACATACATCAAAATTAAATGTAATTATAGTATCAATTATGAAACATCAAAATTAAAATTAAAAAAAAAAGAACTTATTATTAATATTGTCTTGTCAAAATTTTAAAATTTCAATTTGGTTCCTTTATTATTATTTTTTCTTTCATAACACTTTATATTATAAATCAATATTAATGATTAGAGCTTGATGAAGGACATGTAAAAAAAATTCAAGCTAAGAGCTTTTAATCGAGTTGAACATTAGTCGAACTAAAACTCGAACTTGAGCTATAAACAAGCTCAAAGTATACAATGATTTGAGCTCGATGTTTTTGAACTTTGTATAATTATACATTGGTGTATATATAATCATATAAAATTAAATCTACAAAGTACCTATAATCATATATAATTATAAATAGTATGTTACTAAATTGGTAAAACTATTTGAATTTTGAGCTAAGTTCTACGTGCGTCTAAGCCATCATCATAAAGACTTGTCAAGTTATCGAACAAAACAAGAGTTAAAGCACAAAGTAACTAGCTAAGCCAAAGGCCTATTGAAATGGATTTGTGAAAGGGAGATGATTCTTCCACTTACAAAATTGATATATTCACGGAAAATACAACACTTTTGAATATATATTATAAGTTACTAAAACATAGATTTTCTTTAGGCGAATCAACTTTACATATAAAAATACTAGCTCCCTTACCAAAAAAAAGCTACAAACAAAATAAACTCTAGATAAAATGTTTTTTTTTCACCATTTGCACCTATAACTTTCTGTTAACAACCAACAACCCTAGATAAAATGTTTTTTTACTGACAAATGGTGACACTTCCCCGCTTCTTCAGTGTGGGTTCGAATTGATTGGCGTCGGGTTTTCAACCACCCCTTGTTATTTGACTTTAACCAGGGTTCGAGCACCACACCTTCACTCCATGGAGGAAACCCCTAAGAAAAAAACCTCAACCTACTGCATATAGCAGGATTTGATTCTCAACCTCTTGCGAGAAAGGGAGCTGCCTTGCCAAATGAACTAAACCCCGTTAGCACCCTAAAAATAACTTTTCTCACCCACACCCACACCCAACAGAATCATACCCGTGAACTAAACACCCATGCAAACTAATCATTACCAAATAAAAACCTTAAAAATCTCAAAAGTCAAGATCCTAGAATTTATCAAAACCCGTTCATACATTGATTATTACACGTTAGTTTAGGTCTTTTACGTAAGACATCTTCTTCCATCATTTCACATGATGGAGAGTTATCATTAAAAAAATATTAATGGGTGTAACTAGATTTAACAAAAATTGTAGCAAACTACATAAAGCTGGTTATTACCAACTTTAAAAAATGAGGCAGTTTATTAATTAAAATATCAAGGATTGTTTGTTAAATGATAAAAGAAAAGAAAAAAGAAAAGAAAAAAGAAAAGAAAAAAAAGAAGAGGGAGACGTGTATGATGTTAAATGAAAGCATTGCATGTCCACTCTGTGTTCGCCACCTCCTCATTCTTGACTTGTCACCATCATCATTCCTAATTTAATATTCTTAAAGAAGATTACGATTACGTGTTAAAAAAGAGTAGTTTTTGGTGTTTTTTATTTATTATAACTAATCTTAATCCTATTTTTAAAAATTTTCTCATAAAACACGTAAGCAAAAATAAAATTATTTTATGTCAAGTGTGGACGTATATATAAGAGAATCATATTAACTTTGCATATATTAGCTTCGGTTTTTTTATGTTATATTGACCTATACTTTCCAAACGCTGACTAGAATGAATTTTTATGTTTGGCTTGATAATGAAAATATTCGTATATCATAAGAAATCTAGGTTATATTTATACTTTAGAAAGAAAAAAAAGTCTAAGGCCCTGTTTGTTTCACCGTAATGCGAAGGAATGAAAATGATTTTAATTCCATCCATGTTAGTTATGTAATGACATTCCTCTACCTAAGGTAATATTAACACTTTAAAGAACTTAATTCCGTTCAAAATAATGTTACCATACGCAATATACAACGGAATTTGATTTCAATTCTATTACATTCCTTCACATTACGGTGAAACAAACTGGACCTAATTGTATATCGAAGGGATGCATCAATCAGGTCGATAGAAGATGAAGACAAACGTTAGGGAGCTAATATGGTCAAGTATGCTTTAATAATTTTTTGAGTTTATTTCATAAAATAGTACCAACTTTAACGAGTATTCCATCAAGATCATTTTTTGGTTATTTTACAATAAGAAATAAAGAGGTTGTGACTTTGATGGAATATTTTCCCCTATTTTTTTAACATGAAGTTATTTTTAGCAAATTATATTTTAAATTTAAGTTTAAATCCATCTTCTAATATATATAAAAGACTAATTTGAAAAGAATTATTAGATGATCCAGACCATTCATTTAATAAAGATTTAATTGTAGCCATTAATTTTTTAATTCTAAAATTTTGATTTTGACTTTTTAGAGTCAAACTAATATGAATTAGATAAATATAACTCTTAATTAAATCAATCATAAATATCAAAAAATTATATTCTCATCTATATCGACTTTTATTAGTCAAGAAATCTAAGACATTTTAATCACAATACCATATTTATTTTATATTATCCTTAAATATAAAAAAAAACCCTACGGCACATTGAAATTAGATTAAACTAAAAGTCATTTAATATATCCATAATAATTTTAACTTATGTTCTATTATATAACATTATCTAGGATTTCTTTAATATTTAATATCTTATATATATATATATATATATATATATATATATATATATATATATATATATATATATATATCTTGAAATAATCTTTTAGTATAATCAATAAAATTTATTATACAATTCTATGTATTTGTTTAGATAAAAATTTTAATTATCAGATTTGAACAATCTATACCATTTATTATATTTTTATTAATGTTTAATCATTATCATTTTTAAAATTAACCCGTGTATCACACGGGCATTTAATCTAGTATATTATGCATCATTAAGCATTTCCTATAATGAAATGTGCATATAGCCAATCTTTTCTACGAAATGGGTCATATACTCGGTCTCAAATGGCTAATCCATAAAATGATACAAGTGTTCTATCAAATATCAATAATCAATGTATTGATTCTGTCGGCTATTGGGCCCTCAAACATGTGAAAAGAGCACGAAACATAATATACTTTAACACCAAGCCCATTTGGTAGTACCCTGGCACCCTGCCTTTTTATAATAAAAAATAGCAATATATGACCCACGTTTAAATTTCTAATTAGGTTACTAGTTTTAACACCCCATGTCCCCATATACAATTACAAAAATGACTAAAGTAACATTTACATGTCTGCGATAATCAGGGGTTTCTATATAGCATAATCATCATATTTTTTTGTAAAATCTTGTTATAAACAAATTTGAATTTTCAATTTCAATTCGTATACGTGTTTACATCAATAACCATAAAAATAGATGCACGTAACTTCTAAGTTATTTTAAATTAATATATTAAGTGTTAACAAACTAAATCACATAAAAATGACATTTAATAAAGTGTTAAGTACACCGAAATGTAATTGACTATTGCCAATTTAATATTTTATGTAACAAACAAAAGTTTAGTCATAAAAATGCATTAAACAACCCGAAAGTTGCAATTAATGTAACATGAAGGTCTATTAAAATTTACCTGATCATCTTGGTTTTTTTTAATATTATTATTATTTATTGATATTATTGTTTCTTGTTTTATTATTATAACTAATTATTATTATTATTATTATTATTATTATTAAAATAGACATAACTCATTACATTTCGGTGCACTTAATCCTATATATAATGTAATAAAAATAAATAATAATAATAATTAATAATGGTAATAAAATAAATTTAAAATATTAAAAACCCAAGATGACTGTTAACCTTCAATATAAGGTCATGTTACATTAATTGCAACTTTTGGGTAGTTTAATGTATTTTTGCGAAGAAACTTTAGTTCGTTAGATACAAAATTAAAATGGGTATAACTTATTACATTTCGGTGCACTTACCCTTATATTTATATGTATTAATAATAAGTAGTTTTATATATTATTTATCTTTCTTTTATATATTTAAAATATAATGTCTTGCGTAAATATTGATATACATTTTGTGATTGAAATATTTTTATCTACATTTCAGTATAAATTTATTATAATACGATATTTATTTATAAATACGTATTTTTAATATTATGATTTTAAATTTTCATTTTCGTTAGATGAACAAAATCGAATACTTAGTTTTTTTCTCACTATAACCTGTATTTCTAAATGTTAAATTTTTTTGTTACTTTATTTAAATATTTATGTTTAAATGTTAGTTTTTTATTTTGTTTATTTTAAGATCATATCCTACCACAAAACACGTAATACTAAAAGAGATACATTTCGTAGGGGATAAACTAGATCTACAAGTTTTGATTAAAGACTTGGTTATCTACTTAATTAAAAAAACTAATGTATACGATTTTCTTATTTCAACCGGAAGATGAAATCTTTTTATTTATAAGTTAAATTTTATGTTTTAACTTGAATTTGAACAAAACATGAAAAACTAAACATGCATTAACTTGAATTTGAACAAAATACCACATTACATTTCTGAATAAATTATATTTTTTCCGGCCTCTTTTCCAGCTTTATTTTAAATATCAATTAAAGACTGTTTAGTAATTTGTAGGACTGTTTAGTAATTTGTAGCATTAGAATCGTGAATTTTTACGATACCAAGTTCAAAGATTAACACTTCATCTGGCTTTTTTGAACAGTTAAACACACACACACACACACCTAATTCTATATCATGTGTCCACACTAGGACTTAACCCACAACCTCAGGGTCAGGGAGCACCTTCCCCAAACTCTAATACCATATAAATGTAATTTTTCTTTAGAACTGATGAAATTTCTTTTGATTTTATTTTGTCGTGTCCCCAAAACTACAGAAGTCGCACACTCACAAGACCATGAAAATCACATTAAATACCAAACAAACCCCTTTAGCTTAAAAAAATAAAAAAAATTTAGTTGTGTGGGAGGGAAAGACAAGAATATTCATCCAGAATAATCAACATGAAAACGATCTCTTCCACACCTACACGTCAAAGAAAAAATTATGAAAACCCCTTTGATGTTGTGATTTTGTCTCTACTATATTCATTTCTTCTACACAACTTCCCTCCCTCCCTCCCTCCCTCCCATTAATCTTTAATCAATCGCAAAATATGGTGAAAACAAGAATAACCTTTCTTTCTTTGATATAGAAAGAAATTTAAAAAACAAAAAAAGAAACCGAAAATCTAGTGCAGCTACTAATTAATGTCTTGTGTTGGAGCTGCGAAGGGTCACACCATGCAAAAATCTTGTATAACCAAGCAAGCTCAGTTTACCATCGCCTCTTATCCAATCCTTCAGTATCGAATGAGCGGTAGGACCCACATTCAACTCCTATATCAACAAACACATATCCGTCAATCAAACCTCCCCAAAATCATCAACATTCATATGTTATCCAAAAAGAAAACGATTCCATACCCGGGCAAGTTCTTCAACAGAAACTGTGCGGTTACCCTCCTGTTCAAAGTATTCGAATGCTGTTGATCCAATCTGCTCCCATGTTTCAAGGGCTTCCAACTGATATGTGCTAATGGCTGCTGCACAGAACTCTTCAAAGTCCATCTTCCTATAAGATAGCGGTGCCATCTACAACACCAACACTTGTTAAACATAGAGCTACAAGAACCTCAACGGGAATGTTACTATGAATATAAAAAAGCTACACCTAATATGATCTTTCTATGACTATATAAAACATGGAGCCTCACCGAATTTAGAATATCAGGGACCCGAGACTCCTTCATTGCATCTGTAGCATTACGCAAAAGAGCCTACAAATAGTCCAATAACACTAATATTAGCATCTTTTTGAAGAAGAAAAAAATTACACCTTCTTTTTTACCATTCTGAAGTTGTCAAGAGATACACGCCCATCTTTATTCGGTTCCAAAAGCATGAATTGAGCTCTAAGATAAACTAACTCGTTCTCTGTAAGAGCTTTTGACAATGCCTGCAATAGTAAGATTATTGCCCAACTGGCGTGTTATGTTTTAAACAATCATGTTTCTATCATAGATATATAACAATAAATCACAAGACATGATCATGTGCATACAGACGGAAAAGGAAAAAATCGAATAAAAGAAATAATGATACCTTGAGTGCAGCACGTTTGAATGGAGAAGCATGAAGATATGACTTCACTAATTTAAAAACCAATATATCTAAGGGAATAGGATGGCTTTCGCTTGACAACCATGGATGAGCTGTAAAATCACACGACATCCATTAATTTTCACTTACTAATCTTGTCAAAACCAATTCTTCAATGCGCTTAAACTTGCTTCTAATAACCAAAATAGCTTTACCATAGTGTAACAAGGTAACTTTTAACAAAGAAAATTGAAGTGGAGCTTACTGAGAGCTTGAGCAGCACTCATTCGTTTTCTATAGTCCTTATTCAAGAGCCTTTTAACAAAGTCCTTGGCTTCTGGTGACACGGAAGGCCAAGGGATATCATCAAAATTGGGGTCTGCTCTCAGCACAGCACGAAATATCCCTGATTCAGTTCTTGCCCAGAATGGTCTGCTCCCACATAATAAGATATATGAGATGACACCAATACTCCATATATCTGCTTCCAGGCTATATGATCTATGCAGAACTTCTGGTGCAACATAATACGCACTCCCAACAATATCGTTAAGCCTTTCTTCTGCAATATACAAAAGAAGAAAAAATATAACAAATGAATACAAACTTGGCATCGATTAATTTGCTTAGATGCTCATTACTGCATCAACCGTTTCCTAAATACGAATCTAGATTACTTTAAATAAAAGAGATAATGTATATATATGGTATGCCTATTTCCTGAATTCTTGCATTGTATAGTGTATGAGAATAATGACGTTGTCTTCTTCCTGATTCTTACATTAATCCAAAGTTAAAGGTATTATGTGGCTAGAAGCATGAGTGCCTTCTGGTACTCTTATGAGATTGTGATAGGAACCAACTTGATTATATTAAAATCTTATGATATATGAATTAAAAGGTTCGATTGCTTTAAAGATGCAGGCCTTCTCCAATCTGACGCTCTATAGAAACCCTGGCTGACTGGTTCAAATTCCAAACCAAGTATAGTAATCTTATTACACGAATCTCTATTAATGAACTAAATAAATTATAGAAATAGCATAATCACTAAACAAGAGGGTTTCCATTGTCAATTCTCTAGGTGCTACTGCTTCATCATGTCCTTGTTTGTCCCCTAGTCAACATTTCCCAGCTCCTGCCTGATACATTCGAGACCATCACTTGTTTTTCCTGCTTCGATAGATTCATGTGTTCAATCCGACTGCTAAGCCAACCACATTACTTGTCTTAACCCTTTTTGGTTGGGAGCACTTTTTTTCTCGTATCTTTGTGGGACCCATTTGTGGTATCCCGTCTTCGGATGAGCCACAAAGGTTTCCCCTAGGCCACCCATACCAACTTTCCTCATTGGAAACACGCTCATTTCCACGTTTGCATCTTAGCTACAAATCACTAGATTCCTTCCTGTTGGTTTTCCAGTCCAAAAGCATCCATAGCAGTCCTATTGAAAGTCCCTGTGTTTCTATTTGGTTGTTCCTCAAGATCACTATTCACTCCCTTGCATAATCAGTTATAGCTCCCTCCTTCCTCCACCCAATCACCACCTCAGGTGGTTGGTCAACAGTTCCCTGTTCCATTTGCTGCCAACAGTTAAGGGTTCCCTGTCCACTGGCCCGCTCACTATCACCATCCACCCAACCCTCTTGCCACACTAGGCTCAAATCCACCACCAGAAATCATTGTGAGACCTGATTCTGTCCCCACCAGCTTCTGCATTAGAGTGTCTAGCGACATAAACCAACCACCAATCATTAATCAGTTGTCAATCTCACAAACCGGCCCTCTATCTTTTCCTCCAACTATTCAATTGTCTTGACTGCTATTGGTCCAGAACAATGCTCTGATACCAACTTGACAGGAACCGACTCAGTTACTAAAAATACATAATATTTACAAGTAAACAATTGGCTCAGATGCTTTCAAGAAGCAACCAACTCTTCAAATACCTACTACTGAGAGGTACGTTCTCTCCCAACTGAAGTTCGACAAAACCTAGCTCATAATTTTAGTATTGCATAATGATCCCGTAACACTAGTCCCTATTTATAGAGCTAATAAAAATATAAATAAACTAATAAAGCATAATTACTTAAATAGTACTAATAACTAAAGAAACTACTACCACTGCGATAACTAGAGTCCATCATTTTGTTGCTCACAAAATTTAGGTGCAAACTTTAAAACAAGTTATAAGACCAGATTGTTTCTTCAGGATTTCATTGTTTATATGGTCTGATGAAATGATGAACAATAAATTACAATTTGTAATCATTACCTGGCCTGATGAAATCAGAAAGACCAAAATCAATAAGCTTCATATCAGCATCTTCGCTTTTGGACATGAAAAGGAAGTTCTGAGAGAAGCAATTTAACAAAACAAAGGGTCAATATATTTAAAAAGGGATAAAACATGAGTGTTAATTATATCATGACATTTGATTAGCTTCAAATAGAAAAACTAAAGTTCCTCAAAAAGGATGCATATAACCTCGGGCTTTAAGTCACGGTGCACAACGCCTTGAAGGTGGCAAAAAGCAACAACACTTAAAATCTGAACTATTATCAGTTTTGCATCTGCTTCTGTGTATCTTCCACCTCTGCATTCATGGCAAAGTTTTTCTAATGAACATATATACTCAACAAATAACTGATTTTTAAATAAGATGTCAGCTTACCTGGACAATATTCGATCAAGTAATTCTCCACCTTCACACAATCTGTTTGTTCAAGAAAACAAGAAGAAAACTTAAACAAACAAAATAACTCCTCATTCACAATTAAACTATCAACTTCTAGTTTAAAGATATTCAGTTGAATGAAAATAGGCATATGTAAAAAAATAATAGCAGACATAGTAGAGTTATTTAGGAAGAAGGAAAAAAAAAGACAAAAGACAGACGTACTCCATCACTATGTATACATTGTTTGCATCTTCACATGCATCGTAAAAATGGATTAGATGCTTATGACCTGAAAGAGCTCTTAAAATTTTTACTTCTCTACGCACATCCTCAATCGAAATTGCAGTTGTCATCTGCAATAATAATACCATGAAAACTTTTACTGAATGTTAGGTTAAAAATGTAAACTGTTGCCCAAAAAGGTAAGATATGTATCAATATGGAATGCTTTCCTAGTAATAATTTTTAATGCTCTAATACATGAAGGGTACACATGCTCATGGTTTTACTCGTAGACAATCCAATATCATGTCTTCTAGTACATGTACAATCTTTAAACTTACATCCATGCTCAACAATGCCATTTGTTTCAAATCTAGATATCAAGCATGTACTTGAAGCAAAATAATAGGGGGCCTTGACAAAATAGAACATGTGAGCTCATATCTCATTTATAAAAGGGTCCAACTTTCTGCGAGAAAAAAAAAATGAATTTGCTAGACAAGAATGAAGTACTATAGTAGTTTAAACCGAAAAACAAAATATGAAATTATGAGATTTGTTGTTTGTATAAATCTTTATGTTTCCATCCAATGCTTGATTATGTCATTTGTCTTAAAGCTATAAATAGTAGCCTTACTCCACTTAAAGCAAAACCAGGAGACATTTTAACAAGATAGGACATGTTGAGTCAGACCAAATATGTCTGAGTGTGTATGAAAAATCCTATCTTTCAGCAAGAAGCCAAGAATAACACATTAGATGTATTTGTTACAACTGTAATTGCCAATCATGCAGCAAACTGGATCAAGGTCAAGAAAGCATTAAAATTGGAAGAAATTGCAGGTCTTGTAATTACATAGTGGGGATTTAAGATATAATAGGTGAGAAATTAATTAATACCTTGACTTTGGAGATGATCTTGACAGCGAGGGCATGATCCTTGAGTTCCCCCTTTTTGCCTCTAGCGTGACATGTATGACCGAAATGCCCTCGTCCAATCTCCTTACCCAATTCATACTTTGCCCCAAAATTCTTATTGTAACCGAAATTCTTATCAAGAGACTGCAATTCGGGTTCAACTGCTGCACCGTCCTCAGGAATTGGACCTTCCCTTGGCTGCTTAGCATGCCCAAACCGTCTGGCGAGCGAAGCCTTGATGTGCTTAGCTGGTGACGGCGGAGGAAACGGTCGTTTAAAGAACCTACGGCCGGGAGTTGACGATCGCGCCGGAGACGGGGAGACTCCGGTGGGTAAGGGACTAGCGATTCCGTGAGGGTAAGGACTGGACCATGGACTAGACGATCGGGCCGGCGTGTTTTTCACGGTGGGTATGTTGACGACGCCGTTGTTAGCAGAGGAAGGGAGTGGAGACTGAGGGTAAGAACGTCTTTCTTGTTGTTCTCCGGCGGCGATGATGGTGGTGGGACCGTCGTTGTCGGTAGTAGGAATCGTCTTGCCGTAACACTGTCCCATCTTATCGCCGGTGATTTCAGTGATAAATGATCAGAGATAAGGGCAAAAAATACAAAAGTCAAAACATCCGTCAGACAAACAGACAGACTAAAAACAAAAAAGGATCTAAGAATCGAAACGTCGGAGGAAGATAGAAAACGTTAAACGTCGCAGCACAGAATTTGGGACAAAAACAAAAAAAAGGATTGGATTGAATTGGATTGGATTGGAAACAAAAACAAAAGTGACAGAAATTGTCTGACAAGATCTGAAGAGAGAAGAGAACTAAAATCAAAACCAAAATCAAAATCAAAATCTAAAACGAGAATAGATGAAGAGAATCATGGAATTTGGGGGAGATGTTCATTTGAGTGCTCTCGTTTCGTCTGCAACAAAGAAAAGGAAAACCCTCCTTCCCTCCCGAGTAGTTGGGTTTTGTCCTTATTACTTAACCTTTGCTACTTTTTATGCCCTTAAACTATTTCACTGTCAATTTTTTTTATTTTAATTATTAATTAATAGTTTGCTATTGCTGGCTGTCATACAGTTTTAATTATCTACTATTAACTTTCATTAATATCTGAGATTTTCTAAAATATTTCAACACATAATCTGTCTTAACAAACATTCATTTCAGGTGATACATTTCTATTTTTACACCACATACGGTCTTGTACATCCATCCTGGATCTAGTTCAAATCATCGCTCTCACAATCTGTAATACATTTTTATTCCTCTTATCTCTTTTGTTACATTAACGTCATATATTTTTTACTTTCATCCATCTTCATCTCGCTAACCTTTACATTCATCTCCCTTAACCATTTTCTATTTATTAATAAATCAATTAATTAATGTAGATAGAGTGAAAATGAGAAACTTGGCGTGAGAATCAACCAGCCAAATACCCCCGCTTTGAGTTTAAGGGGGTGGGGGCGATGGTGTACATGTCTTTCACGCACTAACAAGTTCCTCGCCAGATGATTGGATCGCATAACCTTAGAGTAGAGTGACTTTCTTAAGCGGGCTCGGCCTCACGCTCAAACCATCTTTTTGCCTCCCTTATTCTATCTCTTCTCTTCTCTTCTCTCTACATTTATAATCTTTTAAAAAAATAGAGAATGATTAAGGGAGGTGGATGTGGGGTTAAATGGAATGAAGGGAGATAGAGAATACTCATGGGTCACATTCTATACATATTTCAAAGGTTTTTTTTTTTAATAATTTTTATCCTCTCCTCATTGTTTCTCTTTCTATCTCCTCTCTCTTACCTTCAGTAATGAAACACTAAGACACAATGAAAATTCTTAGTGCCGCAATCATATACATACCAAAAATATGCCGAGTACCACACGGCGTGGCGTAAATATATATAGTACGCAACCTAATTTTGAAGGAAATAAAAACCATAACTTTTGGAAAAGAATTTAATATTTGTCTTATATCATATATAACTAGGTTAAACGTTCGTGTGATACACGTGTTGGCTTAAAAATAATAAATATTAAACCTTAATAAAAGATATTATATAATTATAAAACGTGAATGAAATGAGAATTTAAAAAATGACGACAAACAATGTCAACACTTAGACCACAGTGGAAAACATCGACACAAAGGGGTATCATCATACGAATAGACATAATTGAATTTCTTGTAATAGTCATTGATCACTATTGTTATAATTATGAACTATTAAACGTTTATTGGTTAACTTTAAAAGTTAAAACGATTATAAAGTATTTTAAAATGATAAAACTAAGAATTTAGTTAAATATAATATTATAAAATATTATAAAAGATAGATATGATATTTGTAAATTATGGTAAGTAAAATACGATATTTTGGGGTTTAAAAGGTCATTCATGAAATTATCACTTAAAATTTTGATTTAAATTAAAGTCAAAATTGAATTCAATTTTAACCAAAAAAAAGTTAAAATTAGATTTTAACGTTTATAAAAATGGGTGGTTAAGATTTAATAATTAAAATTTTTATCTAAATATAATGGCTAGGATTATCTATTAGAGATAACTAGCATCGTACCCGCGCAATGCTACGACGATAAATAGTTTTTGTTTTACAATATGTCGTTTTCAATAATGTATTGATATTTTAATTTACGCGATTTAATGTCACGAAAAAGCTTTATACAACAAAATGTCTGTTTTTTAATTTTCTTTAATTTCCATATAACTATTTTATTAATTTTAAAATTAAATTCTAAAGACATTAAAATAAGAATGAAGATTTATATTGATGAAATAAAAAGAGAGAAGTTAATAAGATTTTAAAAATTATATTGATATTGATATTGATAGATAATTATGTTTGTGTGAGAGAATATATTTTAAATAAATAAAAAGTTCAAATATATTATGAGATAGAAATATAGAATTGAATGATTAAAGATTGAGTAGATGATGTAAATTTAAAAAGAATGAATGATCAAGATTTTATCTTAATTGAATTTTAAGAACTCTTAAAATTAATTTGAAGAGAAAATGTTAAATGGTTTATATAGTAGTATAGATTAGAGTTAGTCTTTTATTTATATCTGAAGAAAATTATTAAATTATAATAAAAACAAATAGGGTATATAAACATTATATATGATATCATAAATTGTTTGTATGAATGTAGGAAATGTCATTAAAACTAAAAGTTTCAAACCGTAATTATATAAAATATAACCATCAGTTTTGAGTTTAAAAACAATATTTGTGTTCACGGATAAAATAATATTATCATTAAGTTTAATTCATATATATTATCTATCTATCTATCTATTATCTATTATCTATCTATCTATTATCTATTATATATATAAGAGGCTTACCAAAATTTCCAAAATTAACTTTAATCAATTTTCAATTCATCAATAGGAACCCTTAATTTGAAATTTCTTCCAATTTAGAAAATAATTTAGGAAAACTCCATTTCCTCGATTTCACGCGTGTCAACTTGAATATGGTATCTTCCTAAACCCGATTTTTAATTCCTTTCTGAATACGTTGCCCTTATTCTTTCGAAAACCCTTACGAAAACCCGATTTATTCTTTCGTCTGCGTTCGTCCTCCTACGAAAACCCTTACGAAAACCCTAACTCCATAGCGGCGCCGATTGCATTCCGATTCAGGGCTGGATTTTTTGTAGGTTTACTTCGTCTTCGAGATTCTTCAACGTCATCTTTCGTCTGCGTTCGTCCTCCTACGAAAACCCTAACTCCATAGCGGCGCCGATTGCATTCCGATTCAGGGCTGGATTTTTTGTAGGTTTACTTCGTCTTCGAGATTCTTCAACGTCAGGTGAGATTTAATATATTCTTTAATGGTTTTCTTCGTTTCGCCGAATTTTCCTTTTCATCGTCGATTGCATGTATGTTTCAGTTCTGGATTCTTCTAATATTTGGTTCTTTTATGTAGGATATTGCATACATTATAGCCAAGGTTCTAAAAAACGCGTCATGGCGGCGCCAAGGCGCGAGGCCGCCGTTAAGAAACAGCCCTTGGCGGTGGGGTTAGGCGTGGCGTACGACAAGGCGGGATAAGGCGCGATAAGGTGTGATAAGGCGCGCCAAATGGCGAGTTTTTTAAAGCGTGGCGCGCAGAAATTAATTTTTTTTTAAAAAAATGGTCTTTTTTATATACATTTTACGATCGCGTGTATTGAACTTCTATAAATTTGTAGTTTTTAATTTGTATAAGTTACTTTGCTCCTCATTTGTGTAAATTTGTGTAAATTGTATATTAATAATGATAGATTGGACATATATTATTATAAAATATATACAAAATTGTCGCCTTAAGTGACGCCTTAAAAAACGCCTTGGCTTCGCCATAGCTCGTAAAGCTTGAGGCTTGACCTCGCCGCCACGCCACGCCACGCCTTACGTTTTTTAGAACCTTGATATTTATAGCATACATTATGTACATGAAGAAAAGAAGCAATATACATGAATTCTTTGTGGACATTTTAGCCATTCTCTGTTCTAAAATGATTATTTTAGCCATTCACGATTTATCTATATTTGTGCATTGTAGAGTTGTATTCTTAAATCTTGAACCTTTATTAGTGTTATGTTTTTCTTAAAAAATGCATATGATGAAAGATTAATTTGTTTATCAATGTTATGTATCAATCCTGGTCATATTTTAGACTCAGGGAGCCATATGAATAAAGTTTTATGTATGTATTAAGATGTGACTTTTGATATGATACAATTTGTTAAATTTTCTTTGGTCTTAGGAGATCGTGTGGGGGTTGCATATTTGTTGCTTAAAGATGTATATATATGACAATTGGTTTATGGTAGCCACAGATATGATAGCTTATCTGTTTGATTTCTATGTTTGAGGTTTATTTCTATATATTTAGAATTTGATCACCATTAATGCAAATCTGGAATAAGTTGCATCTTAAATACATTAATCAAGATGTGTTACTTTCATATTATATATCTTTAATATTTTTGTACATACTTCACTAATTTAATCTTAGGCCAAGATGTGTATATATATATATATATATATATATATATATATATTATTTAAGTTATCTAGATATTTAAAAATAATTATTTTTGTTAAATTAAAATTTTTAAAACTGCTAACTGATTATCCATATTTTTTGGCTTTATCTTAATTTAAAAATGACTAATCCGTATTTTTGTTTCTTGAGATATTAATAACAACTTAGTTTTTGAATTTTTTTAGTTGATTTCGAATTATAAAATTTAAATTCGATTCTTTTTTAAAACTAAACCTGATTTAACTTTTAAATTAATCCTTGTCACTTCCACTAGGTTATAAGTTCTGCTTTTATATTTGTCAAGTATTTTTAACATTATTAAATTATAATCGTGATATTTAGTATCATACTTCATTGATTTAATCTTAGGCCAAGATGTATATATATATATAATTTAAGTTATCTAGATATTTAAAATTAATTATTTTTGTTAAATTAAAATTTTTAAAACTGCTAGTTGATTATCCACATTTTTTGGCTTTATCTTAATTTAAAAATTACTAATCCGTATTTTTGTTTCCTGAGATATTAATAACAAAATAATCGTGATATTTAATATCATACTTCACTGATTTAATCTTAGGCCAAGATGTGTGTGTGTATATATATATATATATATATATATATATATATATAGATTATTTAAGTTATCTAGATATTTAAAATTAATTATTTTTGTTAAATTAAAATTTTTAAAACTGCTAAGTGATTATCCACATTTTTTGGCTTTATCTTAATTTAAAAATGACTAATCCGTATTTTTGTTTCCTGAGATATTAATAACAAATCAGTTTTTAAATTTTTTTAGTTGATTTCGAATTATAAAATTTAAATTCGATCCTTTTTTAAAACTAAACCTGATTTAACTTTTAAATTAATCCTTATCACTTCCATTAGGTTATAAGTTCTACTTTTATATTTGTCAAGTATTTTTAACATTATTAAATTATAATCGTGATATTTAGTATCATACTTCATTGATTTAATCTTAGGCCAAGATGTGTATATATATATATATATATATATATATATATATATATATATATATATATATATATATATATATATTATTAAAGTTATCTAGATATTTAAAATTAATTATTTTTGTTAAATTAAAAATTTTAAAACTGCTAACTGATTATCCACATTTTTTGGCTTTATTTTAATTTAAAAATTACTAATCCGTATTTTTGTTTCTTGAGATATTAATAACAAAATAATCGTGATATTTAATATCATACTTCACTGATTTAATCTTAGGCCAAGATGTGTATATATATATATTTATATATATATATATAGATTATTTAAGTTATCTAGATATTTAAAATTAATTATTTTTGTTAAATTAAAATATTTAAAACTGCTAACTGATTATCCACATTTTTTGGCTTTATCTTAATTTAAAAATGACTAATCTGTATATTTTGTTTCCTGAGATATTAATAACAAACCAGTTTTGAATTTTTTTAGTTGATTTCGAATTTAAAATTTAAATTCGATCCTTTTTTAAAACCAAACCTAATTTAACTTTTAAATTAATCCTTATCACTTCCACTAATATCTACAAGTTTGTTATAAACTTGATTATATATATATATATATATATATATATATATATATATATATATATATATATATATATATATATATATATATATATATATTCATATTCATATTGTACTCTTGTAGTTTACTTATATCACTGATTTCAACTATCTAATTTCGAAAATCTGTGAGAGGGAACATGGCTATTGAAGCTAAAGATTTATCGTTTGAGAAGATAACTTTTGTGAAAGAAATTGATGGCAATGTGGATGATTGCACCATCAAAGTAAGACTGATTTTGAAGTAGAAATCATTCTACACCAACTCTCCTGGTGTAGAATCATGTATTGATATGATATTGCAGGATGAGAAGGTATATCATTTTCTGTTATTATTTCAACGATATATATTTAAATCTATGTTTAACTAATCATTTAATTCTAAATATTTTAATGTATATTATGTAGGGTGATATGATCTTCGCTACTGTGAAGAGAAGTTTTATCAAAAACTTCGACCACCTTTTGGATGAGGGTAGATCGTATTTGATATCAAACTTTGCTATTGCTTCTAACAATTCTGAGTTTAGGGTTGTTAATCATAAATCCAAGATCAACTTTTTTCGTGCCACCTCTATTAACCCATCAGATAATTTTAAGGGTGTTGAAGACATTTATCGATTTGTTGACTTCCATGATATTAATCAGAGGAAAGTTGACAAAACCATAACCTTTGGTTAGTTTTTCTATTTCGATTTTGTTTTACAAAAAATATATATTTAAAAGTTTCTAATATCTAATAATCACAAAATTTTCTTAGATGTCATTGGTCGTTTGATATCGTCGGGAGCTATGAAAGTTTTTCAAGCTTCTGGTCAACAAAAAAGTGTGATTAATGTTCAGCTACAAGATGAAAGGTATTAGTTATAAATTATATAGGTTAAATAATTATACTTTATTCTTTAACTATTAAGATAATATATTATAAAATGTTATTTTCTCTTACAGTAGTGAAAGAATTAGTTGTGCACTCTGGGTGAATATGCACAAAAAATACATAACTTTATCAAAGACAACCGTAGCTCCGATGATAAAGTTGTTGTTGTGTTACAACTTGCAAAGTATTATATCTATAATGGTAATTTTCAAATTTAATTAATATGTTCAAAAATAATTATCGATTTATTCTTTCCTATTGTGAATCAAAATAACGTGTATAATATTTTTTTAGGTGTTCCACAAGTTTCCAATTCTCTTCAGGGTTCAAGATTGTTTATTAATGATGATATTCCTCCAATCTCCAAGTTTATGGAATGGTTTGTTTCAAAAATAAGATTATTGTTCATTTGAGTTTTCTGATTTTTTTAATTTACTGAAATAAATATGTTTTTTTACTTTGTAGCTTGAAATTGAGTGATAAAGATTCATCATCTATGGATGTTGTTGTTCAGTTGTCAAGTGACACTGTAATAACAAATGAGATGGACTACTATAACAGTTTTGTATTCAAGAATATAGATGAGTTGTTCGATATATCAGAGATAAAATTTCAACTTATTTTCAAATCATTTTTAAATAAATCTCATTAGCTTATTTGAGTCTGTAATATTATATTTTAAATATAAATTATGTTCTTACTTATAGCCAATGGGATGCGATATTGTTGGAGAAGTTATAAAGATCGAGAATGAGCATGGGTGGTATTACACTAAATATTCTGTCTGTTCAAGTCTCATTAAGAATTTTGATGGTACGTTATTTTAAACACAATCTACTTTCTTACGTATATATATGTATGTTTTCTATATAAATATGTGGAAAATGATTATTCATACTGCAAATATTCTGCCAGATTATACACAATCAATCTGCCATATTATATGTGTGTATATATATATATATATATATATATATATATATATATATAGAAGTACATACACAATCTTATGTTCTTAAAGATTTAATTTGTTTTTTAATTTTTTTAGAAAGTTCAAATTCCAAGTTCAATTGTGACAAATGTGGTGATGTAACTGATGTTTATCATAAGTAAGTTACTATACTATTGAATTCAATATTTACTTATCTGTAAACATATATCTATATATATATATATATATATATATATATATATATATATATATATATATATATTTCAAGTTACTATTGACTTTGAATCAATATTTCGTAGGATAAAGCTAAGTATTCGGGTTCAAGATCATACCGGTACCGTTTCTTTAACTATTTTTGAGAAAGAGGTATTGAATATTCTTAAGATATCATCTAAAGCCATTGTTGGTAAAATGAAAAAGGTATAATCATCAATATACTTAAGAGCATATCTCATAGATTATACATATTTAATATGTATTCCTTAAATTAATTTATTAATTTTGAGTTATGCATTATATTAATAGATGTCAAGGTTTGGTGATTATCCCGATGAGTTCAAAGTACTCTTAGACAAGACTTTTTGTTTCAAGATTAATATATCTAAATTTAACATCGATTCAAAGTACTACTCCCTCACTATTAATCGATAGACCGATAAAGAGGAAATTGTTGAAGCTCAGCGTAAGAGATCATCATCACACGTTGAGGTATTAAACTATTTATTTATAATACTTACAGTTGATCTTATTTCAAAGTTTTTATATTTTTTATTATGTTATTATCATTGTAGGGGACACTTTCCGAAGTTGATGCTCCGCTCACAATCAATGATGTTTCCCATGATTTTAGTGAATCAAAGGTCTTATTTGCACTTAAATAATTCATTAGATTATACGCTCACAGTCTGTTGTTAATTCTATAACGTTATACTTTTAGGATGCTATTTCTATAACCGGAGATAATGGTTCCCCGTTGGAGATTGTTTCAAGCACATCATCAAGTCCGAGTCAAAAGCGCAAATATGAAAATCTTGATAACGATGTACAAGTTCAATCTTCAACTTCAAAGAGTTTTCCATTTTCAAACAAGTTGAAGCAGCCTAAAGTGGAGAAGGATTGAGAGCTTAAGATGGAGATGGATTGCAAGTATATGATGGAGAAGGATTTAGAGAATTGCATTCATTTATTTTTTCAAGTTTTAAAGACTATCATATTCGTATTTAATTTATGGATTCATTGTTTTGGTTTGTTGGACAAATTTTATTAGCTTTGTTTTGGTTTGTTGGACAAATTTTATTAGTTTTGTGAAATCTAATGGTACTATGGTTATGTTTATGGAATAATGCTTTTGTTTTTTAGCTTTGATGTAATGTTTATTTATCTCAAATGGTTGTATTTTTTTGGTTTATAGTTTCTACGGAAATAAACAGAAGAACATGAGTAATTTGATAATCTCAAATTATTCACTTTAGTAATGTAGTGTAAGGTAACTCAATGGTTGTTTAATTAATTATATAAGTCGACTGGAACAGAAAATTATGATGCACCTTTGTCTGTTTTAAATATTATCTATTTTTTTATATACATTTATCTTAAATAAAACAAAATTTTTAAAACAATAATTTTATAACTTTTATCGAAAGACCGAGGAATCAGTTATTATATTGACTATGATTGATTTATGGAATCAATGTTTTGGTTTGTTGGACAAATTTTTATTAGCTTTGTGAAATGTAATGGTACTATGGTTATGTTTATGGAATAATGCTTTTGTTTTTTAGCTTTGATGTAATGTTTATTTATCTCAAATGATTGTATTTTTTTGGTTTATAGTTTCTACGGAAATAAACAGAAGAACATGAATAATTTGATAATCTCAAATAATTCACTTTAGTAATGTAGTGTAAGATAACTCAATGGTTGTTTTATTAATTATATAAGTCGACTGGACAATCACTTTCAAAAGTTGGTTTGTTTATGAGGAAACCTGTGTTTACACCACATGGTCAATTGTATGTTGCCGTGTCACGCGTTAGAAGTAAAAAAGGATTAAAGGTTTTGATTTGTGACAACAGTGGTAATGTTACAAACAAAACAACAAACGTGGTGTACAAAGAAGTGCTTCAAAAAATTTAGTTTATTTATTTTTTTATCTAGAATTATGCTATGTATAATATATGAAATATACTTCCACATCGTTACACATTTAAATGTTATTGTTTTTTATATCTCAATTTTATTTATTTAATACCCGTGTGTACACGGGTGTATCAACTAGTACATTTTATCAAAAGTATAATCTACATATGTATGTTAAAATTATCCTAAAGATTAATTTAGTAAAATAAAATTAAAAATACTTTGATTTTGAAAAGTCAAAATTAATTTTTTAATTTAAAGTAAATAAATAATAAAATAAATTTTTTTATTAAATAAAGGGTTTATATCATCTAATGATTTTTTTACTAAGATATCTTGATTAACAAAAAGAGAAAACTTAGATACCTAAAATAAAAACTAGACAAATGTTCAATATTATTTACCAATTATTTTATACGTGTGATTTGCATGCATGCGTAACCAGCATTCTAGACATTTGTATTTTAAATTTACTATAATTTTTATTTTGACTAAACTATAAATGATTAGGAAATGATAAGTGATGTTTATTGTATTTAATATAAGTGTGATTATATTTAAATATTACTTAAATTGTTAGAATATTTAAATGACTAAAATATCAATTATTAAGTAGTATATGAGAGTAATTATATCTAAGTTAGGTACAGTAACAAATCCCTTATCCATAATTTTATATCGATATGGACCGAACTGTCTCACGATGTTCTGAACCCAACTAACGTACCGCTTTAATGTGCGAACAACCCAACCCTTGGAAGATCAGTCTGTTATCCCTAGAGTAATCCGTTGCGCGACAGCCCTTCCACTCGGCACCATCGGATAATTAACATTAAAAAAAGAGTTTGATATTTTAGGTGAAAATTAGACCTATACAATGTAGATTTTTTTTTTTTCACAACTAGCCCTTTTAAAAATGATATTAATTTGATAAAGTTATCTAGCAAAACTTCTTAATCTAATAACAAGATACTAAGACCTTCATTAGATAAATCAAAGTGGATTAGTAAATCTACATTTTATTAGTAATATTTTAAATTTGTGATAAGAGTGTGACTTAGGTCTATTATTCAATCATCAAAATCATAAAAGACCACTTCAATAGGTTAGTGGCGTGGTATATGCAACTTGTCAAGTGATGTCAATTTCTTTTTATTAAATGATTTCAATAATACGATCAATGACCCAAAATAACTTGACTTGTTATACATGACTATAACATGAGCAAGAATACTTGTTTACATCTTCCAAAATCATATAAAACAAATTTAGCGTTATGAAGAGTCGCTTTTTACAACTTTTTATTTAGTGATTTAGAGTCGTATGTACGTGCGTGAAGTGTGTCGAAAGACCCACATTCCATTCCTATATTTCATTTAGGTAACTTAGTCATGTTGGTTTTGATACAAATTATATTATATTGGAGTGTATGCGAAAAAATAGATGTATAGGTAATTGAGAATGATGTTAGAAATTATGTTTAAATAGATATTTTGATAAATATTAAATAAATTGAAGTCGGAGCTGAAAAGTATAAAATGATAAAAAAAAATTAACACAACAAATTATTAAACGTAATTGATTAAGGGTAACATGATAACTTTTATTATCACACCCTCAACCCTATTTATAAGCTACTTGAAAGAGTATCTTAAGAGCATTATGGAATATTGTACTTTAAATAATCATTGAATGATTTTGACAACGAATGAGTTTAAAGAGCATTATATTATAAAAACGGAAACATTAATCTCCCCACAATGCTCATACTGAACAGAGCCTAAGAGTGTGCTTAATATAATTTCTCAATAAATATAATAATCTATTTCAGCATATCATGGACAAAAGGATTTAGAGTATCATAAATTGATATTGCCGCACTACACCTAATCGACATAAGGCCGGTCGTTATGGGTAACCCGAAGCCATCGGCTTCCATCGAGTTGGTTCGGGTACACCAAAACTCTATTTCGGGTATGGCCTTCGAGTTCGGCCTTCGGGTCCGTGAGCTCGACGTCGAGTTCCATCCCCACCCCACCCTCCCTACCCTCTCTCAACCAATCACAATCACACACATATTTTTTTATTTTAATATATTAATAATATATTAATAAAAAAATAGGGATAGTTTTAAAGTAAGTTATAACTTGGTATTTGGTAAAGGAGAAAGATAAGGGAGGAAGAATGATGTGGCGCTGATGTGGCTGCAGGTAAACCTTACCTGCAAGTTACCCATAACTAGCAGCCTAAAAGTAGTATACTTAACCCTAAGTCACCGATTAACACTATTGCCTCACGTAGGGCTGTCTTATTGGTCATGTCATATAGGTAACTACCTAAGAATCATAGTTAGTAACGACCCATTATTTATAATTTTGTCTAGTATTATATACGCAAGTCTATTTTTCTATTAAATGACTACGAGTAATATTCATATATTAGTTAGCTTATTAGTGTAGTAATTTATTTAATAAATTTGGTTAATTGGTATTTGCATTCTAATTGATTAGTTATGTAGTTGGTGTTTTTATACCTTTTAGCTTTTTTATATATTTTAGTATTTTCAGGGGCATCTTTTAAAATTTTACCAAATGCTTGAAACGATCATGTCCCTGTATTGATTATTCCCAATAATACCCGAATGCTCGCTGAACGATCATCTCACTCATATCCCCTGTGTTTTGTTTCATTTTCACCAATCGATCATATCACTCACATCCTATTATCCTTATGCTTTGTTTCATTTTCGCCAACCTCCTCTACGACGGCCTCAAGTCAACACTGCTTAATCCATTGTAAATCCATCTATTGCAGGCTCCAATGTATGCTTCTGTGTGTGTTTTCTATTTATGCATGTTGAAACCTATAAATGGCAAACTTCATTGTGTGGTATATGCTTGTGTGTGTATCTTTATAGAGGACACCAACATCACATGTGATCATGCTAATCAATTCTCTTGCATTCTTAGCATTATTATATCATATAGTCTTCTAGTATAAGCTAATTGAGTTTTATCAGTCTGGCAAGATTTCTAAAATACATAAATTTTCAAAGCGATACATTATATATGGTTTTCTCAATTAGTAGATTCTGGTTTATTTTTTATGCATATTTGAAAAGATAAGAAGATTTAAGGTTGTTTAAAAAATTTCCATACTTTTGTCCAAGGAATTTAATCTTACATGTTTTTTATATTAAAATTTAACCAACCACGATGCTTGTTTAATTTGTTTTGATTTTCATGTTTGCAAATCTTGTATTTTTGTTTTGACACCCTCCTACGAATATGCAACCTGTTTAATCATGTTTAATATTCTTAACAAAATATCATTGTTAAAAAAAATTATGAGAAACGATTTAATATTTTAACAATTCATGAATTAATGTTTCCCAATATCTTTTTGTTGTTTAAATCCATTGGTCTTCGGCTTGACATCTCATATATTATTATTATTAGTTGAGCGAGTCAACTCTTTGTAACAGATAATAATAATTATTATTGATAACATGTATCTGCAATAATTGTCATTCGTTTTAATTCTAATGCGCGTATTGTCTTTGTATGTATGAATGAGTTCATCCCTTAATAACACCATCGATATGGCATACTCTTTAGGTTCTTCAACCTAATTGAATGTTATATTATTTTTTCCTTTTCTTCTTCTTGTCAATTCATTAATTATTATAGCTTAATTCAATCATATCTTTAATTTTTATATTATATATATATATATATACACATTAGAGAGAAAGAAAGAAGGGGAAGAGGAAGATAGAGAGAATAGAGAGAGATTGAAGAGCGGTTGATGAACCCAAAAGTAATAAAGGGAAAAAGAGTAATTACTTTCAATATAGTGCAGAAGCGATGGAGACGTTGACTTAAAATTCGAAACTAAGAGGCAAGTAGAAATTAAATATCGAATTTCCAAAATCATTTGTTCGTATCAAAAAATAACCAACTCATAAAAATCATTTATAAATTTGCGACTTTGTGAAGTAATCACACAGAACCATTTGTCATTTGGGACGAAATCATTTGGAAAGAAGAAACAAAATCAATAAGCATAATCAAAGACCAAGAGTTTGAGATTTGAGCATGTTGAACCTACATATATATTTATTCATTTTATTGTTTAGTTTGTTACTCATTGTTTTTATATATTCTAGTCTTTTTGGGCCCCTTTCTAAATTTTACCCCAGGTCTCGAAAATATTTGATTCGTTTAATACAAACCTAAACGAATATACATAGGGGGGGTTATGTTGCTCAACACTACCGAAGTTGAGATCCCTACTGAAGCTGGTTTGCCGAATTGAAGCTTATCAACCCATATCAGTTGACTCTGTTTGATTAGCTCATGTTGAATAAGATCAACACTTGTTGGTGCATTAATGATGGTGCTGACCAGTCTTCATAATTAGTTTCTTATAATAGTTGCCAGTTGACTATTGAATAACTAAAACTAATAACTTGGATAATTATTGGTGTCAAATTTACCCTTATTTCAAATTCAAAATCTAAAAAATACATTATAGAACGAATAATCTCTACATTATCCTTAAATTGATACTGTGTACTCGAATACGGGTCATATAATGAACTCAAAAAATACTCCAGACTAATAAATTTTAGTACACGTACAGTAGTATACTCCCAAACAAATTACACCTGGTCCACTCATCTGTCACTCATATTTAATTGGTCACTTGTAAGTTTTGTTTGGAAAAAAGATGAAAGCTTTCAATCTAAAACTTATATATATTGTTTTAAAAGCGAAGCTTTATTGCATGCATTCCAGATTGGTGAAAGTTAGTTAAGTTGTCATATATATGATTATATATATTATTACTAGTATAAAAGTCTTTAGTGTTGTATATATAGCTAGGGAGGCTTGCTTATAGTTTACGTAATCGGATCGATATAATTAAACATCACATGCATCATCTAGATTTTAATTCGTTATCTACCAAAACATATGTACACGTTGACATGGAAACTAATTAAAAAGAAACAAAGTGGTTGACTTATTCAAGATCATTAATTGTTTTTTATTAAACAAATGTATAATATCATAGATTCATAGCTATTATTCATCTATACACACACACACATATATATACACACATAATTAACAACCCCTCATCTATTGTTGTTTGTTATATATGACTTATTTGAAAATAGCAAATGAGATAACTGATATACCCTTACGATGTGTTTCCGAATTAAAAATAGGAGATAAAAGAAATGATTTAGGAAGAAAAACGAACTTTAGTGTGTTCCGAACTTTTTTAGGAGAGAAAAGAAAATATTTTGGTAACAACTAATATAGCATATATATTATTGTTAAATTATCCGGGCATGTATATATATCATGTCTTGAGACCGTATGTGCAAGTTTATACTAGAAAAAGTAAAACACTAATAAAATATAGTAATCTTGAGTAATTAGTATCGAGTGAGTGTTTAGTTTAACTTTTGCTAAAACGGTAACTTTATTTCATGTAATATATTGACATTAAATGATTTGAACGCTAACACAAAGTGATATACATACCGTACTGAATAAAAACTAACACACACGCATGTCATTATTGTTAATTAAATTATTAAAAATACATAATCTGATATTAAAAATGTAATGAAAGAAGGGACATAGAGCGTTACGATCCATCACTACTTAACTTATCTCATAATCATATGGGGACGATGTGCATATATAAAAAACGTGGTAGTTAAAAATGGGTGATAAGACAGAGTAAAAGTATTCAATTGTACTTTTTATTGTTAGTTAGATACTATTAAATGAATTGAAAGAAGACGTAAATAATATAATTTAATTCATCAATGCCAACTACTTGTTATAATAATGTTAGGAGTGTTAGCTGGAAGCCATTCCATGATCAAGTTTTTTTAACGGCAAATTCACGAATATTAAACCTACATCTAAATCTACTTGTTCTATCATTTATATCAGAACTTGAACACGCAATATCTTAAGAGGGACACTAATCCTTAATACCAGAACTAGATTCCCTTTGGTATTCCGTGATCTGATTGCATTACGGTACAAGCAGATTTGTAAGAAAACTGGGCCTTGTTGGTCACTAATGGGTTTTATTCTTAATGATGATTTGATTATTTTAATGTAATTACTTGGCCCAAAATCCAATTGGACGCCCACCTTTACTGGGATTTTTCTGTAACGAGAACTTAAAAATACCAATATGTAAAATATTGGGTTTCGTTACGTGATTTAGAAAATACAAGCTTAACCCACATAACCAATTTTTTTTGGTTCTTTTTTCTCGAATATTCATAAGTTTCACTTCACAGAGTGTAATTTATTATTATTTTTTCTTAAAACAGCAAGGATATTATTATAAATTGAAAAAGTCCCCAATGAGGAAACATGCTACAAGCCCATTAAAAGCCCCCCAAATCCATATGAACAACCAAGATTGAAGGCCCAAACCCCAAAGACTAACACAAATACATGTTACATTACATTACATTAGGAAGTCCACTGGACTAACACTAAAATCTCATCTCAAAAGCCCACTGGACTAACATTAAAACGTTAACATTGGTGAAATCAATATCTTGTAACGTTTTTTTAATGTTTAATGGATATTTTAGATATTTTAAAAAGTCTTAATAGTAAACGATATATCAACGCAGCCCATCTTATCTTAATTACTATTTACTACTAAAAGCTGACGTTTAACCCAACTCCCTTTCTCTTTTATTCTTTTTTTCTCTTTCTTTTTGTTATACATAGTGAGGATATTATTAAAAGGATAATGTTATCACTTGTTACTATGTCTTCCTGATTTATCTTTCTATCTACGTAATATATCATGACACTTATATATTTTAATAAGTCTCTATTCTAATCTTCTATAACTATAACCGTAATCTAGTGTGTAGAATTATATAAATTTCATTTCTTATTAAAAATGAACACGAGTTATATTGATAAATAATGATGATAAATAATCTACCAAATTAGGATAGCAATAGGCTATTTAAGAGTAGCTTCAAAGGTACTCAATGTCATTGAAAATAGCAAGAGCATAGCTAGGTAGCTTCTAAACTAATGATGCCATTTATGCACCTTTTTATCTTAACCTAATCTCATGAAAACCGACATAGAGTGAGTTGGTATCATGTTCAAATCCCACATCTTTATTTAAAAACACATGCATGCATGCATATATATAATTAATATTATTACTCACAAAATCAATATGGATGGATTACATGACCTATTTCTTTTTACTTTTTTACTCCCCAAATCCTCTCCTTTACTAACCTCCGAGAGAAAGATCCACAGAAGACTACGTATCTAAAACATTATAATCTTATTAATTAATAATATGTATTTTTTTTATGTACATGTGATCATTCCTAGATTAATAAAGAAATTTTCAGTAATTATAAATTATTAAATAATTAGTTAATATAATTAAGAAAAGAAAAAGAGTTTGCATATATACCTAGTGCTGACCCAAAGAAAAGTGGTCGCTGGTTATCTATATATTAGAAGGTTCAAATGAGAATTTTTAATTAAATGAAAATGGAATACTTAATCACAGCCGTTCAATTCTCCCTTCTTCAATATTATTGTCCACCCATGAATTCATCACATGTACCCTATCATATTCATCCCCACGCTCTCCATCCATAAATTTCACTTATATATATATATATATATATATATACACACACATCTTGTGCTTGCAGATGTAGGACATGGGCTTTAATGGTAGAGACATAAGTTGATGAAATAAAAAGAAAAGATTGATATGCAGCCAAGTAAGGAAATAATTTAAGGACATGGCTATATGAGATTTGTTGGTTGCATTGACTGGACCACATCCATCTCTTGCCATGTGACCCTTCTCTATCACTACAAACATCCTAACTTCACACAAACACACACACAAATACACACACACTTTCTCTCTCTCACGTACACTCTTTTCTTTTAGGGTTGTATGGAAATATTGTGTAGTTTTTTAAATAGATATTGTATTTATAAAAAAACATGCCTCTATAAATTTATGTTGGGTTTAGTTCATAAAAATGTATCCAACTTTACAACTTTTGCTATTGTATGTACTGAACTTTCAAACTTACCATTTGATGTATCAAACTTTTGAAAAGTTACAATTATATGTATTGGGTAACCTTTTCTTTAGGTAGCAGGTAATTTTTTCAATTTTTTATTTTTCTATTATTCCACCTCACTTATTAATTCTCATGTATGCATTATCTTCAAGAAATAAAAAAAAAATATATGAAGAACAGAAGGTTCATCTTTTGTATCTTCAACTAGAACAAGAACATCATTCATCGTTTGCATCTGCAATCAAAACCCTACAAGTCCAGCAACAATCAAGAACAAGAAAGCCTAAAATCAGCCACACTAATTCTGGAAAAAATAAAAAGTTTGAAGCAGATGAACCCTAAAAAAGTTTGCATCTGCAACAAGAACAAGAACAATCGAACTGAGATGCTAGTCGTTTGGTAACCAAAAATAGAAACAGACCTTACAGACCTGAGATGCTACAATCGAATTGAGATGCTAGTCGCAGATCTTACAGACCTTACAGATCTTACGAACCTTGTCGAACTGAAATCGCACTGAGATGCAAGTCGAACTGGGTACTTCAAATCGCAGATCTTCAAATCGAACTGAGATGCTAGTCTAACTGGGTACTTCAAAATGCAGATCTTTAAATCACACTGAGATGCTTGTCGAACTGGGTACTTCAAATCGCAGATCTTCAAATCGAACCGAGATGCTTGTCGAACTGAAATCAAACTGAGATGCTTGTCGAACTGAAATCGCAGATCTTACAGACCTCAAGCCTCAAGCCTGAGTTTTTGTTTCTGGGTACTTCAAATCGCAGATCTTCAGTACATAAGTTTTTGTTTCTAGGTACTTCAAATCGCAGATCTTCAGTACTTATTCTTGGTTTTAGTTCTTGGCTCTGCTGGTGTACCTCAAGCATGAGTTTTTGTTTTTTCTAATATTATAAAAAAAATTTAAATTTTATTTTGAATTATTTTTTAACTAAATATGCCATGTCACTTGCCATGTTATCATCCAAGTCAGCAAAACCTATGCCACATCATCAGAAAACCTTCTATAGCAGGTTAAATATATTATTTGGTAACCTTTAAAAAGTTTGATACATCAAATGATAAGTTTGAAAGTTCAGTACATACAATAGTAAAAGGTGTAAAGTTGAATACATTTTTATGAACTAAACCCATTTATGTTTTATCTCTAATTAAAGAATTATGAAAATCGCTTTTTATATCTAGTTATTCAAGGTCATAAACGTACCATCTAATTGTTTACATTTTGGTACGTAATACAATAATTAGACAATCGTCGTCAAAATGAAATTCCAAACGCCATCTTAGTAACAAAAATTAAACCTATATTTGATAAAAACAAATTTAGCAAAATAAGGAGCATCGCATTTAATTATAGAATACATAAAATAGATTGTAATAAAATAATAGTATCCGGGTATTTGATCCGTAATGGAAAGATTTATTTGGTTATTTTTGACTAGTTAGAATTGAATATCTGAATGAAGATGATTTATGGTCAACACTATTGTAAGACAATAAAACGTTGTTATTTGAACCATTATGTTCTAATAGATAGTGATTTTTTAGAACATAAAAGTTATAATTGTTGTGTATGATTAATTCATGTTGTTTATAAATCATATCTTATATTTAGATGTTTCTTTTTACATGGATATTTTTGAGAACTTCATTCATTTCCCATTCCATCTTTGTCACCATCAAATTCAATCCAATTATATGAAAAATATATATATCCTTTTACTATTTCTTTCTACTTCATCCTCCTACTCGATCACTACAATATGACATGTGGAATCCACTAAATCTCTTTCCTCACCTTCTCCATTAATCTTGACACTTATATTGATTGATCTTATGAGTAGGAGAAAATAGTAGAAGAAAAAGTAGAAAAATATATCACCGATACGAGATACATACACAAGTACACAACACACCTCCTCAAATCCATATGAAAATGTAGGACCAAAAAACCAAAACCAGAACCAGCTAAAAACCCTAATAAATATCTTGTTTATGGAAGCCAAACATTGAATTCGCAAATCATCTATGTTGTACAACTCGACATTTTGAGAACATGAACCATTGCCCATATTCTTATTTAATACGTGTCGTACATATTGTAACCATAATCACGAAACCAAAAATGGTTTATCAAACCCAAAACCATAACCCAAGTCTAACTCATATATTTTATGTGTTTATCTATGATATAACAACATCCCAAAACGAAAACCATAAATGGCGAAATCACACTGAATTAGCTTCACATAGGATAATTTTACCTTGGTCCGATAGTGCAGGGATAACCCTTTTGTTATGCTCCTAAAGTTGCGTTCTATATATTTTAGTGAAGTTTGTTAATTAGTACTTATGACATTAGTCTAAGTGTAAAGTATATATTGTAAATTTCCTAAGAGGTATAAATAATTTGTTATTAACCCTAAATCACTAAGCAGTCAATATTCATAAATTGTGTTATTGGTTTCTCTCGTACGTCCGCATACATACATACATACTATCAAGATACGTTCATAATCATTGTGTGACTGCTTCACAAAGGATAGTTGTGCCTTGATCCGATGTTGCAAGGACAACCAGTTTATTGGTATACTCAATTTCCACTTAGATTACAAACTATTTCATTCAAGAAAACTTAAAGGTTAATTGGTGGTTACCATTACATAACACTGGAACATGATTCTGCACTCAAAAGATATGCTACATTAGCTGGTATCTTGGTTATAGATCGGGACACCCTCGGATTTTGAATGACAAAAACTGATGTTCGGAGATGAACAAGATGTGGATGATGTAAGAACCAATTTCATTCCACAAGTTTGGGAGTAGATGCTACACTTCAGCAAAAATACACACGTCAAATTGACGTACAAGTTTAGAATGTGTTGACTTTATGCTACAAAAGGTGATCGTCCAACATTATGTTTGTATCAATCAAACAATTTATGTAGCTCAGAAAAGGATTTGAACAATTAACTAGCAAGTGGCCTAACAGATCAGGGGGCATCCTCCTCGTAACTCATGCTTCAACAAATGGAAGCTCAACTCCGACCACGGATAAGACCTAATCAACCAGGAAGGTAAAGATTGCGAATATCGTTATGAACGTGCGTGTGTAATAAATATTATTTTATAACCCCTAAAACAACGAAAAGAACTACCTGTCGCCACCCTTATATCAAGCTGTAACGCCCCGTTTTTATATAAGTAAAACTAATAGAAAATCCTGATCATATTAAGCAAAATACTTTTATATAAGTTTTATATACTAAATGGTTTTTGTTACTACTTTCGCTGTAATATTTTAAAGAATTTTGGTGTCAAATAGGTATTGTAGCTCTCTTTTCTCCGTTAAAAGCGATGTATTAGGAAATGCATTTAGAGCATCAGGAGTGCCTTAAGCATGAGCTCGGCATACTGAGGTGTCCATGTGGTACCGCATTGAACACCCCCCCCCCCCCACCCCACCCCACCCCACCCCACCCCACCCCATTTGGGTACCGATGCAAAACATTTCTCTCATGGAGAGAGGTGAAAGAAAGAGAGAAAAAGAGGAGAGAGGAGAGAGGAGGGTAAAGAGATAATATTTTAATAATAAAATATTGTTGAAACATTGAAGCATTGATAGGTAATACAAGGGTTTAAGCATTGATGAAAGGGAGATGATATTTTCACCTATAAAGTTCTATCACTTTTTCTATATTTTTTATATTATTATATTTTACACATTAATTTAGGCAAAAATTACAAATGAAATAGATGAATTCTTAACCACATGTGATTATGAACTAATCATGTATTACTGTATTAGTCAAATCAAATATAATCTCGCAACTCATATTTATTGTTAAAACTATATATTCCTCTAAAAGGACTTTAAATTTGTTAAATTTAATTTTCATATGGTTATAGATTTTGATGGTAGAATAAAGAATGTATAAAACCATCCCATGAGGAGGAGTACGACAAAATTGAAGATAACAAATAGCAGTAGAAGTAGATGCTTTCTCCATCCTATATCAAACCCAAAAGTTATTTAGTTAGGTACAAGTTTTGGTATATCTCCATTTTTTTTCTTTTGTGTATTAGCAATTGGCAATATTTATTTAGTTCAAAATACTAGTTAACTTTATCTTTTTGTATAATATATGTCATATAATTAATACGCGTGTATTAATTAATTATAATATATGCTTCATAAACTCTAAACACAAGATCAAACGTTGTATGTTGGAATTAATACCTTCCATGTAGAACACAAGATTCATACAATCATTTCATAAGATAGCTACTGGCGGACTTTCATGGAAGGTTATGCTTACACGAGTTGCCAGTCAACCAAACAAGCATAGTAGAACATGTTGTTACTATATATTATTTATATATAAATCAAAATTTTACGTAACTAGTAATTAAGATTATTGAGTCCGTCGTTGAAGATCAGAGGCGGAGATAAAGATGATTGAAAGGTGCTAGAATCTCTCTAACTAACCCAAAATCCTTAGGATTTTAAAAGCACAAGTCCGACACATTTGCTAAACCCCCCTTATTAAGCAATGTTTTAAAAATTAAAATCCGGGTTTTTTAGTTGATCCGGTCTCCTCGCCGGGTCACAGGTCAACTAGTTCAACTGGTTTGACTGGCGAGTCAACCCAGTTTAAGAATTTTAAACTGTTTAATATATAGACAAAAGTTCATGCGAGAACTGTTGTTAGCGCGAGAACCGCGAGAACAATCTAAGCCGTCCAATTCCCCCTCCTTCAATGTCATTGCCCACCCATGAATTCCTCACATACACCCTGCCACACTCTATCCCTCCACGCTCTCCATCCATGATACTTCCCATATCCAAGGAACGGCTGAGATTGGTTCTCGCACTAACAACGGTTCTCGCATGAACCCTCCCCTATATATATATATATATATATATATATATATATATATATATATATATATATATATATATATATATATGCGAGAACCGATGTTAGTGCGAGAACCGCGAGAACCAATTTCAGTCGTTCTTTGGATATGGGAAATTAAACGGATGGAGAGGGTGGAGGGATAGTGTGTGGCATAGTGCATGTGAGGAATTCATGGGTGGACAATGACATTGAAGGAGGGGGAATTGGACGGCTCAGATTGGTTCTCGCGGTTCTCTCACTAAGAATGGTTCTCGCATGAACTTTTTCCTACACACACACACACACACACACACACACACACACACACACACATATATATATATATATATATATATATATATATATATATATATATATATATATATATATATATATATATATAAACTTGGAAACAATTACTAATCTCTTAATAAACTAAATAATCTATCAATCATAATATACAAATTCTTTTAAGAGGGTTACGTGAACTCAATGGAGGTTTCTGCTCGAAGGATAGTCGCATGTTGAATATGATATAGGGCAGGAGTCGCATGTTGACTGTCGAGAGGGGTTCACAACTCATTTTTAGGGTTTCTGTCGAGTGAGGGTTTCAAAGTATGAACTGTCGAGGTGACTAAATCGCTAAACTTTTATGTTAAAAATATATTAATATGAAAATAATAAAAACGGTTCAAACCATGTTGGGTCAACCCATGTCATCTTGTTCACCCATTAACCTAGGCGGATCGATGCAAGCCAGAAATGACGAAAAACCCGATGTACATTGACCCGATCTCTTTAGTGGGGGGTCAACCCGGGTTTTAAAACATTGCTTATTAGAGTTAATTACTAGCCAAAGTATAATTCAAAACAGAAACGGTGAAGGGAAGGCTCAAAGTGACGATTTTGATTTTTTTAATGGCTTTCTCGGCAATAAAAGTTATAATAACAAGGCTTCATATAATGACACGAGTGATAATTATCTTAAAACAATTTGTTTGTTTCCATTGAGAGAGAGTGATGATACCAAATCTAAAGACAATATAATATATGAGTTCTTTATAGAAACCATGGCGCGTTCAACTACATATACACGATGTATGATTTTATTATCGTTATTTTTTTGTTTCATTGAAGTTTCATAAATATAAAACATTCGAGTTAGTGTTTTAGTTAATATTATGTTTCTATCAAGTTAATTCTTGAAAAAAACTGGCGATCGTGAAAACAAATTGATGGTTGATTTTTGACAAAGCTTAAGCTTTATTTTAATACGTAAGTTTCTTGTCTTTAAACGAACTTTAATTGTTTATTTATCTAGACAAATAATGAAACTTTTTATGTCTTATATATATATGTTTATCATTAATGTTATGATAAAACCGATATCCACTGTACTAAATTTCTAGCTCCACTCGTGTTAAAGATAATCCAATTGATATACACTTAAGAGCTGTTTGTTTGCTACTTAATGAAACCATTCAGCGCTGAATGCTGTATCATTCAGCATTCAGCGTGTTTGATTGAATGAAGAATGTACTGCATGATTCAGCATAATGTTGCTGAATCATTTTACCTTCAAGTGCATTCTGAATCATTAACCACAAAGTATTTTATCTCAATACTTCTTCTTTCACACGTTGTCTTGTTAAACAATAATATCTTATAATATAATATATATCAGTATTAAATTTAAAATGATAATTTATATCATTCAGATTATTCATTCAGAACCTTTATCAAACAGTATGTTAATTTAGAGACAGATTTATTCAGAGAATTTAAATTATTTAAACGACACAATCATTCAGTGCTTAATAATTTTATTTCAATAAACAATACGTATAAACATAGGTTTCTCGTATGTTATCAACTTGTCAAATTCTACATTTTTAGATTGTATAATTCATCGATTGTCCAACACACATGAACAGAAAATTGAAAAGACACAAAACTTCCAAAAATTAGACTTCCGTATTGTCCCCTTCCCTCTTCCCATTCGGGTCTACCACCTTTCTCTCCTTTTCACGGACTTCCTCAAATCTATTATAAAAATAAAATATATCAAATCATATTAATTTATATTATATATATGGAAATTGATTTAAAAAGTAAAAATTTATGATTTTAATTTTTTTTAAATGAAATCATAATTCAAGCATAAAAAGCTAAACTATACATAAAAGACAATTAAAATGGTTTTTTTAATATGAAAAATTGATTATACAACATAAATAAGTTATAGTTGTTATATTTGTTTTTTTATTCTTAACAATATTCGTAAAGATTGTGGTCATCATACTCATATATATAGATATATATAATAAAATAAAAATAATAAATTACAAATTACTCTTTTTTTAGATATTATAATTTATAAGTCTAAATCATATACGTAAGTATATGCTTATTAAAAATAATACGTGATAAAATCAAATATAAAAAGTTATAAAAAAGAGTATAATATTGATTAGATACATTTTTAATTTGATTTATTAGCTCTGAGTATCATTATCTGTCTTAGTATCTTGTCCTCTCATCCTCACACATTGCATCTTATGGAGAAAATCCCCCCAAAAAAATTACATATAAAGAAAGATGGTAATCTGGTTGTCACTTTCCATATCACCATATCTATAACACCACCACCTCCCATTCATTCATTTCATGATTCCATTCCTTATTTCTTCTTCAATTTTAGGATTCTTGATTATAATTCATTTGGGTCTCCAAAGAACCAATCTTTATCTGTTTTGTGTGTTTTGATATGAATTAACACTCAAATGACGAGGCTTTTTAGATCCAAATCTCACGGTCGAGCTCCACCACCCACCGCCCCTTTCTTCCAACGTTCTTTTCATAATCACAAAGAACAACTCGGCGAAGACGACGGTGACGGAGACGATGTTGACTCTTTCTATCAAGATTATTCCTACTTCCACAACAATCCAATTACCACCCCCTTCATCAGCCCAGACCGCCACCACAATCAGCCCCAATTTACAGTTCTAGCCCTCTTATTGACGGCGCTTCGTAAGTCCCTCGTCACCTGCACCGTCGACGACTCCGATGATGCTTCCTCCGCCACATCCTCATTGGATATCGGCCGTCCTACCGATGTCCAGCATGTCTCTCATGTTACATTCGATCGTTTCGATGGCTTTCTTGGTTTGCCGGTTGAGCTTCAACCGGAGGTCCCCCGGAAACCACCCAGCGCAAGGTACATTAGCAATAAGTGAATTTAATCCATTTTAGCAGTATAAAGCTTAACAGGAATCCTTCTCGATCTGGGTATTGCGTAAGTGACCTGTCTCTTGAATTTGGGTATTCTCTTTAGTAGTTTTGGGGGAATTCCATTGTTTATTTGGATGGAAAGGGAAATAGATGCTTTTTTAGAATTCAGCTATGAAATTAGGTACTTGCTTTTTTGGGGATTATTTGGTACAACTCAGTTCTGAATTTAATAGTAAATGATGCTTATTGTGACTATGTAATTAATGCAATTATTCTGCTATTTATGAAGCTTTAATGGGATTAAAAGTTTATTGAAACATGAAGGGGGGGATTAAAAGTTCCCTTGGATATATTCCCTGTTGATTTGTGCTTTTCAGCCCCTTTTTGGTACTTGGTTAGGAAGAAAGGAACAGGCTTTACAGTTGAGAAGGATTCTTGCTTAATCTCAAATGAAATAATATTCTTCAAGTGACATTCTTGAAATGTTAATCCTAGTTTTTGGTTTATTATTAATCAAATCGATCTCATGTGAAACAGCGTAAGCGTGTTTGGAGTATCCGTAGAGTCGATGCAGTGTTCATATGATGAGAGAGGGAACAGTGTGCCAACTATACTTCTAATGATGCAAAAGCGTTTATATGCAGGAGGCGGCCTTCAAGTAATGCCTAATTTATAACAACTTTAAGTAATTCGGTCTTCTTACATTGTTTTAATCAAGTTTTATATGTTTCTTGGTTGAAGGCGGAAGGGATATTTAGAATAAATGCAGAAAACGGTCAAGAAGAAGATGTTAGGAAGCAACTCAACAAAGGGTTTGTACCCCATGGGATTGATGTTCATTGTTTGGCTGGCTTGATTAAGGTACTTTAGTATTACTTATTTCAACAATTTCAAGAAAACATAACAATGATTTGTACTTGAATATGCAGGCTTGGTTTAGAGAACTACCTACTGGTGTTCTTGATTCATTGACCCCAGAGCAGGTAATGCATTGCAACACAGAAGAAGAATGCACTCGCCTTTTGAAATCCCTTCCTCAAACAGAGGCTGCACTTCTTGATTGGACGGTTAACTTAATGGCAGATGTTGTCAAACACGAACCACATAACAAAATGAATGCCCGCAACATTGCTATGGTCTTTGCTCCCAACATGACTCAGGTCCATATAATTTCTTTACATTTACAAAACCAGTTTTGATACCAAAATATAATGATCTCATGTTTCAAATTGTATGAATGCAGATGGCAGATCCTTTGACTGCTTTGATTCATGCAGTTCAAGTCATGAACTTTCTCAAAACACTTGTAATCAGAACACTGCGTGTAAGAGAAGAGTCATTTCAAATGGTTTCTTCGTGTGAAGACGACACCAAATCAGATCATCCTGGTTCTTTAAACAGAATAGGAAGTGAAAAGGATGAGAACTTTTGGAGCTTTCCAAGAAAAAGTGGATCAGTTGTGGAATGTGAATACATGTCTGGGGAGAGTTCACCGGCTAACCGTGAATCAAAACACGAGGAGGAGGCGGTGGTGGTTGAGGGGATACTTGAAAGATTAAATCTGAGAAAAGGAGTGAGGAGATTATGCAGATACCCTGTGTTTCAGTTGAGTAAAACTGGTAAAAAGAATCGAAGCGCCATTGTAGATACCTGATTGATTAGAGGTGGTTATTTCATGACTTTTCCTCTTTTTTATGTTGTTTTATATTAATTTTGTTATGTGAGATTTGTGGGTGCTTCTGAGTAATAATGTAGGGGGCGAGAGAGTATTTGAAGTCTGTAACGTGGGTCGTTTGGGACTAAGTTCTAACCGTACATTGTAGCTAATGATTGTATAACATCATAATATACTTCGTTATTAATTTTGAGTGAAGTTAAGGTGTACTTGGTTAGGGTTTTAAGGGGTAGATGATGAGAATAGTAATGATCAAAATAATTGGTTGGTTGAATATGTTCGATAAATTAGGTAATGAATTCATGATAATGAATTTAAATATTTGTCTCTCCTCACCGATCACCACCACCACCCTACACCCTACCACCATCGTAGAGCGCTACCACCACTGACACCGTCACACCACCAACAACCTCCATACTGTCGATCATCGCCATTATCACAGTATCACCGACTCTTCTTGTCGCCACCTCTACCGAATACTGCTATGACCGTTGTCATCAACCACAACTCGACGTTGCTAATTGTCATTAATCGTTGCCTCGACCAACATTGCCGTCGCCGTTGCCGCCGGCGATCATCACCCCTAATTGTTGCTGCCACCATCATCAACCACCAGGCACCAACACAGCTTACTATTGCCACAAAAAATCACCATCGATCAACACAGCTGCCACCACCGACCACCATCAATTTACTATATATATATATATATATATATATATATATGTGTGTGTGTGTGTGTGTGTGTGTGTGTGTGTGATGATTACCTTGATTAACAAAGCAATATCAACGGTAATGAAAATACTAAGGAATGTTCATTGCATACCCTTGTATTTCATTACACTTTGTCATTCTTATTCACCTCTCTATTTAGCTAAAGATAATTATATTTGAACCCCTTGATTATCTAATTAACCCCTATGATGTGACATATCCGATTGTATGACTATATTAAAAATTGTAATCAATTGATGTGACATTCCTAGTATATGAGAGATAGATGTCCAAATAATAACACCATTTAACCAAGCTTCCCCTTAGTTTTATAAGGTGTCTCTCAAATTAGGACTCCTAAATATAATACAAGCCACATAGGTTGGGTAATATTGATTTAAGGTTGTTTTCAATTATCAATGTCAAAATCGTGCTTAGAATCATATTATCTGTTAGGTACATGCTCATCCTAATCTACATGTCGGGCTGGTAAATCCTGACACGAAACTGATCGATATTAACACGACACGAAACTGGTCGACATTAACACGACACGAATATGATAACCCGTATGTGACATGTTTAACACGATTATTTATAATAACAATAAAAAAATCAAAGAAGAGATTTAACTTCAAACTATTAACAAATTATAAGTAAGGGATGGTTCAAAGACATATTTAAATTTTGGGGTGGATGCTTCCGTCTTAAGATCAAAAGTAGTTGAGTTTAGTAGGAAATTTCCATTCATATTTACATACAAGTATAACATTGTAAGCATTTGGTGGTGCATAAATGGAAAATTAAGATAGCAAATTTGTCGTAGCAAAGTATTTGACAGAATGTGATTGACTTATTTAAGCATATCATTACCTATATGAAACAAATGTGACATTTATTAACCTCTTTGAACCAATTTTGGTCATGATTGGCCTAATGTTAACCATGCATGATTCACATAATTGAGCAAAGTATGAATGCAGTTGATTAACTGTGACGATGATTGACTTATTCGAATAAATTATGACATATTTAAACCATGTTTCACTTTGATCGGCCTATCTTACAAAGTCTTGCCATGATTAACCTAGAGTTGATCATTATTTATTTAAAAATTAAAAATATAACTTTGATAGATCAATGTTGACAATGTTTAACTTATCTGAATAAGTTAAGACATATAATAACCAAGTGTGACTTTAATTGATCTTAAAAGCAAGTACATGATTGACACAATATTGATCACGATTCATTTATTTAAACAAAGTATGACTTGGATACATCAACCTTGACCATGTTTGACTTATCTAAACAAATTATGGCCTATTTAAACCAAGTGTGTCTTTGATTCACAATTTGAACCAAGTCTAGCAATCATTGAGGTGGCAAGATGTTTAAAGGTGCAAAGCCCATTGTCACTAAGACAATTAAAATTATGACATGTTGGAACAATTTGTAATTTTTAAGAATTAGTTTTTCGAACATTTTACACTTATTTAAAAATATTGTTATAGTTATAATCGTAAGTTTGAAGGATTTTTAGTTGTTTGCTTGAATTTCTAAACTTTATGTTACTGGATCACATGTGATTAATTAATAAAATTTCAGAAATATGTTTTTTATATGGACTTTATTGAACACAACTCTATAAAATATATTTGATTTATGTTTTAAAGGTATTTAATTTTGATTTTTGATGCCTGCTATTTGAACTATTAAAAAGTTGAAATGGGTAATAAGAGTTTAATAAAATTAACACAAGAAAGTTATATATGCAGCTTTTCCTGAAAAAGAAGTCTATACAAAACTCGATCAGAAAATCAAGTCTTTTTGACCGAGAACACAGCTTGATTTTTTTCTCTGAGAAAATGGGTCGACATGAAAACACGAACTGAACCGGACATGAAACTTAATTAGATCAACACGAAAATAGTTAACACGAACATGACATGAATTACGAGGCTTATCTACATGTGTGATATATTTGTATCTTCAACTAGCCACAGTGGCGGATCCAGGAATTTAGGTTAGGTGGGGCACAAGCTGCCTTATGGAAAGTGAAACCTCGAATATTGGAAATTTGGGTCGGGTCGGGTTTGGTCAATGTGATAAGGAGCGGTCCAAACATACTCGGAGTCCGGGGCATATATAGTAATAAGCACTTAATAATATAGTTTTCTCAATAAAGCTTGTTGCAAGTAATTTTTGTAATAGACTGAAAATATGGTACATTTTCCAGTAATCAATGTGCATAACAAATTGATACTTCGTGAAGCTATTACTCTGAACAAATAACATAATAATTACTTAGTATCTAGTAGATAATAGTAACTTAAAAAAATTAACAATAAATCAATAAGAACTAACAAATAGCAAAAACTATTGATTACTACACTAATTAATTAAACACTATCTTAGCTAAGAAATAAAAAACAATAAACAATTCATGATTATTATAATATATTAATGGACGCTAAAAAAATTAAATTAAACAATACACTAATTTATAATCCCAATCGGCGTGAGTACCAATCACCTAATCAAGTGCCTATTATTTTAATAACAAATGAGTACTAAATTTTTCATCCTTTACGTATTCAAGCACACATAGAGAACGAGTCAACGAGAGAACTTAGAGCTAGAGAGGAGAAAAACGAGAAATATGACTTGCAATCGAGAACCAACCGACGACTACCGTCTTCAATCGAGAAAGCTGAAGCTGTTTACTTCAATCAAGATTTGAGCTATGGTGGAAATCGATTAGGGTTACAGAGCTTCGTTCCTCCTGTTTTCAAAAACATACATATGCAGGTTTGTTTGTTTTTTTTCTAATTAATTAAGGGCTTGGGGGCCTTAAGAATAATTATGGGTCCCAACTTTCTAAGCCCATATATCCCTATGTAAAAAATCCTCCCCCCCCCCCCCCCCCTCGCTACTGGATCCGCCAGTGACTAGCCACATGTCATATCTACAATGTTACTTAAGCTACGTTCGTGAGTTTTAAACAAGAAGAAAAGACCGTCGAGGTGTAAGCAAAAAGAAAAAAAGGGAAGGAGAAAAAGGAAGTCAAAAAAATAGAAGGAAAATCAATTCTATTACCTGTAAACTCGAGATGGAAGGAAATAAATCAAAGAATTTCATCCTAATTCAGCATTCTAGGTGAAACTATTATGGTGAATTATTTATCACTCTTAGAAAAATTTGAGAATACCATCTTTTTCTATATATTTTTAATTTTTTTTTATTCTTTCTCTAAAAAAACTCAAGAACACGACGTTACTACGTTAGTTCTTTCCCGGCAATAGGTTTGCTAAATATGTAACGCTAACTAAAACTTAGATATCGATGGGTCTATTATGACCTGAATCGTGTTGACACTAATGAAAGCTTGAATCCATATATAATATCAACTAGCTTTTTTTCTGGGTTATTAACTCATTAGATTTTTTCATAAATTCGTAAGTTAATTTTCTTTTTTTACAAGTTCGTAAACTTTAATACTAGAATCATAAACTCAGAAACCCAAGAAATCAGCTTACTGGCTAATTGATTAAAAAATAATCCAAAAATATAAATTAAATTTAATGTAATAGTAATAGATTAGAAGATTGAATTAAACATGGCGATTATTGGGTGGATCGTCATGGACTCATGGGTGTTCGTTCAAAGGTAGGCCCAAAACCATATCTTAATAGGCTTTTTTTCCTCTCGTAAACTAGAAGGCCGTGGATCCAGCCCTAACCCCGATCCACCATATGATATCTAATTAGGCTTCTTTAGTTATTTACATTGATAATAACATAAAATTAACATAATAGTAATTAAGTTATTTTTAACATAAAATTAAGTTATTTCTAATTAGGCTTCTTTAGTTATTTACGGTAAACTGAAAATCATTTTTCTAACATCACACAATCACTTGTATACAATTGAGATGCCACATCAATTGTTTTACACAATTAACACTCCATGGAGAGAGATGCGAATTTAAAAATAAAAAATTAATGCATAATAAGAAAATAAAGGAATGAAAATAAATATCGATGTTATTTCCATTGTTTTGATTTATATGGTCGTTATAGAATGTTTGACTTCAAAGTTTGTAGAAAAATACAATACCCACTTCAATTAATAATGCAATCAAACACTTGCCTCTTATATGAGTTAAAAGTTAATCCAGACAAATCTTATGTAAAAACAAATTAATAATTAAGTGGTTAAGATTTTATTATAATATTTCGATTCGATGGCTCGACATCCTGCAATAATTTATAATATACACAATTGTAAATGGCTTATCATGCACCATTTTACTGTTCATACTTGGGATTTATTAATATGCGCCGGGTATTATTTATAAATTAGTTTTCTAAGTGACTAAACAAGAAGGGCTGTAGATGGACTGATTAACACATTGCATATCAACCTTAAGGTCACGAGTTCGACCCCTTTAGCAACTTTTTTGTTCCCTCTTATTTTTTCTTCTCTCCTACTCTTCATTTGATTTATTTTATTTTTTTACTTTTATTTTCTATTTCTCTATTAATATGAGCTGAAATGATGTCTTTTTACTGTATTATTTTGAAATGATATTTACTTTTTAGATTCATAGTTTTGTATGATTTCTTTTCTTCCAATTTTAACCAATTTTTTCACTCTCTTTTACGTTTTTTTGGTATTTTTCTTTATATATCATTTCCTTAGCATTTAATTTGCTATAAACGATTTTTAATATTTACGTCTGATAAGAGATTAACATACTCCATTTCACTGTTCATTATGGGCCTTTTCTGAAATACGTCACTTTATATTATAGATTAAATACCCATAATAGATTTCAAATCGATTTTCTTCCTCCGGCCTTTCTTCCTTGTGTTTTTTATCTGTCTTCATCTTTTCTCTCTAACCTTATTTTATTTTTTTATTAATTATATCCCTTTTTCAAATTATAACGTGTTTTATATTTATTTATTTATTAAAGTTTTTTTTATTATAGCAACACACTTGGTTTTTTTATTAGTAGGAAAATTGATTTTCGTGACTATCCTTTTCAAAGCAACAAATTTAGTTTAGTTTTTCTTCTTATGCTTTAGTTATAGTTAACAATTGTATTTTTTAAATCCTGATATATAAATATATTATAAAAGGGAGTATATTATTTTTTATTAGTAAAAGTTAAAAGTTAGTTTTTTTTACTTTACTTTAGGTTGCTAAAACTTTTACTTTTTTTTTGTTACTTATTTTAATTTATAATACTCGCTACGAAGCGCGGGAAAAACACACTCGTTATACTTTCAAATCAAAAATTGTCGTCTTCATTGTTATCCTTGGACCTTCATGCTCATTACTTGATCGCATTCCAATACGAAAATTTGAACAATCATTTTTAAACCACCTTGTGATTCATTTTAAAGGTAGATGTTCATGTATGTTTCTTTTTTCTCATTCGATGTGTTAGAGTATGTGCGTTCTAAATGTTCAGTTTGACTTAAAAAACTGATTTCAAAGTAATAAATTCAAATTAAAGTTAAAAATTATTAACCCACCTAAGCCAACTTCATATATTTGGGCAAATTTTGCTCTAACAATTATAATTGTGAACTTGCAACTATTTAAAATACAAATTTAAGTTTAAAATCTTAAATTTCCTTTTTCTAAGAGTTAATTACAAAATTGGTTATTTTTATATAACCGTTAGTCATTTATTAAAAAAAAATTACAAATTTAATCCTTTATTTGAGTTTTTTTTACACTTGATTTAAAGGACCAATTACGTGTAAAAAAACTCAAATAAAAGATTAAATTTACAACTTTTTAAAATAAATTACTAAAAGTGAAATAAGAAGTATATAGAAATGATAATTTTGTAATTAACTCTTTTTCTAACTTTGTGAATTTGGTTTGAGTCTAAGTGTGATTCGGTGGTTTCAATTCAAACGGAAGTTTATATTGAATTTTAGTTGGCATTATGCGGTTTCAATTCATACCTACCTTAACCATGCTACAATCAATGGTATTGCAATGGTCCTTATTATGAAAAAAAAAAAAAAAAGGGTTGGAGATTTTAATTTAGGTTCAGGTTACATTTGAATTTGTATTAGTGTTTATCAATGTAGGTTGATTTCTAGCTGAGTTAGATCATAAGCAGTACCCATCTCAAATAATTCTCAACATGCATATTACATTAGCTGATATGTCACTTTTTTTGTCTTTTCTTCACAAATATTTATTTTTCTTACTTTTTCTAGAATTTTTAAAGAGAAAGGGCCTAGCAAACCAAGTGCTAGTGTAATCCATGGCTTTGACACGTGTCACGTCTTCTCTCGTCTACCCACACTACCAACATTCGTCTTATTTGTATCCTTGCAACCCCAAATTCCCTGTTCAACAACACACCATGGATGATTTTTTAATTCTTTCACCTTCTTCCTCTTCTTCCATCGTCAATCAAAACACACACACTCCGCCACCAACGCCGCCGTCCCACCAAAAGCTACAATTCCTCCTCCAAAGCCAGCCCCACCACCCATGGGCATACGCCATTTTCTGGAAAACTTTCCACAACGACGACGGCCGTCTCGCCTTAACCTGGGCCGACGGCCACTTTCTCCAAAACCCCAACAAACCAGTCCTCAAAGAAATCCACTCCCTCCTTTCAACCGAAAACCCTGATGACGCCGACTGGTTTTACGTCGTCTCTTTAACCAGATCCTTCACCTTTGGCGACGGCTCCGCCCCTGCTAACGCCCTGGCCTCTAATTCCGTCGTCTGGTTGACCGGCGCTCATGACCTCCTCAACTTTGACTGCGATAGAGCTAAAGAAGCTCATATCCATGGCCTTGAGACTCTTGTTTTTGTCCCCACCTCTAATGGGGTTGTGGAAATTGGATCTTATCATGTGATTCATCAAATTGATTCCAATTTAGCAAATCAAGCTCAGTCATTGTTTGGTTCCGGATCTTCTTCTTCGTCTTCTTCTTCCCCTCCGGCTAATTTTCTAAAACAACCGAACAAAACCGACAGTCACGTGATCTCTTTCGGAGATATCGTCGGTGGATTGCCGGAAGAACAGAGCATGAACATCATTGATTTTCAAGCACCAATAATCGACCAACAAGCCAGGAAGTTTGGGGAAAATGAGAGGTAACGACTGATAATGTAAATATATTCTGTACTCCAGATTATCTCTTTCATTTTGGCATGATACTTATGTATTAACTTACATTATTAACAGAAACACAAAACCTAGTCTTCCGAGTTCAGATACAGCATCAGAACATTCGGATTCCGACTGCCAGCTGGTTCTTACGACCACAAAGAAACCAGGGGTGAAGAAGAAAGGAAGGGATCCTCCGCTGAACCACGTGGAGGCAGAGCGACAGCGGCGGGAGAAGCTCAACCAGCGGTTCTACACCCTCCGATCGGTGGTCCCAAACGTCTCCAAGATGGACAAGGCGTCGTTGTTGGCTGACGCCGTTTGTTACATCAACGAATTAAAAGAGAAAGTGGAACAACTGGAGTCGCAACTCCACGCCGTCAACAACCACCAGAAGTTAAAGAAGGTGAAGGTGGAGATGGCGGAAATGAGCGCTACGGTTTCTGAAACGAAAACGAAGTCGATAAAATCTACTTACAGTAAAAGCAGTCGAAACAAGACGATGGAAGTAGAAGTGGAAGTGAAAATGGTGGGTGAAGATGCGATGATACGAGTACAGTCGAAGAACAGGGATTGGCCGGCGGCGAAATTGATGGACGCACTCCGGGAACTGGAAGCAAAAGTGCACCATGCAAGCATGTCATGTGTTAATGACGTCATGCTTCAAGACGTTGTGACTAGGATTCCCGGTGCTACAGAAGATGAAGTTAAATATCATCTTCTTGCCAGATTAAATCACTGATCAATTAAGAAAAAGAATATTAATTCGTTATTAAGTTTAGTTTGATCTTCTATATTTTAATTAGCATCTAATTTCCATAACAATCTATGTATGCTATATAACAGAAGAAGAAAAAAAGCAATAACTACAAGTAAATTAGTAAAAGAAATTTATGTTTACATATATGTATGCTATTTAAAGATAGGTTTTAGTTAAAATAGTAATTATTAAAAATGCTTAAAAAGTGGAGAAAGATGATGAAAAATGAAGTTCCAAATAATTTGGGTGAAAGGAGGGAGTGAGAGGGATGTGAGAGAGATGTGATGGAGTAAAATGGAGAAAAGTGAAAGTAGTGTACGATGTAACAGGATCTTAGGAGCAGAGTCACGTGATGACAGGAAAAACGGAACAAAAGGGACCGTTCAATAATCAATATGTTAAGAGTTAATTGCAAAATTCGTCCTTAAACTATCTTAAAAATGCAGATTCGGTCCTTTAAAGATCGAAAGTACAAAAACCGTTCTTTTTTGGCCTAAGTTGGTGCAATTCAATCATTTTCTTAACTTCCGTTTAATTTGGTCCGTTAGTCGCTATGGAAATTACTTTGTTGCCCTTCTTATTTTTTTTAAAATTTCTTAATAAAAAAACCACGAGCTAATTGCAAATTTGGTCTTATAGATCCCTGACATGTCTTTCATTCCTAACAGACCCCACACTCTTTCTTCTCTTTCCCCATGACCACCGGCGAAATACGCCACAGTACCCCCACCGTACACCACCGCAACTGAAGCTCCCGTCGTACCCCACTGCAACTACCGAGAACCACTACAACTACCGAGAACCATCGCAACTGAAGCTCCTGTCATACACCATCTGTGATCGGAGACAGATTCCCACCGTACACCATCACTGTGATCGGCAACATTCTCCCACCGTACACCTCCGCAATTGCCAGAGCACCACCGAATGGTGTCTTCCGTTACATTTGTTCGTGTGTGTTTAGATTTAGGGTTTTAAATGGGTTCGATTTTTGGGGGTTTTTAATAGTTTAGGGTTTCGATTTTGAGTGTGTCTTAGATCTATCATAGAGAGTGTGTGTATGTATTTAGCTCTATCGCCGGAGATCTAGGGTTTCACTTGTTTGGTGGTGGAGATGGCGGTTATTAGATGGCTGGTGATGGTGATTAGTGATGGAGATGCTGGAGATTGATGCTGATGGTGGTAGAGATCGCTGGTGATGGTGATTGGTGGTGGAGATCGCTGGTGATGGTGGTTGGTGGTGGAGATCGCTGGAGATCGCTGGTGGAGATCGCTAGGGTTTTGCCTAACCCTTATTCTACCGTCTGTGGTGATGGTGGCGGAGATGGTGGCTGAGATGGCGGCGGTGGCCTTCTCTGGTTCTCCGGCGAAAGGGAGATGAACGGTGGTTGTGTTTAAAGAGGGAAGAAATATGACAAAAATGGAAAAAAAGTCTCCGGCGACAGAAACAGATAGAGAGAAACATGATTTCTCCGGCAACAGAAACATGGTGGGTGGCGGCGTGGGCCATCTATGGTTCTGCGGCGGAGGGAGGTGAACGGTGGGGTTTAAAGAGGCGGAGTGATATGTGAGATGTGTTCGTGTGTTAGTACATCTCACGTGTGTTAGTACAGAAATTTATGACACCAGACAGAAAGATGTTTAATTATTATTATTATAATTCTTATATAATTATTAAAAAAACAAGATAAAGGGTAACAAAGTAATTTCCATAGCCACTGACGGACCAAATTAAACGGAAGTTAAGAAAAGGACTGAAATTGCACCAACTTAGGCAAAAAAAGGACTGTTTTTGTACTTTCGATTTTTAAAGAACCAAATCTGCATTTTTGAGATTGTTTAAGAACGAATTTTGCAATTAACTCATATGTTAACGCAAACATACAACGATCATTTATGGTATGGGCCCAAAGCTCTCTCTTTCTTTTCATTATAACAAATTATAATTTTATATATACATTACGATTACGAGCTCATTACAAATTCAAAATAATAAATTTACTTCTATAGTTTATTTTTTAAGAGTTTTTTTTTGAAAAACCTTATTTTTTAAGAGTTTCACATTTAGTTACCCATGAATTATTAACTAGAGTTAATTAAATTTTTGTTCTATTTGGTTTGGATTTAATCCTATTCTGTTTTGTGACTTTCTTGCAGATTAGTCGCTCCTAGACTTAAAATAACCAATATACCTTTATCATGTTTATTTTTTAATTTTTTTTATTTGTAATTGATCTTTATACTCTCATGTAGACCAAGTCCTACGTGCCTCGTGAAGAACCCTTCACGCCCGTGAAGGCTAGAATCAAGCCATCTTGATCCTGTATCATCTCCTTGTCCGTATGTGATGTTGGAATCAATCTTTGGCAAGTGTCTCAAGAAGTCCATGTTTCAATAGAAGTGAACCTGGCCTGCATGTGTGGGCAGACACCGACAACAAAGGGGGTTCAAGAATTGTCGAGGGTACCGCCTAACTTCTAATCGGTGATCAGTTACAAGACTAGATATTATGCATAGAGGGAATCGATTTCTCGAACCTGCTTGATGTTATGGATGAGAGGGAGTAAACATATTTTTCAATAATACTCTTCCATCGATTTTGATGCATCAAAAATAATTTCATAGATTAATACAATAAACTCTGCATAAGTGGATGAATGTTCATTTTCTTAAACGTTCATCGTGTTCTTGGGATGAATGTTTATCTCAAGAATGTTTTTATGCAAGTAATCACAAATACACCACCAACATACATGTACTAACAAACCAACTTTCAAAACCGAAGCAAATCAAACTCAAAGTCCTAACACAAACATATAAAAAAGAGTGATACCTCGAAAATCTAGAGGAAAAAATCAACCGAAAACCCTAAAATTGAGACCCTCCAACCACACTAGCTAACAACATAAGCACATATGTTAACATAAACATAGATCTAAAAGGACATAAACACCCATTTTACATACTATCTTTCTTCGTGGATCTAGGGTTTCAACTTTCTTAAATGTTGTTAGTTCAACACATGTTCTTTATTTTGTTCCTTAAATATGTTGATGGGTTATTTTGACTATGTAGTCACCAATCAAGATGAAGGTTTGGGATATTCACAATCTTTAACAAGACTCGAAACTTAAACATTTAAGACTGAAGAAGGAATTTGTGATCTCCACCGATTGTTCCTTAAAATATATAAAATTAAAATCTTCAAAGAAAGAAAAAACAATGTTAAACCGCTTGATTATAAAATATTAAAGGTTGATTGCCTACAATGTTAGATTTTAAAATTTTATTGTATTGATATAAAAGCTTAATACTTTATTACATACAATGACTATGATGTGACGATGATAATTTAGTTAAAGTAGGTTATGATTTGATGCATGCATATACCCAAAGAATAAATTTATTACCGGTGGTGACTTGGAGCATAACTTCTAGAAGGCTCGTAATAATTGTACTCGGGTTAGTAAATGAGCCCGTCCATCGGTCCCGTGTGTACTATGAATGTTTTGCTTTGTGTTGTCTCACTAAATTCAATTGCTTCCTCACAAACCAATTTCCTGCAACACAAAAAGCTCATTTTACGTTGGCGACTTCTAAATGGGACCAATGATTTGTTTTTCCCCTTTTGTAAATATGCCCAACTCTATTCATTTCATCATGCCAATGGCCTCTAAGCATATATCTCAAAGTAATATCGTAGCACGTGATTTTGTTTACGCACTCGTAGATGTGGGCTTATAGAGACCGGTTACTTTTAAAGCATATATGAAACGGGTTCTTTAAAAAAAAATTATAAACCGGACTCATAAAAAACAAATTAATAAAAACAAGCTTACAAAAAATAACCACCTAAAACAAACATAGGATGTCACATACGTCAAAGAAGTAATATGTTTATGCGATAAGCTTTAACTTAAAAGTTTAAGCAATCAACAACTTCAAATCTAAAATTGTAACTTTAAGTTTCTAATTGTATAAAAAGACAAAGTGATAGATGTATTAATTTACAGGTTTTAGATTCTTATAGAGATTTATAAAAGGTTAAGTTTGATTGGACCATACGCTGGAAGGATAATACGTGTAACTTTAAAACTGTTTTAAACTTATTACGGCAATCGCAAATGACATTTTTTGTAGTATTAATGATTCTATAATGGTAGTATTTAAATCATTTATATATTTACCCAACTTTAAAGTTATTAATGAGCGAGACTTAATTTTTTTAAAATAGCATGCATTTATGATTCACTAATGAGCGCATTAGTGATGAATTATTCAACTATTAGCATTATTAGTCATTGATTTATTTTAATAAAAAACCAACATTAATTCTTGTAGTTCTCGCGATAATAATAGTTCTCAGATTAAAACTCATACATATATATATATATATATATATATATATATATATATGTGTGTGTGTGTGTGTGTGTGTGTGTGTTAGAGAGAGAGAGAGAAGGTTCCATCAAGAACCGTGAGAATCTATGCAATATAGTCAAGTTCATCTATAAGTTCAATAGATTCATAATCATGCAACATATTTAGAGTGTTTTACGAGTTTTTTTTTTTTTTGAGAATTTGGGTCACGTTTTCATGAATTTCTCTTCATTCTTCGACTCAAATGGTTTAAAAGCTTATGAAACACTAGGAAAGGAGTTTAAAAACAAAGCTTGATTAGGATAAAAAATCTTTTAATTTCGCAACTACCAAATACACCAAAAGCACACATACATGACTGCCTTGAGAAGGTACATTTTATGTTTTGGTTTGTAACAAGAATTGCCGCAGTTAAAAACATTATTGTGAGGCATACAATTGTAACATCAATGTTATACTATTTGCAAATCTCAACCAACACCGGTTTTTATAGTGAGCAAAATCAGTAAATGTGTTCCTCATTTTCTGTCCTAGCGTCGCATAACGGACAGACTAGTAACTAGCTAGTGAGTCTAAAGAGCATTCCCGGTTCATCGAATTACTACGAGTAGGCACCATCTTTTGAAATGTCCTCCAAACTAAGAGGTTTACCTTATACCTTGACCCCTTCAAATGATATACCCAGCTCAATTTTGAAAGAAATATCATCAATTGGGATGAACTGGATAAACGGAATTCTAATGGGATCGTTTAAAGACAATTGAACCTTACAAGTTTGGTTTATTATGTTTAAGATATAACTTTAATAGTTAATAATTTATATTCGCTAATACGACAACCAGTTCAATGTAGGATCTAGTAATCAAAATATTGTTTCTTTTGACATTGGATATTGGTTGTTGTTTATGTTAATGAGTAAGGGTCTGGTACTCTGGCTATCAACTCATATTGATGAACTCAACTTTTTAACTTTTTGTACAAGAAATTTATAAAAAAGAGAGGCTTCTTGGTGCACATGGCATGCTTTTAAGTCAAACAAAAACAACTCATTTAAGTGGCTGATTTTAAATGTAGTTCAATGGTAAATCTCAGAACACCACTATAGTAATAGTTTGAATTTGAATTTATGTTTGTCAAACCCATAATTTTCTATAAATACGTGTCACAAATATCAAGGATAACTGATACTGAATTTTTTTTTAACAACTAGGAAATTTAATCTACTTAGACCAATTCTTCTACTGTGATTTTGGAGCCACTTCTTCATTTTCAAATTCCTCAATTGAGTAATACACAAATTGGTCTAAAGTTATCAGTGAATCAGTATGAACAAGAGTATGAATCACCTCAATGCACTATTAAAAAACAGAGTGTGCTACTATACAAGATAATCAATGTTACTTTTTGTGAATAATAAATGAATAAAAGAAGTGAGCTTATAAACAAGATATATTTATATTTACACCAGAAAGAAAATATATATCAGAAAAACTAATGTTGGGTGGATCAAATTCATGAAAAAACAATCTAGAGATGCACAAAATCGGTTCTGGACCAGTCCTGGACCACTGCCGGTCCGGTCCGGTCCAGACCTAGGTGGTCCCAGGCCGGTCCGGTCCTCGCTTAAGACCATTTGGTTTTTGAGCGGTCCGGTCTTTTTTCAGACCGGTCCAACTTTGGTCCAGACCCGTCCTGTTTTCATTCGTATATCTTTCGGTTCGGTTTTGAATTTTAAGTTTCGGTTAAAATTTCCGGTTTTTGGTTTCCTTTTCGAATTTTTTTGACAACTTAAAAAGTAGAGAAAATAATATAAAGAGAACATGTAAAAAGAAGTTTTGTGTTAAGAAAAAAGGAAGAGGTAGTGAGGAATTTCCGGTTTGGACTCTTGGACCGGCTCGGTCCGGGCCGACTCTCGGACCATTTCGGACCGGTCCTTGACGGTCTTCCGGTCCGGTCCGGTCTAGACTGAGGAGTGGCATGACGGTCCAGGACCGGCCCGGTCTTGACGGTCTTTGTCGGACCGGTCGGACCAGTCCCATATGTTCACCTCTAAAACAATCCATAAATAATTAAATATTACTCATACTTCCCTTCGTGGGTTCGTTTCGTTACTTATGGAGATTTGGGCCGAATATTGAAGACAAGTTGGGCCAAAGAAATATTAAAATTTCTTGATAAAGCGATAATCTGGGCAAACATCATTTCAAACGACCAATACATTGTCGTTTAGTTGAATTATTTGTTCAGGTTTTATGGCTTTAAAAATATGTGTGCATCTTCATAATATAGTCACTAATATACAATAAAAAAAGCAATAACTATCAAGCTTTTACTTTAATGTCATTTATACATAACTTTGTCATGAAATCAACATAAGTTCACTTAACTAGAAGATGTTTTATGGTTACAACATGAAAACATGAAAAACAGGAAGAAAAAAAAAACGTGAAAGAAAGCTTTAATGGTTAAGACCGGGTGCATCGGTTGTGTGATGGAGCTCGTGAGAGCCCATCACAAGCTTCAACACCATTGCACAAGTGCGTGAGGGGCTGCTCACGTTCACATACGTGAGCCGGGTCGCGCAAGTGAGGGAGATTCGTGAGAGAGAGAGGTGTTTTTTTTTTGTGATGTGAAGCATGTGATGGATGCAGGGGTTTGTGTGATGTGATGAGAAAATGGTGAGATGCTGATGTGGCGGTGTGAAAGGGTGTGATGGATGTACATGGTCTAAGAAATTAAGAGGATCCGTTGTAGAGAAAAAAAACATGGTATGAAGCATTCTTCATGGCATAACGGTGAGAGTGGAGACGATGTGATACGATGGTAGTATGCATGATGCCTCTACTATGAGAGTTCTCCCACTAAAAAGTGAGTTTTTATTTTTATTGGTTTTGTTTGAATAAAAAGGAAAGGGTGTGATGATATAACGTTTAACTATAATAAATTTTATACAAAAAAATATGATTGTATAATGGATAAACAGTTATCTGATAATATCTTTAGTAAAACAATATAGCTTGAAGAGGATTTTTGGCATGTGTGTTAGGGGGTGGAGTAGGTGATGGTAGAGTTATAAATAGATCATACGATTTTATTTTATAACACAATAACGTTAAACATCAAATTTAAATTAAAAACTCACTTACACCCTGCCAAATTCCCATGAATTCTTCCTCTTTCAATATCATTGCCCACCCATGAATTCCTCACATACACCCTGCCACACTTGATCCCCCACGCTCTCAATCCATGAATTCCACATATCAAATCAACGACTAAAAATGGTTCTCGCACTAAAATCGGTTCTCAATGAAACCCTCCCATATATATATATATATATATATATATATATATATATATATAGGGGAGGGTTCATGCGAGAACCGTTGTTAGTGCGAGAATCGCGAGAACCAATCTCAGTCGTTCCTTGGATATGGGAAGTATCATGGAGGGATAGAGTGTGGCAGGGTGCATGTAAGGAATTCATGGGTGAGCAATGACATTGAAAGAGGGAGAATTGGACAGCTTAGATTGGTTCTCGCGGTTCTCGCGCTAACAACGATTATCGCATAAACTTTTATATATATATATATAAAATACTTTAAATAACATATTAAAACATTAAAACAATTTTCATAGCATTAAACAACTTTAACCCTTTTCTTTTTAACTAACAAAAACACCCCTAAAAAAACGAGAAAAGAAAGTCTGACAGAAAACGTGGTCATACCTGACTATAATCTGACAGACTTCCTCGAGACCCCAATACTCAACTCAACTCCACAGAGAAGGGAAATGTGAGAGGGACTCCCCTTTTACCACTTTCCCCCGTCGTTTGCCGGAGCACCTCCGTCGTTTTGGATGCTGGCTGCCACTATCTTAAAACGCTTATTCCCTCCCACCAGACGGGGACCTTTCTTCAATCGACGCCGTACCTCCTCCTCCCTCATGGATCTCAACTTCTTCAAGTTATGTTCAGGCCTCAAATTCCTCGGCTACTTAATGATTCTTCTAGTCGTCGCCATTATCGGAGTTTCTTACTATGCTGTAGTACTCCTCGCCTGGGCTCCCAAACTATCGCATGGTGGTTTCACATCCTTCCTCTCATTCGCCATTATCCTCTTATTTCACCTACTGGTAGGTCATAACCTAAACTCTCTAATCTCTGTTTTTATTTTCATTTATTTAATTGATTACATGCGGATTCCCTAAGTTCCGGGTTCAATTTGGACGTTCTATCTTGTTTCAAACATATTGACCTTGTTGCCAATTTTCAAAGTTAGCCTCATTTTTTTTTATCAATTTGATATCTTATGATTGCAAGTCTCTTTTAGTGTCTCCTTATTTAAATTATAATGCATTTGTCTCAAATAATTTTGAAATATTGTGTTTTGGTGAAGATTACATAAAAAGCACCTATAGATGAAATTGAATTAGATGATTATCAGATTATGTGAATAATTTATTGGGTATCGTTATCAGAAATGAACAGGCGTTATTATATGTATAATTTATTGTAGTTAGTAGCCATTTGTAGATTAGCAAGTTATTTGAGTGCAAGGGATTTAGTAAGATTTGGTGGTATCTTTTGTGATAATTGATAGGGAAATTTTCTTATAAATTACAAAATTCTATGATTGGAAAAGAATGGTTATCTAAACAAGTATGGCAATGGTTTTGTGCGATTCGTTGTTAACTATGGAGAAACTGGAAAAACTTATAAATATGGAATTAGATACCTAGTTGTGGATATACTCCCTGGTCTTTTGTAGTTGTGTGCTTTTTAAGTTTTGGACAAAGCAAAGGTTGACGCTGTTCAAGGCTTCTGTATAGTTAAGCAGGCTTATCATCATCATATCACTCTAGTAGTCTAGTGCATCACCTTATATTTTTTTTCTTATGGCAGTTGAGTCGGTTACACATAACCAAGCTTTTTCATGTACTCATACTCTAGTTCGGTTTCATCATAAACTTGTAACTCAATGACAATCGTACAATCATACAAATCTGTTGGCTCGCTATAACACCCTAAATTTAAAACTTTTAGCTTACAAATCTGTTGGCATGACTCTTCTATGCCAATTACAATTCTCCCAGAATGCATCATCTGTACATAAGCAAGTACTACTTGTAAAATGTGCTTTTCTCACATACTTGCTATTGGTGTAACACAATCTGGACCAATCTTATGTCAATCAAACCATATAACTATTTGGACTAGGCTTAAGCCAAATTACACCATACAACAATTTGGATCGAGCTTATTGCAAATTATATCCACAACCTTTAAGTGGGAGCGGATTAATCGAGCTTTAAGTCTGTTAGTGCATACATGGTCACACATTAAGAAATGCACTCCTTATTTTGATGATGATAAAAATATGAACAAGTAATATTATTGCTTATCAAATTTATTCATATGTTCATATGCTACATTCTTTAAAGATCAACAAACCTAAAATTAATGATCAAGTGAAGAACAAATAATTGAAGACCTCAAATCAACAAGAAAAGAAGAAAACAAGATAAAAGCAAACACTCAACCTTCACGGTCGATATCACGGTCGACCGTGAATCATCCGTCACTGCACAGCCCACAACTTGTTCTTCTTGAAGTCAACCGAACGCGTACTCAACAAATGAAGATGACATCTTCAAAGCTGATGACGAAGATATCTACAAACAAAAGGTTGAAATATGAGCTTACAATCAAACAAGTTTAAGTTTTTATAAAATTATTTTTATAAAAACTTCTATAAAAATTAACAAACTTTTTATAAAAAATCACAAGCTTGGTTTAAAAAATATAAGACTTCTTAGTTTGGCAAATACCAAACATAATCTAGCATTGAAATAAAACAACACCATATTTAGAAAATGGAATCTCCCAAAGAAGCAAACATCCAACATGCTTTATACATTGGCTTCTAAACTTCCATATTGGTGTTTAAATTCAAACATAAGAAGTATGACACCAACCCAACTTTTCTAGGACTTCTTTTCAGTGCATTTTAATGGTAAAAATGGGTTGTGTGTGGTTTTGGTAAAAGGCCAACGTCTATATTTGAAAGACTCAAAAAGTTCCAGCAGGCCGACGGTCGAAGCCACGGTCGACCGTGGACTGTCTGGACACTTTTTAAACTTTCACCTTTTTCCTTATTTAATCCAACTCAAGTCTTGTGATTTCAAAAAACTCTTGCAATCTGAAATATGGAGAAAACATACAAGATCTTGTAAGCTCATATACTTTGATATTATTCAATCTTTCAAGATCAAGATCAAAGCAAGAGTGAAAGCCATCAAAGTTCAAACATTACAACATCATTCATATATTTTGTAATAGTGTAAGGATCAACTCTAGCCTTTCAAATTAGAGTGAAGTAAGGATCATCTCTAGCCTTTAGAATTAGAGAGAAGTAAGGATCAACTCTATCATTTCAAATTAGAGTGAAGTGAGGATCAACTCTAGCCTATAGAATTAGAGTGAAGCAAGGTTATCTTTACCTTACTTGCAAGTTTGAAGTGTTAATTCTTGCAAGTGAAAAAGAGAAGTGTAAAAGGTTTATCTCTACCTTCAAAGAGAGAAGCTAGTGGACCAAGAGCTTCAAAGAGAGAAGCTAGTGGAGCAAACTCTTGGTGGGTGAGGCCAAGGAGTGGATGTAGTGCAAGTTTGTTAACACTTGCATGAACCACTATAAATCTCTTGTCTTCTAATTGGTGATATCTCTCTACCCTTACTCTCTTTATTTCAAGTATATATATTTGTTGTGTTATAAACTTCAAGAAAAATCTTTTTAACACAACTTACAAATTTTATAAGTGTAAAAATTGGTAAACTAAGTTAAAGAACCTATTCACCCCCCCTCTAAGTTCCAACAAAGTCCATATACCCCTTCATTTGTGTATCATCATACTTAACCCATCTGACCCTATATACATTAAAATGCATCACTTGTATGAAAAGTAATCTTTAATGTAAATAATCGTATAAAAGCAAGTATATGTAATTCGGCACTAAAACCTACCATTTTTTTTAAAATTTAGCCAGTTACCCTAAAACCTAGACAACCAAACATTATTGATGTTAAAATAAATGTGCGCCCTAACTCACACTACTAGTATGTATATTAAAGGTATCCTAAATTCCTAATTCCATCTAATAAATGTCCAATGCATTATAATAAAGTTTCATTAGGGATTTAGGTCTCATAAGTTTTTAGATAAAAAGCCTAATACAATATAGACACCCGAATCTTTGAAAGTGTCATACTTTACCCTGCCAACAATATATTTTGCATCACTAATATTTATAATGTGGCATTCTAAATATACCCCCATAAGGTCCTAGGTCTTAACATCCCTCGGTAAGAGCTTAAGTAATCTCTATACAAATACGCCATCAGTTATGCCCTAAAATATTTGAAGTGTCTAGCTGGTGCCTTGTATTATTAATACACCCCCCAATCATAAATTTTTTCTCGCTCCTGCCATATTAATGCACCCTAAGGCATACTGATACATGTTTTGCAGCAGCTACACGGTAACTCATACTCACAGACGCAACTGCAAATACCTCAAATCCGAACATTTGCCCAAGAAACAAATAAAATAACATTTCCCAACGTGCATATATGCATCCTTATCTATGTAGGGATCTCGCTCAAAAATCAAATATCGGTCAAGGACCGAGATTTGTAATAGCGGTTATCGCGGTGAGAGATCGGATTTTTATATTATGTAGAACATATACATGTATAATCAAAATAAACTTCAAATCAAAATAGTACAGGAAGATAGAAGGGATCTGTTAGAAAAAAGAAAGAAGAAGGCCTCTGTTTGTCCGTTGTCGCGTGTACAAGAACGAAAGAAGGAAGGGAATGTGTGTTACTTAGGTTTTAGGTTAAGAAATATGCTATTAAAATGGGCAGAAGAAAATCTCGGCCAATATCGGCGAGAATGTTGGTTCCGATATTTACAACCGCTATTTTCCCTATGTCCGAGAACCGAGATCTCATCGATATCTCGCCGAGATTAACTGCATAGATCCTTATCATCTATTCTTGGATTACCAGACCAAGAAAGCTAGATCTTAGGTCAAATCTCAAACCTGAAACTCAAACTATCAAGTTTCAAGCCATGAGTTCATTAAAAGTTTAGATATGCAATTACTGTACAACTGTGTTCACATCTGGTAAGGCAACTAAACAATCCCATTATAGAACCCATATCTACATGGATTATTGATAAAAATGGGGTTGAGTAGCATGTCATCTTTGACTGGAATACTGGTTTGATTATCAAAGGAGATGATGGTGAGTGTTGGGAAATGTCGTCTTGAGACATATAGCTAATGAAATGATTAAGCTTGAATGTCAACATGACGTTTTCTAAAGAACACACAGATATTTACTTAATGCAACAGTATAGGGTGGTTGGGAACATATCATCTTTGATGGCAGTAGTGAGGAAGGAGGTGGTGGACTAGTGGTTGCTGTCAATTTGTCATTGGTGTTGATTGTCGATTTGTCGTGATGGTCAGCAATTCGGTTCGTTGGCAATATTGAATGCATGCAAAATTTTCGTCAACTCATGTATACATTTTGTTTACTATTTAAAGATGCCTTATCTGAAAGTAGCTTGTAGTAGCGAGGACGGAGTAGGCGGTGGTAGTCATGGACGATATAATACCCATGCATTTCTCTGGTCATCGTCTTCTAAAAAAGTGTACGTTCAATTTAAGGAAATATGTTAAAATTTTCGAACTCAATAACAGTATATTGACTAGGCTGAACAATATTTTTGAAATCGAAAGGACTTAACATTTAATTTGGAAATCTTCTTATGACATGCCTTATCTAGAAATTATGTTAGTTCTAGTCTTCTAGAATCATTAGCAAAATTATATACTCTATTTATTTTACATTCAGATTTTGCATTCAAGATGTAAGGGGGATAAATTGACTTTCATCTTTTATAACCAAACATCACACAACAATATGAAATTATGAATGATAATAATGCATAGCTTATTGTCTATTTCAATTAACTTTAGAGATATCCAATATTGTACGCATACGATATATACATAATTACTACAACAAAAAAAAAGCCCACGAACAAAAGAGGATCTGATATCGTGAAAGGAAAACATACCAAGCATAAATATTAACCAAAAAAAGAGGCTATTATTTTGTATAAAAAAGCTTATTGTTACATTTATTTAAGTTGCTTGCTGGCTAAACTTAATTGCTTAATCTTTGTTGAACAACTTCAAAGTTCAAAGTGAGATGGGTGTATCATTCTCTTGATTACCTGTAAAGACGCTTTCCTCCAATCGGTTCATGACCTCATAGCTAATCCAACCATCCTGAAATCATCAGGTTATCGACTTATTGTAAAATTAAATGAATGGTAACATGCATTAATCAATAACACAGTGTCTGTGTCAAAGTATTAGATCCCAATTATTTCAACTCTTTATAAATCACAAGGCAACTAACTAATCCCATTATAGAACCCAAATCTAGATGGATGCTTCTAAATCACAAAAATGATTAAAACAACTTTCTTACCTAGTGACGAATCTATAATTCAAACTGGGCTGGTCCAGCTTAGTCAATATAAACTCAGCAGTTTAAGCGGGTTGGGTAACGGTTTAAAACGAACTTTTTTATACAGGATTACAGGCCGAGTCATTATTATTCTAAATAATTATTTTGTTATAAATTGTTAATATAAAAAAACTAATTTATTATCATAACTACTAGCATTGTTTTAGCAATAGTTTCCGACGAACTTTCATACCATGAAAATAATTTAATATATCACACTAAAAAATCATTAATAAATTAATCATTTTTCTAGTTTAATTTTTAAAAGTAAATGGGATCCTTTTTTTGCGTGTGTGTGTGTGTGGGGGGGGGGGGGGGGGGGTCAACGGGTCATAAACTTGTATGTACACTATCTCTAATAAATTTTTAAAAGTTACGGGGTCCAATGAACCTGTATATAAATTTGTCTATGTTCTGACCTGGATTAGCCTATGTTCTTACCTGGATTAAGCTCCAGTTTCGTTCTTTACAAACCACCTTTTACACACACGCACACTGTTTCCTTAAAATTCGAATAGGGAAGGAGAAATAAGGGAGGAGGAGATCTTTTCCTCCACAACGTATGTGATTTTACACACACACATAGGGGATGGTTCAAACGAGAACTGTTTTTTGTACGAGAACTGCGAGAACCAATCCTAGTCGTTGATTTGATAAAGTGGAACTCATGGATGTGGAGCGTGGGGGGATCAAGTGTGGCAGGGTGCATGTGTTGAATTCATGGGTGGGCAATGACATTGAAGGAGGGGGAATTGGACTCAGATTGGTTCTTGCGGTTCTCGTACGAAAAATAGTTCTCGTTTGAACTTTTGCCTATATATATATATAGGGGAGGGTTCGTTCGAGAACCGTTGTTGGCGCGAGAACCGCGAGAACCAATCTCAGCCGTTCCTTGGATATGGGAAGATTATGGATGGAGAGCGTGGAGGGATAGAGTGTGGCAGGGTGCATGTGGGGAATTCATGGGTGGGCAATGACATTGAAGTAGGGGGAATTGAACGGCTTAGATTGGTTCTCGCGGTTCTCGCGCTAACAACGGTTCTCGAATGAACTTTCTCTCTCTCTCTCTCTCTCTCTCTATATATATATATATATATATATATATATATATAACAATAATTTCCGTTGCATTATTCTATGAAAGTTTGAGATGCTATAATCCTTCCCTCCTAAGATCTTGTCCTCAAAATCTACAATGGTCAAATAAGGGAGGGAACTTCATCTTCAACGCCATCTTGGGCTCCTATGTCTGTTATAGATCCTCAAACAAAATAACACCAACCCAATCTATTTGTTCGTCAACCTCTTTTCTTTACGCTCTATTATGGCATTAGGTTCCCATAAGTCTGTGGCTCATCAGATGACACTATTCTTTCCCGCAGATGGCACACATGAAACTATAAGCTATTATGCTATATGTATAACATGGCACTCTAACCATGTCAAAAGATTATGCTGATTGCAATAGGAGAGTTAGTACAAGACACAGAATAATATTGCACTCCCTCAAAGATTTTGGTCCTTATTCTTATGTTTTTGGTGACCATCTTCATATTGGTTACATACAGATGCTTCCTGAGCTGGCTGGCTATATCCAGATGACCGATCATTTAGTTAACTCGAGTGTTCCAAGAAGCAACACACTATTTCTTCATCATTCTTACACTTAACTTTACTACTCTTTTTAAGCAAACTTGTAGTAACCTAACCTGTTGTTGGCAACTTGGCTTATAATATTACCTGCTTCAGAAGGTGTTTACACAACTCGTGGGAAAATTCACTTACATCTAAGAACAATAAAGTTAGTACAATTATTCTGTTTTTTGGTAGAAGAATATAATATGAATTTTGGGTGAAGATTTTAAAACAAGCTCTAATATCTGAAAGTATGCTGCAGCTTGTGATGTTAGTATGGAGTTATATAATGGTAGTTTCTCATGACCCGGGCTCTGTACCTGAAAACTGGAAACCCCTGTCACCGGAAAATCTAGAAGCTGGACCTGATACTTTAGCATCAACATCTTTAGATGTGCCTGAAAATAGACAAGTTTTGGGCTACTGCCGGTATTGTCGAAATGGAAAGCCGCCACGATGCCATCATTGCTCTGTTTGTAAGTTAATTTATTTTTAACTAAAACGTTGGTAAATACATGTTAAAAACTTCGCATGTTTCTTGCAGGTCAAAAATGTGTATTAAAGATGGATCACCATTGTGTATGGGTGGTAAATTGTGTCGGGGCACGCAACTATAAATTTTTTCTATTGTTCCTGGTATTTGCTATCCCTTTTTATAATATGACCGATTATTCATATGTGAATGAATAAGCATAATGTCCAACTAACTTGTGTACTTAAAAAAAATTCAGCTGTATACGTTTCTGGAGACAACAATGGATATCATAGTATTGCTTCCTAGTTTCATGAAATTCTTCAAAGAAGCCACAGGTCACTCAAATTCACCAAGCGATCTTGCTCTTACCTTCTTGGCTTTTGGTATCAACTTTTCCCACTTTGTGTACCATTTTTACACCTCGATCGCCTGTTTCTTAGTTCTTACACGTCCTTGTATCTTGATGCAGTTTTAAACTTAGCTTTTGCGCTAAGCCTCCTTTGTTTCATCATAATGCACACATCTCTCCTTTCTAGCAATACCACTTCGGTAGAGGTGATTTTGAAAAAATCCTTTTTTTTTCTTTCTCATCTGGTGTCTGAAAACTAGTTAATGTACAACATTCCCCTATATAGGGAAGTTTATTTGAGAACCAATTAAATCGCTAGAACCAGTCTCAACCGTTGATTTGAAAATGAATGGCTAAATACGAGCACGATTTTTTTTTTTTTTTTTTTTGTGAAAGTAGCAATAGTGTAGGCGGTGGTTGGTGGTTGTCAACGTGATGCCAGTGTGTGATCGCCAATGGTGGTGATGCTCCTAAAAAGAGGGCCAAAATCATTTTAAAATCAACTTGACCATTTTACCCTTTTCATTTAATAAAATCAAGATGATCAATAATAAATGGAGGGGTAAGATTGGTTCTCATGGTTTTCATAATATATATATTCTGAAAGTTAATATTTTTTTTATTTGTCTCTAAGTTAGAAAAATAACCAAAACTATGTTTATCATTTTATGCAATGGACAATGTTCCTATTGGATATTCTATGATTCTTTTTTCTCAATTTAATGCAATAGCAAGCTGTAGATGGTGGTCATCTACAGTTCAACTTTTTTTTCATCTTCTTTTGTTTTGGGTAAATAGGTTTATGAGAAGAAAGGAGTTGTGAGATGGAAATATGACTTGGGATGGAAGAAAAATTTTGAGCAGGTAACTCATGTTCAGCATCTCAACTTGCTTTATAAGTAAATATACAAATACAAGTGCTTTTTAATATTAGTTTTAATTAAGATCTCTTGTGTTGAGAAAACGTTTACATGAAGATAAACTTGATGCTCTTAAATTACTATCCGTTTTTATGTCTGTGTTGCAGGTGTTTGGCACACGAAAGGCGCTATGGCTGTTCCCTCTATTTGCCAAGGAAGATTTAGAGAATATACCCGCATTACATGGACTGAGTTTTCCTACATGTTCGGATGACGAATCCAGATAGTTTTTTAAACTTTTAACCAGGTATCATATGGGTCAGCGTAATATAAAGTGGGTTGTGTATAAAAATGAATTTAAAAGTTATAAATGCATGTTGTTAATTATTATTGAAAGTGGGATTTTAGTGAGTAGAGAGAGGGGGGGAGAGAGTTACTTGTTATGGAGGTGGTGATAAAAGAAAGAAATAGGTTGAATGTGAAGTTGGGTGTGAGGATGGAAAAAGCGACATCTGACCTCCATCATTTAAGTATTTGAATTGAAGGTGCGTGTGAGATTTCATATATACTTGCTAGTCAAACCAGTTATTGCACCAATTTGTCATTGACTAGTTATGATCATGGTGGACAATACACATTTATGTGTGGGGTTTAGACAACGACTTTGACTTTTGGCCTTTGAGTCGGCTATAAACAACAAGTTTATGCATCCACTTTTATCATATGCATTAATTGATTATACCTTATTGCGTATCGTTAAAAACGTACTGTTGTGTATGGATTAATTCTCTATAGTTAAAGATAAGTGATATATACTCTTACTTTTTATTCCTACTCATATTATTTTTCATAGTTAAAAAGATTTTTACTACATACGTGAAAGTGAATTGTTTTAATTTGAGCATATATAACCTCTCAATGGCGGTCTTTAAAATTGTTGTTAACAAAATCTTGTTCGTTGTAATTATCTTTATTCATATACGTATCGGTACAAAGAGAAGTTAACGTAAATTCTCAATTTTACTACCAATGAAATAATGATCGAGAACTTATAGATATTACTACTATTTAAACAATTACTTAAATGGTGCTAGTGGTTTTGTAAAATTCATTGATTAAATCATTCTTTAAGTTTGAAAATTATTAAGATAGTCAATGTGGTTTATTTTTCGTTATAATATCAATCCTTTAATTAAGTACCGTCTAAATCAACTGTTAATTGTCTACGCCCTATAATTCGTCTTCTTCACTAGAGAAACACCACCGCCATCGAAGATTAATTGATTTTGGGTGTCCACCAACGTTGCTCCTTGACCAACACCAGCGAAGAGAAGACATACCATTTGGTTTTGCGAGACGTACCTAACGTTCGCTGGAGATGTGCGGGCTGATCAAAGGGGCCTAAATAGCTCGGAGGTCACGCAATGGAATAATATCATGAAAGTTTGGATAGAAAAGGAAGAAGTCAAGTCCGACATGTTGAAACAAAAAACTAGGGTCAAATGGTTCACAGAAGGGGACGAAAATTCGAAGTATTTCCACTCTTTAATCAGGAAAAGGGAAAGAAAAAATAGATTATTTGGGCTAAACATTGGTGGCATATGGATTGTTGATCCGAAAGACTTAAAAAAGGAGGTGGAAATGTTTTTTGAGTCGAGATTCAAAGAGAGGGTATGGGATAGACCGAAACTAGTCAGCAATAAATATTCGAAAATCTCAACAGAAGATGCGAAGGACCTGGAGGCGCAGTTTAGTGAAGAGGAAATATGGTCGGCAGTCAAATCGTGTGGAAGCTCCAAAGCCCCGGGCCCGGATGGATTCAATTTCAAGTTTGTTAAACTAGTCTGGCCAATCATTAAAGAAGATCTTATCCGAAGTTTGCGGTGGTTTTGGTTCACAACTTCGATTAGTTAAGGTTGTAATTCCTCCTTTCTATCTTTGATTCCCAAAATTTCAAACCCAATTGGTCTAAATGATTTTAGACCAATTAGTCTCGTGGGGGTGTACTATAAGATTATTTCAAAAATACTTGCTGAAAGAATTAAAAAAGTGACTTCAAAGGTAATTGGTGAGGTTCAAACGGCTTTCATTAAAGGTAGAAACATTGTTGATGGGGTGTTAATTGCAAATGAGGTAGTTAATTTTATTAAAAAATATAAGAAAAAGAGTTTTATATTTAAAATCGATTTTGAGAAAGCCTACGACAATGTGAATTAGTCGTTTTTGTTTGATTCATTAAAAGCAATGGGTTTTGGGGATAGGTGGGTCAAGTGGATTAGAGCCTGCTTGATCTCGGCTAGTGTTTCGGACTTTCGGTGCTGGTAAATGGGTCTCCTACAGGATAATTTTCTATGGAAAAGGGGTTAAGACAGGGGGATCCTTTAGCACCGTTTTTGTTTTTAATAGCAGCTGAGAGTTTGAATATTTTGATGTTGGAAGCTGTGGAAAAGGGTAAATTCGAAGGCATTAAAGTTGGAAGACATGGCAATTTAAACATTTTACATTTACAATACGCAGATGATGTGGTCATTTTTGGGAATTGGAGCCTTGAAAATCTAAAAAATATGATGGAAGATTTTGGAATGTTTTCAAAAACTTTCCGGGGGAATCAAAATGAAGTTTCTTGTTGGGCAAGTCTAGTTGGTTGTAAATCGGGAGAGTTTCCTTTTGTATATTTGGGGATGCCAGTGGGGGCAGACATGAATAGGGCGGATAATTGGAAAGGTATTGTTGAGAAGGTTCAAAAAAAGCTATCGTATTGGAGAGAAAATCTGGTATCGTTTGGTGGTCGACTGACTTTGGTAAAATCAATCCTCGGCAGCTTACCGTTGTACTTCTTCTATTTGTTTAGAGCACCAAAGTGTGTGATTACTTCTTTAGAGCGTGTGAGAAAAAATTTCTTTTAGGGTAAAGGGTGTCCTGGGGTGGGGGGGGGGGGGGGGGGGGGAGACAAGTTTATTCATTGGGTTAAATGGGATACCATTCTTAATTCTTTCGGGTATGGGGGGTTAAATGTGGGAAGTTTGTTTGCTGCAAATGTGGGCCTTTTGGGGAAGTGGTGGTGGAAATGGTTTAATGAAGGTGGGGCTTTTTGGGCTAGAATTATCAGAGGCATCTATGGGTATAGGGTTGGTGATTCGATTGAGAGGGTGAATGGGTCTTCGAGGGGGTGGAATTCGGTTTGGGGAAACATAATTAGGACTGGTTCCGATTTAGAAAAAGTAGGCATACATCTTAAATCTTCGTTTGGAAAAGAACTTGGGGAGGGGTCTCGGGTGTTGTTTTGGAAAGATAGTTGGTTAGGTAATTTTACCTTAGAATAGAAATTTGGCAGATTGTTTGCTCTAGAAAAAGAAAAAAACGTCGTGGTGTCAAATAGAGGTTCTTGGAGTGGGGATGAATGGGTTTGGGAGTGGGATTGGAGAAGGGATCCAAGGGGTAGGGAAGCGGATGAATTGCAGGAGCTGGTTAGTTTGGTGTCGTATAGGAAACCGATAAAAAACAAGATGGATAGGACATGGTGGAAGGAAGATTGAGATCGATAGTGGATATGACAGTGTTGGGTAGTGGCGAAGGAAGTATAGAGACATGGTGGAATAGTAGTGTCCCAAGGAAAGTAAAATCTTCATTTGGAGAGTTCGGTTAGGAATAATACCGGTTAGGGCTGTTTTAAACTCCTTGCAGGTGGATCTCAACTCTACGTTGTGCCCTCTTTGTGAAGTCTATGTAGAAGACTTGGAGCATGCGCTTTGGAAGTGTTGTAAGGTTCAAGAGTTGTGGCAGCTCACGGCGAGGTGGTGGGCTAAAGACTTGGGAGGCATCAACTCAGTGGCGGATTTGCTTTCTCAAGATTGTTCGTTGTGGCAATCCAATGTTTGGATCTTTTTATATTTGGTTTGGTCGCATAGAAATCAGGTCGTTTTCAAAGGTTATTCAAGAAGCTTGATCGATGTTTTCTTCGAGTTTCAACTTAAAAGCTTTCGGTGGATTGTTGGAAGAAATGGTCTCCGGAAAGAAGATTGGGCGGTGTGGCTCTCGTTACCTCAAGCACTGCGATAGTGTTCTATTATCGCTAATGTATGATGTCGAGTTAAGGGGTCGGTTTTCGTTGATGTTGGCTGTCGAGTAGCAGGTCCCAGCAAGTCTGTCTTTTCTTTTTCCTGCCTCTGTCTCGATGTGTTCATTCAGGTCTAGGTGTAGATGGGTGCACCTACTTGCCTGTTTCTTGTTGTGTAAAGGTGTTTGGTTTGTATTCTGATTTGGGCCAATTGGCTTAGCTACCATGGCTGGATTCTCGGTAAAAAAAACGTTCGCTGGAGACACCAAGAAGGTTGCAATTGCGATGTCGTAGACACCCCCGTCATCTTCCCTGCCATCGTAACTTAATTTCTTTTTTTGACAATATATATTCTTATTTTGTTACAAATTAAATGTTGTATTGGTTTGATAATATTTTCTTATTTTGTTACAAAAATATGTAATATCTTTTGGTAGAAGAATTTTTTATTATTATTCAACATTTATCTATATCTATATTTATATATACTAAAAGAAAACTATTATTGGAAGAATTTTCTTGAATAAAAATTTAATTAACCAATCAAAACCTCTTATTCTCTCAATTTTGATTAAGAGTTTTCATTTTGACTTCCACAATTAGAATGCTTTGAAGAGTATATGAAAGGAATTATGAGGGAGCTACATGAAAATATATAGAAGGTGTTTGTATAAATTATATATTTATATTTAATGGACGTATTCAATTATAGATGTTTATAGTTCTTCTTTTATTATTATTATTTTTTGAACAGCAGAATTGGATGATTTATTAAAAAGAGAAAAAGAAACGCTAGGAAGAAGCTAGAAAGAAAAACAAACAAGAGAGACAAACTCTGAGTTGAACACCCATGGATCGCATCTCCAATTTAACCAAATCAACTTCCTCCCTAAATTACCCCTTACGTTTAATAGAGACAAACTCTGCAATTGACTAAACAAACTAAAAAATGACTCTCACTTTGAGTTGAACACCCTGTTGTTTCGATGTGATCACAAAAGCCATGAAAATGAAAACACCACAGTATTGAAGGCTACTAGTTTCTTTTTCTTAAAGCCAATATGTGAGCCGCAATTTATTAAATAATCAATAGACTTTGGTGTAGGAGAATTAATACTCGCCCAATTGCCAATCTCCTTAAGGGATAAAGAAGTCAAAGGACACTAAAAAAAGATGTTTTTCTATTTAATTTGGAAATCCATAGAAAACACAAAAAGAGTTGGGCATGAATAAATTTCTTTTTACCAAATTACACTTTGTTGCAAGCCTTTCATGTAACAAGCGCCAAATCATTGTGTTTACTTTAGAGGGGACATATTTGAGCCAAACAGTTTGAACACCTCTGGAGTTAACCACTAAACATTCCCTTATTAGCTTTCTCAAAGAATTAACCGAAAAAAAATACCAGTTGAGTGAAGCTTCCAAGACCAAGTCAAGTTCGAACTATTAGAGCCACTGTCCAATCTAGTCACAAATAAGGAGTAAAGATTTATATTAAGAGCTTGAAGATCAACCCCAATCTTAGAAATAGAGCCCTAAACATCTCTTCGTTTAGTAGCCAAGGGATCTATTACATGAGATCTACTAAAGCCATGCAAAGAATGAATAACGTATAGCACAAAGAGTGTTTTTCCACCTTAATTATCCACCACCATATGGAAAGAAGAGAGAGATTTAACGCTTACAATCTACCAATCTCCAAGCCCCCTGACTCCTTTTTAGGCATGACATCCTTCCACGCAATCCAAGCAATCTTTTTAGACGAATGAGAACACCCCCCCCCCCCCCCCCAAAAGTTACATATAAGACTCTCAAGTCTAGAAAGAACCGATTCTGGAGCCTTAAAAAGAGAAAAGAAGTATGTACCAAGAGATCCCAAAACTGATTTACACAACACCACTCTTTCTACAGCCGATAGGGCTGAAGCTTTCCAAGATGATAACTTAGCTTTGAACTTATCAAGTATAGGCTGTCAGGATAAACATCTAGACATTGTTGCCCCCAACAAGCACCCCCATATAAGAAAAATGAAACTTACTGACATTGCAATGGAGCCTAAACGCAAACCTGTTCAACGAATCATCCTTTACTCCAGTAGCAAACAACTTTTTTTTAGATAAATTCACCTTAAGACCAGAGGCCAGATGAAAACAATGTAGAACTCTCATTAAATTAAGTAAATTAGGTAGTGACCAAGTACCAACAAATAAAGCATCATGAACAAAGAGATAATGAGAGACCTGTAACACCACTTTTCTAAAATAGCTTTTAAATTTCATTTATTACTAATTAGCACTCTAAACTATCTGAGTTTGTGGAAAACAAGTTTACATCACTTTAGTGCTAACAAAATCATAGAAAGTAGTGTTAAAAGTACTCTTTTCGAAAGCTTGGAGCTATCCAACTGTGCAGAGCACTGGGGCCTTACCCTTGCTGAAACCTAGTTCACCTGCATGCACAACATACTGAAACATAAGCTTTCGATTAATGAACATACTAACTGAACTGATTAAAAACATATATAGTTTAATCGAACTCTTTTCAGGATGTCTCACATCCAAGTTGAACACCTGCAAAACTGTTCAAACTGTTAACTGGTCCAGGGGTAGAACCACACCTCGGTGAAATCAAACCCCTGACACTTTGCTTGGGTATAAGGATCTCAATATACCCTATCTCTGTCTGTAATGCTATAACTGGGTGATACTGTACCTTTAAACAATAATCTTAACTCATTACACAAACGTATCATAACACATATATCATACTGTTCACCTTATACATATATGCATACTGATCATACTAAATACTACAACATAGTGTTACTAAACCTCACCTAATCAAATCACATATCAAACATACAATTGATATACTGTTCACTTAATGCACATATGTATGTTAATCTGATTAAAGGTAAGTACACTCACCTTAGCAGCAGTTAAGAATATACTTCTACCACAAAGACGTCAGTCTCTTATTGCCTACAAGCAATAAACAAGTACTGCATTAACTTCTAGACTTGTTGCGAATATTCTAACTGACTGCTAACATCTCAAAAATGAACACCCTCCTACGGGCGTAAGGAAAATTCCCTACGCTCGCAGGAGTTCCACTTACTACGGCCGCAGGGGTCAGTCTCTACGCCCGTAGGCACATTTTCTTCGTCCTTAGACGGTAACTCAAAAATACTATCCTACGCCCGCAGGGAACCTTTCCTACGGCCGTAGAAGGCAAAACAATCAAAAACCCTTAACACCTTCCTACGCCCGTAGGGAATAACCCCTGCAGCCGTAGGAACAATCGGTACAGCATACTCGTCTGCTCTGTTACGAACAACAACTGAAAACTCAAGATTTTACAAGATTAAGCAACTAAAACTCTGTTTCAAACATCACTATTACTTCTCTATCATATGCTACTAATTAACACATCAAAACAACACAAAAACACATTAACTCAAGCTAATAACATGGATTCCACTCTTGAATCCCTTTCTTGACCTAGAAACTCAAAGGAACTAAGAAGAACTCATACCTCAAGCTTATGAAACAATTTTGCTGCTTAAATCAAGTGTTAAGAACACTATTTTCTTGATCAAAACTCCACAAATGGTTGTGTACGTGTGTGTGTTTTTGTCTGTGCTTGCAAATGGTCCCCTTTGACCAAAGATAGTCAAATGCATATATATATATATATATATATATATATATATATATATATATATATATATATATATATATATATATATATATATATATATATAATTAAACTTTCAAACAATGGCAATTCAGCCCCTGAACTTAATCACTTTGCACACTTGACACAAGTTTTAATCACATAAACACATAAAAGGGCAACTTACTAAATACACATACGACACTTAACAATAAAAGGAAACTTTCAAACTTTGGGGTGTTACAAGACCGAATGACCATTATTTGGTAATTTTACTCCTTCAATAATACCAACTATTTTTAGCTTTTAATATTCCAATGTTCAAACCTTTCATAGCCAAGATTAAACTAAAAGGAGCCAAGGGATCACCTTGCCTAACACCATGTGTCATAGGAAATTTCTTAGACGGGGAGCCATTAATTAGAACCGAAACTATGGATGATTTTAGACAACTTTCAACTCTCAATTTATAATAAATATATATTTATTATCATCTTATTTTTATCTACATTTTGATGTAATTTTACCTTAATCTGACGCAACATTTTAAAAATTATATTTAATGTTTTTATTAGTAAAAAAATGTATATTTCATAACCATTAAAAAAAAGTGTGTTACTATCTTTGATTTTGTGTTAATCAAAATGTAATGACAGTTAATCTTTTCTAAATAGTAATAAGTAATTCTTGCTTATCTTATTTATAAAAATACAAACTTTTGAACATATTTATCACTAAATCAGTATTAATTTACTATGAAGTATTTTTGACTTAGAGTATATGAGAATATACATCTACAACATATTAGTGGGGTATAATACCTTTTTATGTGATAGTTTATATTTGTGAATCCTCAAATCAGTTATCTTTTCGTTGACATAATCGTACAAACATTAAATTATTGATCTGTTTTTCAATGCCAATGATTTCATAACAAAATATTGGTTAAAATGTGATGATTTTAATATACACACTATTTGTAAGTGATTAACCAGCTGATATCAACTTGTAACACCGCGATTTTGAAAACCAGTTTTTTTAATAGTAATTCAAGAATCCTAACTGCGTGGATCCGTTTGTAAATACAACTTAAACCAAACCCAATGGAAATATTTAAAGTGGCTATAACTATAAGCAAAATTAGCCACGATATACAAAACTACTGTTGGTGTTACTGAAATTGTTCACCGACCATCACAAACAAATATATACAAACATTAGCATTAAGATAAGTGTTCCTCCAAAAGCATTAGCATAATAAGCAAATAGACAATAGCATATCAGAAACATAACACTCTTTTACACATCCCATGACCTCCCGAGGAACACTAAACAATGGTCGGGCCTGGGTTTGAGACTGAATACTAGCTTTGCATATCTAAAAAGAAGGTTACGAGCTTACTATCCGAATTTTGAGACAATGTTACTGAGCTAATGAGGTGATTTATGTATTCGTTATTTCTTATAATTTGGGTTTTATGTAATAACAATGAGAAATGATGGTTAAATTATATTATAAATCCTTAAAAATTTTGAAATTAAGAACCATTAATTACTTATATAGATGTTTGAACTCACTTTTTAATACTGTGTTTTTTATAATTCCACTTTGATTGAAAAAGCAAGTATGACTGATTGTGTATCAAATGGGCGTCTAACATATGAAAAGAATGAACATATAAATAGTTGCATGATATCAATGAACATCTTTTTGATCGAAATTATTTTTGAGAGAGGAAGTTTTGTTTTCAACAAATGAAAAAGGTTGGACACATAAATGATTATATGTTATCAATGTTAAAAAATATAGATGTATCATATTTCAGTGCAAATAAAATATATTAATGTGAACTTTTATGTCATTTTTTAAAAATCATTGTACATACCGAATATACTTAATTCTCTCAAGATTTTATCTTTGTGACGAAGATTGTACCTAACAAATAAGTAGTATACATAGAGTTACTACGTAATTCTGAACATATGATAGCCCGTCTTAATTTAATCTTAAAACATTCGATAAATATGTGTTTTTATTAGTTATTATTTATGGATATAATTTTGTTCGGCTTAATTGTTATATATATATATATATATATATATATATATATATATATATATTATGCCGTATTATAAGTAAAAATATTTTAAGTTTTTTAAATCTTACCTCATATGTACACCGATAATTTAACTAGTTTAATATTAAAAGAGTAGAATTAGAAGTAAACCAACCATCCTAGAACACGTGACAAAAAATAAAAGATAAAAACTTAACAGGCCATGGTTTCATCGTTTTATACTTTTATGTAATTAGTGGGTAAATTATGTCGAAAATTACTTAAATTTATTAATTATTCTATAACATATATTGAGGAATGGGAAATAGTGTAAAGTTTTTTGCTATTTTCTGCCAATTTCTGTATGTTGATTTGTAGTATGTGGGGGGTCATTCACTGAAACAATATGTTGGCTATTATGTTTTTGATATGTCATTGTCTCTTAAAATACCAAACAAACTTTTTTTTAGCAAAGTAGGGATTAGCAATTCAAATTTTAATTTGGTCGGGAGATTTTTATTAAATAAAATTTTATTAATGAAATTTTCTTTAAATAAAATTTTCATTAAAAACTTCGTATGGTCTGTATTGCTAGCATCTTGTAATTTTATTTCTTTAAATAAAATTTTCATTGTTTTTTTTAAGGCAAAGATTATTGTTTTATTAATGAAAACCAAACATATTTACATCGTAATGGCTTACCCAAAGCTATTGTATCAGGAACCTATAGGCTATTACAACCTCCCGTTACTCCGTTAGCATATCCTTATGGGTTTAGTTTTAAAAAGTGTACAGAACTTTTCACTTTTTGTTATTGTATATACCAAATTTTCAAAACTACTATTTGATGTATCAAGGTTCCTAAAACTACCTTTTAATGTATAGTAACTTGTTATAGCATGTTCATGCTTATGTGGCACAAGTTTATGTGATGAGGCAGTGACATGGCGGATGATGTGGCAGGTAATATGTATTTTCAACTGAAAAATAATTGAAAATGTAATTACTATTAATTTAATTTAATAATGAAAATATTAATTCATCTTCAACGTTTGAGATCTGAGATCTAGACTTCAACCGATCTGAGATCTGGACTTCATCCGTCGCCACCACCATCAGGTCATCATCGCCACCATCAACTGCACCGTAAACCGCTCGCCATCAGTTGTGTTTGAACACCAAGAACACCATCTTCATCTTAGGGTTTCGATTTGGGGGACTTCAATTTGGGGTGGCGCTTCATCTCCGGTTCCATTTAGAGTTCCGGCGACTATTCTTCATCTTCGGTTTCATTTAGGGTTTTAGCCACCATCTGATTTAAAGTTCGCGATTAGAGTTCTTGTTTATGTTCGACAGTTGCTTCGTTCAACCACATCTTTTACTTCGTTCAATTTGAGTGGTTCAACCTTGACAGATTCATTTTCGACTGTTGCTTCGTTCGATTTTGATTTGGGGTTTCGATTAGGAGGTTTTTGATTTTTCGTTGAATCTTGGTTTCATCGACATTCGGGTTTCATCGACATCTTACAAATTAGGTTTCAATAAATTCGTTTCAAATAAATCGATAAAGGTTCGATTTTCGATTTGCTTTAGTTTACTTTCTGATCTAGCTTTAGTTTAGTTTCCAACAGTTACGGTTCATTTGTTGTTCATCTTTGTATTTTCTTTCAGATCTAGAATTTGAGATTTTAGGGTTCATAATCTGTTGTTCGATTATTTACATCATCTGTTTGTTCATAATCGTTTTTAGGTTCATAATTTGTTGTTCATAATCTGTTTGTGGGTGAACCCATATATGTTTTTGTTTAAATGTAGAATGAAGATGAAGATCTTCATATGTTCTTCATTGATCTTCATATTTTCTTAAAAAAATATGACTTGACATTAGTAGCTGATGTGGAGGTACATGTGGTAAATCACATATATGAAAAATAAATAAAAAATACTCAAATGACCTGCTATCTGACCATGAGGTAAACCACTACATTAAATGGTAAAAGTGGAAAGTCGGATACACTAAATGATAGTTTTGAAAGTTGGGTATATACAATAGCAAGAGTAGTACTGTTGGAGAGCCCAAGCTAAGTCCATAATTTTTCCATTGTTTAAAAAACGCACAAATAGATAAATTAATTACGGTACTTTGAGGAGGTCAGGAGGTGTTTAGTTGAGTCTCAACTACTAATTAGCTCAATATGTACTCTAATATCGTGTGCATATACGCATGTGTCGTTTAAAACTCGACCTAACCATGAAAGACACACACTATTAATATATATATTTACGAGGTTATGTTAATGATCGAGGAGAAGAAATATATATACTCTGTAAAAGGTTACTAAAAACATGTTGGATTAACAAGCTCGTATGTGGAGTCGAACTAAACTATTTGAAGTATATAGAGGTTAGAGAAAGACAAGGGAAATAAA